>JAVJIX010000072.1:2410000-2750000 GCA_036785185.1 Paratrypauchen microcephalus | reverse complement strand
CTCTATTTTAAAACGGTTGTTCACGGTTTATTAGCTAATGACTGTGATGATGGACAACTATTTATTATGGAACAAGTGTCCGCATGGCTGACGCTGTCCAAATCACGTGGGGGCTTTTTATATAAACTGATAAGCTGTACGCCAAATGCACACGGTTAAAGCTACATGAATCCTGCTGGGGCTGCAAGAGCAATCAAAAAGAAGTAGAAATGTCACAACTTTCTCCACAAACATATTATCTGGTGTTATTCTGCATAAAAACTGCCAATCCTATGGAGTAAGAAAGAGGACAAAATAACGTGTATTCACAAGAAATTAATCCACGCGAATAACGTGTCGTCATGCATATTTTGGGTATACACGCGTCTTTGGTTGTAGTTGAGCATAAAATAAATATTTGCAAACTCTAAAATGAGGTGTTGTGTGTTTGATATTTGTCAGAATACAAATCTAAAAGTTACGACATCGAAAAGTTACGAGTACTGTCTTAAGTACGAATACGAATTTCTCAGATGGAAGAAAGTGGACAAAAATACGTCATCGGTTACGTCGTCACGTCACGTCGGCCGAGATCACTCAAGTCTGCAGCGGTAAAAAAAAATTCTGACATATTCTGACAAATATCAAACACACAACACCTCATTTTACAGTTTGCAAATATTTATTTTATGCTCAACTACAACCAAAGACGCGTGTTGATATTTTCCCCAGCCCTAACTCTTGCTTTTTGAAGTCTACAAATAGCGTTTTACTTTTAGAATCCATAGATGGCTTCATTAAGGATTCATTTCTATAGTTGTTATATTGACGGGAGATGAACAAAGAGTGGGACAAGGGACAGAAGGCCAAAGGGTCATGTGAAAAAAGACAGATGATAGTGGACACCCCTGCCCACAGACCAACCCGGGACTCACATACTCACACCCACACAACAACAGAATATTGAAAGAATCATACGTTTTGACCTATACAGAGTCATATAAGGTTAAAACAAGTAAATAATAATGAAAAAAAAACCAAAACACAATACTAATACTAAGAGCACTTGAGACAGCCTCCATAAATTGTATCTGTTTTAACTCATTCATGTCATTTTAATTGTGTTGTAATTGTCTTTTTTGCTGCCCCTTGTCCAGGGCTCCCTTGAAAAAGACGTTTTTAATCTCAATAGGATTTCCCTGGTTAAATAAAGTTATAATAAAATAAAAAAACGAATACTAATAATAATAATCACAAATAAATACATAAAAAATTAAATACTGATAACCAAAGCGACAAGACAATTGCAGAAGCAGCTTATTTGAGCTGTGAAATGTATTCGACCAAATAAACTTTTGTCCAGCTGACAAACTGAATTTCTCCTTTTGCCCGTACTACAACTATAATTTCCTGAGAAAGTCCAATAAGGACATGGTCATGGTCACATCTTTATAGAGCGCTTTTCCACCTTCAAGGCACCCAAAGTGCTTTACAACAAGGACCCATTCACACACACATTCACACACCAGTGTACGCAGACACTGGGGGCGAGGTGGGGGTAAGTGTCTTGCCCAAGGACACAACGGCAGCTTTCATCTGTGGGCGATGGAATCGTACCGCCAACCTGTGTGTCAGTGGACAAAACGCTCTACTCAATGAGCTACTGCCATACCTCTTCAATTTCTTGTGCTTTACCCCTAATGATGTAGGTGAGCTTTTCCAGTGTAACACATAATGTCATTTCTCTTATCCAGGATCGTTCAGAAGAAACTTCAGTCTCTTTCCATGACAAAGCGACCGTCCTCCTGGTCTGCAGGAGGCCAAAGTTGATCAGTCTTACTTTTAGAGCTGATAGTAAAGATGTCCGTATACCTTATAAGGTTTATTTATAAAATCTACACTATTTAAAGCCTTAATAAAGCACGAGACTGAACACATACTGAACAAATAGTTACTAAACCTGACTCATTTAACTAATGTTTGCAGTTAAGCTTGTTTTGGTGTTAAAGGTCCCATGGCATGAAATTTTCACTTTCTGAGGTTTTTGAACGTTAATGTGAGCTCCCCTACCCTATTTAGGCCCCCCCCCCCCCAATGGCTAAAAGTTGCAAAATGTATAAACTGAGCATTTGCGATCCTTTTCTGCGTTTGAAAAAAACACAGCTCAAATGGGCGATTCTGGACAAGGCACCTTATTGACGTCAGATCGAAAAAAGAAATGCAAATTCAGTTCCACCACCGTCTGGATCTCCACCTCCTGTCTCTGGAAATCACCCCCAGAGAATTTGAGGAGGAGCTACGCAATGCGAAATGCATTTTTTTATTTGCCTGGAGGCACGTGCGAGTGTTTCTAGACTCGGAAGTCCTTTACCCAACCCTCTGGACCTCTGAAACAGCAGTGGTTTAATTTTATTTTCTGTGAAAATGTTTTTTTTTCATTGAAAAGGCTCTCCTTTCCTCCTTCGCGCTTACACACGCGGAAGTGGGGCCAGGCACAGCGCACCGCTAAAACAAGGAACCAGCGGCGCATTTGCCCCCCCCCCCCTCCCTTTTTTTTTTTTTTTGCCTCCCCCCCCCCAAAAAAAAAAAAAAAAAAAAAATTTTTTTTAGGTCGTTAACTTCACGTGGATTTAACACCAAAATGTCCCCGACGTCCATTACAGAGGACATGTTACAACATTATGAATAAAAATAAAACAAACAAAACGTAAATGCTAAGGTGTTCATTTACCTCCAAACAGAAAATTAAGATAATAACAATAATAATTTAGACACACTTTTTTCTTCGGGTCCCAGGAGGTTAAAGATCAACCATCACAATGTGTTCGGGACCTCATGAAACCTATTGATCTCCAGACGGACCTCTTCGTGCCCACTTTCGCCTCTGACCCCCCTCACCCAAACACCGTTCAGGAGCAAATTTACCCCTGCTTAAAACCCTCCCCCTGCTCCCCCCCTTTCGCCGTGGACATCCGGTCCACCGAGCTCGACCGGTCCTTATTGTGCCTGGATGTCTTCAGTACCCACCCCGTGTCGCTACCGTCCCCTCTGCCCAAGTTCGCACCCTCCCCTCCTCCCTTTCGCCTCCCAATCCCAGTTTCGTGCTAATTAATCTAATCCTGTAAGCAGGTGTAAGCTCACTCATTTAGCATGGCCAAGTCAGGCTAAAGCGGGACGGCCGGGAGAGGGTGGGGAGGGGTTGGAAAAGGGGGAAAAGGAAACTGGGGTTGCATTGTGCGAGCCAGGACAGCCGAGTGGGCATAAACAACACATTGGGGAAATTGGGTCCAAATGGTCAAATCCTGTTTTTATCCAAAGAGGGCAAGCCAGACTAGACCGGGAGTTTAAAGGAAGGGACAAAAAGAGGAGTAAAGAGAATGAGGCTGCTTTCACTAAATGTTATATCGATATCTTTGTGGACCGTCTATTCCTCTTCTCCGCTTTTGTGTCTGCACGCCGGAGATGGGCCAAATGGTGAGCGCTGAAAGGGAGAGGGGAGAATGGGTGAAAAATGGTCCCCAAACAGAGCCAGGGCGGACGGGTTGGACCGGAGTCTGCTGGGGAAGTGTTTTATGTTTGCTCGCTGTCCTTCGCTGGGACCGTCCCGGGTACGAGGGGGTCCGCGGTGAATGGGTTTGGACAGGAGCGTGGCGTCCGTGTGTGTGTGTTGGGAAACAGTGGGTCTTGGCAACGGCGCGTACAAAGGAGATGCGGCGAAGTTAAAGAAAGAAATAAAGGTTTCCGATATTGAATCTACGGTTTGTTTTAAGGCAGTTCTCACCTTTTGATATCCTATGCAAGTCTTAAGTTTGTGGACCACCAATCACAATCTGAAGTGTGCAAATAAAACACTTCATTTCAAATAATCCAGTCTCATTAACAGGCTTGGGGAGTAAAGGAATACAAGGAACGGCGTTAAGTAAAAGGATACAAAAAAAAAGGTAACTGTATTCCACTACGGTTACAAGGAAAGAAGACGTACTCAGATTACAGGTACATTTAGTGAAAATGGAGATTATTTAGCAGGATTACAATTTGAAAGCATTTTATGTTATTTATTTTTTTCATTTAAAGATGGAGATGGAGGGAAAACAGAACAAACTGTCGTACAGATATGGGCGCACACTGTGACACTTCACGTCGTCGTCTGGCAGTACTTTGGAACAAACTTGCTACTGGCATGGCTTCGACCGAGAAAAACGCATTTAGTGGGTGGAAATTTCAACATTATTTTATTTTTAAAGAAGACAAGGGGATTTTTTTTTTCTTATATTCTACTATGTGGTACTGTATTAAAGTAATGATATAGTAATCTTTCACACCACATATAGTGATGAAGCAGCTATAGTACGAAAGTTTAGGGGTACATTTTATTGCATATTATATATTCTATTATATATATATATTTAATGTTATATATCTTATTCATTCATTCATCTTCTTCTGCTTTTTTCCATTTTCTGGGTCATGGGTGCAGCAGTCCAAGCAGTGTTCTGCTGCCCAGAACACAATGCACCAGCCCCCATGAATCCTCCCGCAGGTGGTGGGTCCATAGGAGGACGGCTCACAACGGGCTTTGATGTATCTTCTGCCCCCAGTGTCCACAGACACTGGGGGCGAGGTGGGGTTAAGTGTCTTGCCCAAGGACACAACGGCAGCACTCATCTGTGGGAGCTGGGATCACACGCGGTCAAGAGCCGGATTCGAACCGCCAACCCCTGGATCACTAGACAAGTGCAAAAATATTCAACTAAAATAGAGCAAAAAAAAGGGCAAAAATATTAAACTAAAATAGTGCAAAAAATAGTGCAAAAATATTCAACTAAAATAGAGCAACAAAAAAAGGGCAAAAATATTCAACTAAAATAGAGCAAAAAATAGTCAAAAATATTAAACTAAAACAGTGCAAAAAAAACAAAAAGTCCTCAGCTGGTACTACACATTAGTTACCAGGTTATTGCAAGTCTTGCTCAGATATTGCAGTAGGGGTAACACATACAGCCATACACACACACACACACACACACACACACACACACACACACACACACACACACATACATACACAGAGTCTCTACATTGCAGAGAGAGATGTTTCAGAGAACTCACTTTAGCATATTGGGTGGATGGAGGAGTGTGGGGGACAGGAGTATGGGGTGAGTCAGTGCATGTGAGTGTTCAAGGTGGTTATGGCCCTTAGAAGCGACCCTTTGGTTGGAAGTTCAACTCGCTGCACCAATGTCTTTTCCTTTTTACAAAAATGGATATGGACCTTTACCTGCCGTACATCTCCACCTAGAAGCCACTGGCCACTCCTTTGAGGACAGTGAGGTTCAGATCTTAGCCAGAGAAAAGAGCTGGTTTGAGAGGGGAGTTAGAGAGGCTATTTTTGTCAAGAAAAAAAAGAATCCTGAATGGGTATGCTAAACAAGACCCCAGACAGAAACTGAAAACAAAGAGGTGGGATAGTTTCATTGTAATTTCATTGTATTTAGCTCCTCCCTGCAGCTAGATATAAGCAGTGTCCACCAGCACTCTAACCAGAACTGACGAAGTAACTTGAATGAGCTGTGAAACGTCTTCGACCAAATAAACTTTGTCCAGTTGACAAATTGAATTTCTCCCTTTACCAAAAATTGATATGTGACGCTCCCAAATAGTACGTGTATTACATATAGAAAAAAAAAATCTACTGAAGTACAGAGCAGTGTGTGTGTAGGAGGTAGGGGAATACAGGATTCTTCAGTGTAATGTCTTGAGCGCAGAAGAATGCAGATAACTCAAACACACAAAAATCACTCTAAATGCACCTTTGAGTGGTTAAATGAGAAAAGGAAATGACCACACTATGGTTGTAGGATATGTCTTCTTCCAAGTCTACTTTCTACACTTGAAGAGACACCCCATTCTCCTATTTCCAACAGTCCCATCAGCCCCTCTGTCCTCTCAGAGTTTAATCACCCTCCTGGCGTACATCCTCGCTCTCCTCTCTTCCGTCCTAATTCCTTTTTAACTCAGCGCTCCAGTGTCAGGGATGCATTCGTCTCTTGGCTTGTAGCGCAACAAGCTATTGACCGTCAGATAAGCCTCTCTTTTAAAGACGAGGTTGTGGGGAATTGAACCGGCGACTTGATTGACGGGAGGAGGAAGACTTATCCCCGGTCAGCGGACAATGCAGTCTTTTCGGGGGGACTTTAATCTCAGCGGCACAATGGGACCCGGTTTTCTCGCTAACCACTCGCTAGAGCGGGCCCATTTCCCACGATGCGCCCTGATTAGCAGCGCAAGTCACTTGGACGTGGGCCATTATCTCGTTCCGAAAGGGCTCATCTGTGTTTGTATCAGCGACAGGAGAAAAGAGCTGATGGCGGAGATAGAGAGGGTTTTTAATTCAACAGAACTCAAGTGCAAGTTTCATTTACCTTGATCCTTCCACAGTCAATCAGCAGCAGAACCACCAACCTTCTCAGCCTCTCAGTTGTAAATTGAGCTCATTTTTTATCTATTTATCTATTTTATTCTATTCTTATATACCGTGTCTATTTTGCATCTGTTGTTGGCTGCTCCAAACGACATCTTACTATAAAGCATTTTCACCTGATGTCATAATCCGGAAGCCGACCATCTTGGAGATATTGGAAACACCGCGAACACTGCACTTATGCCACAAAGTTAAGGGGAAAAAAAGCAAAATGGTCAACTATTGTCGGGTCCTCAGTGTCACAATAGACCGAACAGAGAGAAACACCTGCAGTTCTATCGTTTACCTAAAGTAGTGACCGACCAGGACTAAACCAGGTCTAAACCAGGGCTAAACCAAGACTAAAAAACAGGTCTAAACCAGGTCTAAACCAGGACTAAACCAGGTCTAAACCAGGACTAAACCAGGTCTAAACCAGGTCTAAACCAGGTCTAAACCAGGTGTAAACCAGGTCTAAACCAGGTCTAAACCAGGTCTAAACCAGGTCTAAACCAGGTCTAAACCAGGACTAAACCAGGACTAAACCAGGTCTAAACCAGGTCTAAACCAGGTCTAAACCAGGACTGAACCAGGACTAAACCAGGTCTAAACCAGGTCTAAACCAGGTCTAAACCAGGACTAAACCAGGTCTAAACCAGGTCTAAACCAGGTCTAAACCAGGTCTAAACCAGGACTGAACCAGAACTAAACCAGGACTAAACCAGGTCTAAACCAGGTCTTAAACCAGGACTAAACCAGGACTAAACCAGAACTAAACCAGCTCTAAACCAGCTCTAAACCAGGTCTAAACCAGGTCTAAACCAGGTCTAAACCAGGACTAAACCAGAACTAAACCAGGACTAAACCAGGACTAAACCAGCTCTAAACCAGGACTAAACCAGGACTAAACCAGATCTAAACCAGGACTAAACCAGGTCTAAACCAGGACTAAACCAGGACTAAACCAGGGTGAACAGACAGCAATTATCAAAGGAAAAGGAGATTGTGGATCGTCTCAAACAGAGAAATCACGACAACATTCACATTAGGCTCGGCTCATTTCACAGCCGGTAGCCGTATCTTTACAAAATGTGAATAATAAAAAGCAATATACTTGTACTTAAACACGTTACACATGCAGGTCTACTAGATATAAGTATGCCGACCTTTGCCATCACAATACGCTCGTCTCCAGTTTTCCGTACCATCCACAAACAAACTGGTTGTTCCTCCAGACCTTTAGAGCTCTGAAGGTCTTGTGCTCAGGGCTTGGGGACAATATCGGTCGTTGACAATATCGGGATCTCTTACAGCAGCAGAATTGTCAAATCGCTGCTGTCACTGAACAAACTTGAATCCATCTCATATGAATCTTCTTGCCCAATTAATTCTAGTTTGTTCATATAACGTTTCTTTTCTTTGGCGTCCAACTTATCCCTATACAGCAGGTCAACTGTGTCAGAACTTTTAGATTCCGATGTGGAAGGTTTCTCCCAAAATTTAGATTTTTTTTCTGCATGATTGCTTTATAAACACATGCAATTTTGAGCGCTTAATGCATCCAAGATGGCCACACATGGGTAATTGTCCTGTTTTTCCGGGTTCATGAAAACGCTCTATATTTTGTATAGTGACAATAAAGACTCTTCTTACCGCAGATTCTTCATCCCCACCATTATCAGACTGTATAACTTCACTATATAGTCCAAACGTGCAATTTTTTCACCATTCTCTTGTTTTGCAATTTTTTGGGGATTTTTTTGTTTTGTTTATTTCATTCATAAAGTACAAAAAGACATCATCATTGTGATAAGAATACAAAATATTGAATGAAAGGGAGCAGAAAGAAGAGTAATCTTCCCTTTTCCAGACACATTAACACCGATGGTGACTATAAAACATTTAATCAGAAGTGGCGAAGCAGCTTGGATGAGCTGCGAAACGTCTTCGACCAAATAAACTTTGTCCAGTTGACAAATTGAATTTTTCCCTTTACCATAGATTCTACTTGGATGACTGAGAGATTCTTCACATTTCAATCAATCTTTATTTATATAGCCCTTTACAACACCAATGGTGACCAAAGTGCTTTTAAAAACAGAAAATACAACAATATAAAAGACATTATATAGAATAAAACAATGTAAACAATAAACAGTAAAACACACAAGGCAGAAAAATTACGTGCCACAAACTAAGTATTAAAAGCCATTTTAAATAAATGTGTTTTGAGCCTAGATTTAAAAAGGTTAAAATCAGTGATGTTACAAAGCTCAAAGGGCAGATTGTTCCAGATTGTTCCACAGTCTGGGACCAACCACAGAGAAAGCTCTATCACCCCAGTGTTTGAGACTGGCTCGGGGGACTTCAATTTTCATACCACGCATTAACACCGATAGCGACTTTAAAACATTTCATCAATACATTCCATTTCAATCACAATTATTAATCAGTTGTAAACAGAAAGCTTCATTTTTAAGCACAACAATTTAGTTTTCTTTTTCATACCTACACATTACACTGGATTTTATGTATTTTTTAAATGTCGTTATTGTAATTTATTCTTTGATTTCTTTGTCAAGACTATTCCATTTTACTTATTTTATTTTTTATTATTTATTATTATTATTTATTTTATTTATTATTATTATTTTATTTTATTATTATTATTATTTTATTATTATTTTCTAGGTATTTTTGAGCTATAAAACCACTTGTAATTCAATAAATGTAAGGTAGAGCTGTTTAATGCCATAGTGTGGAACATTTCAGGCAGAGCAATGGCATCTCCATGGAGAAAAGCCAGTGATGGACCCTCCGACAGAAAAGTTCCGCAATGCACCTTTAAATGATGGTATGACTTTAAAAAATACATCTTATTTTAGACTGAAAAAGAAAATAGGCCTACTCAAAGGTGCATTATGTAACTTTTACGATAGACAGGTCGCCATGGACATGCTAGTGCCTGACCTGGAAAGTTCCGCAGTATGGCATTAAATGTATTTCTTGCATTCGTACAATTGCAGGCGCTTTTATTTAGACTTAGACAAACTTTAAGGGAAACTGTTTGTCAAAAATACATTGAAAAACATGGTTATAGTGAGCTGGGTCGCCTCTCCGCAGATCTGAGCTGCGACTTGGCCTGAACCTATAGCAACCCAAGATAAGGAGTTTTATTTCGCATTCAGATTTGATAATTGAAGGAGAACCAAAGTAAAAGCGTATCATGTACAAACAATAAATGCACTGAGAGTTGTAAAATCAGTTGATTGCTGCATATTTGTGGTCATATCCCATGTAAACTATTATAAAAGGTACACTGTTTTTATTACATATTTGGAATTCTGACCGCCAAGTACAGCAACCAAACAGCCAGAGCAGGCAGCGGTTGCTCAAACCTGTTGCTCCTGCCAGCGGGAGTGACCTCGGGGAAAGAAGGCATCTGGTTTGTCTGTTCAGATGTTGACTCACTGACAATTGTGAAATACGAGGATCATGTAGAGTGGGTTAATACGAACATTTAAGGCAAACGGAGGAATTAAATTTGTCAACTGGACAGAAGTTTATTTGGTCAAATACGTTTCGCAGCTCATCCAGGCTGCTTCTTCAGTTCTGGTCAGAAGCTAAGATAAGCTAATCCTTTATTTGTCCCACAATGGGGAAATTGCAGTGTCACAACGCAAGTTTCAGAAACAGTAGGAAAATATGAGCAGGCATCAAAATTAGGATAAATAATAATAATAATAAGTATGTACAATCAACTAAAAAACACAACACTGTAAGGTTAAAAGGCACAGGAACGTTGCACAATAAATGTCTTTGATTCTGAGCAGTGAACAAACAGCAGTTAAAGTGACTCCAGTTCAGTAATATATAATAGCACTACAATAAAGTGACTCAGATGATTGTGAACAGTGCAGTGATGGGCAGTGGTGGTTAAATAAATAAGTAGTAGGTAAAGTAACTTTAAATAATATTGCACATTGTTATTATCACTATGGAGATGACACGTGGTTGCTATGGAGATGAACATGACTAGCATTGATCATTGTACAGTCTGACAGCAGCAGGAAGGAAAGACCTGCAAAGGTGTGAAGCTGGTGGACACTTGGTTTGAGAGGTGAGTTAAAGAGGTTATTTTTGTCAAGAAAGAGAACTCTTCCTTGAACAGAAATGGAGGTCTCGGACATCATTTGTCTCCATCTATAACTCTATCCTCAAACCTAAATCAAAACAAACAAAGAAAACAATAGACCCCTTTACAGTTAGTAAACAGACGTGACGTCACTGGCATGTGCGCGCATTGTTGACCCAGAATCAACCATGTCAGACCATAGCGGAGTATCTGAATGATAGGGAGAGCTACATTCAAGAGCTCACGTTGAGCAACGGGGTTCGACTACCAGATCCTTATGCGATCACGGAGTGGCAGTACGATCGCAGAAAGTGGCCAGATTTACAGTGGCCAGATATCCACTGTTATTTAGTCGAGAAGCCCAGCGTGTATACACGAGAGAAAGTGCGCGCATACAAATCCATGGATGCCTACCAGTTTGCCGTGCGTGGCCATGTACAGGAGGTAAAATACCACGATATCGATGGGGAGTTTTGCGTGTTGGCATCTGATGTTCTCCCCAGTCAAAGACAAGGCCACCAAGACGACCATGTACAATGCTTGAGCTATCATCAACAAGCGCGATAACTACGTTCTGACCGCCAACTGCACTTGCGTTGCGGGGTAAGTAACATACTACGACTTAATTCACGAGTCACAGATGTGATCTCAGTCATGTTAAATGCCATTTATGATGGTTTATGATTTATGATGCGAAAACTTATGCATTTTAACAAAGTTACTCGTGTTCGTTTACATGTGTCTGTCGTAGAGGTTACCCGGTTAATATGTCTGTGAGCTTTGCGGTGTCCTTTTCTTGCTAGTTAATCAGCATGATTAAACACCATTGAACACCTGGGCAAATTACCCTAAACAAGCAGCAGGCGTTCACTATCATTTATTCCATCCGTTTCTCTTTATTCGAGTTCTTCTCTTCTATATCTTCGCTGGGGTTTTATGGCAGCAGTGGCTTTTTTTTGAGTCAGCACTGCGCGCGCATTCAGTGATGACGTAGCTTTGAAACTGGTCTATAGGGCAGCAGGTCAGGTCCAGAGGCATGAAAACACCATTATGGTCCTGAATGGTTCTGCTAACAAGACCCACACTCCACTCCCACTGCAGATCTAACAGGCCCACCTAACTAACACAATCTGTAAACAAATAGGTGTGGTAGTTTCAGAGCCATTTAATTGTAGTTCGCTCCTCCCTTCAAGGTTCAAAAGTTCAAAGTTCAGCTTTATTGTCAATTCTCCCATATGTGTTCGACATACAGTGAATCAAAATTTCATTTCTCTCTGGCCAAGCAGTGCAAAAAAACAGTGTACAAAATACAATATAAGGACAAAACTAAAACTTCTAAGACAAAAATCTCAAATCTAAAAGCAGTGCAAAAGAGTAAATAAATACCTATTTACAGATGTCCAAAACGTGCAGTGTGCATCAAAAATGCGCAATGTGAAATGTGCAGTAGAATGTGAATTGAAAGTAAAGATAAATATAAACGTGCAACAGTAGTAATTCCCGTACAACAACAGTAGTAAACAACTATACAACAGTAGTAATTCCAGTAGTAAATGTGCAACAGTGCAACAGTGCAACAGTCGTCGTTAGCAGATACAGGCAGTGTCCACCAGCGTCTGACCAAACGTATTCGACCAAATAAACTTTTGTCCAGTTGACAAGTTGAATTTCTCCTTTTGCTGTGGATTCCAGCTGGACGACTGAGGGATTCTAGACACACGAACATTTAAGACCAAAATAACGAGACAGCAGGAGTTAGAGATGTTTTTTTCATTATAAAGTGATTTGGAGCCAGAGTCGATGGAACCGGAAATGCACCCTTGCTCATTCAGAACGCGGCGGCTAGCAGGTTAGCTATGTCCATTTATATATTCAGTGTATGGGCCACATGCAAGAACCAATAAAAATACAACTGAGTAAACTAATGATGAGAGAACTCCAGTAGAACAGCTTTAAACTCATACGAGATGATTTTTCATAAGACCTCCCCCTGAAACTTTCCCGAACTGCTCAGATCGACCCGGCCATGCTCCTTCTCTCTCAAATGACACTTCAATTATAGGTTCTCCATCTCTCCCTCTCTCTCTCTCTCTCTGTTTTTTCTTCTTTCTAAGCTGGATGTCTTGGGCCTAGTTTGTCTCCAAGCCCCGACCAACCGCGGGACGCTCCAAACCATGCAGCCCATCTGAAAAAATAAACAGGGACATAATTACAGAAGAAGCGAGTCGCGGCTCTGTCTGACATGACGAACCCCAGATGGGCATCTCCAGAATGACCCGGAACGGTGGTGTGCGTGTGTGTGTACATGTGTGTGTACGTGTGTGTGTGTGCGTGTGTGTGTACTTGTGTGTGTTTGTGTACGTCTATGTTTGTGTGTGTGTGCACGTGTGTGTGTGTACATGTGTGTGTTTGGGTTTTTGTCTATGCGTGTGTGTGTGTACATGTGTGTGTACGTGTGTGTGTTTGTGCAAGTCTATGTTTGTGTGTGTGTACGTGTGTGTTTGTGTGTCTTTGTGTACGTGTGTGTGTACGTGTGTGTGTGTTTGTGTATATGTCTATGGTTGTGTGTTTGTAGATGGCTCTGCGTGTGTGTCTGTATATGTCTATGCGTGTGTGTTTGTATATGTCTATGCGTGTGTGTTTGTATGTGTCTATGCGTGTGTGTTTGTATATGTCTATGCGTGTGTGTTTGTATATGTCTATGCGTGTGTGTTTGTGTATATGTATCTCTGTGTGTGTGCACATCTGTGTGTTTGTGTGTGTACGTGCGTGTGTGTACGTGCGTGAACGTGTGTGTTTGTGTATATGTATCTCTGTGTGTGTGCACATGTGTGTGTACGCGTGTGTGTGTACGTGCGTGTGTGTGTTTGTGTACGTCTATGCGTGTGTGTTTGTGTATATGTGTCTGTGTGTATGTGCATGTGTGTGTCTCTGTGTGTGTGTGTACGTGTGTATGTGTGTGTGTGTTTGTGTCTGTGTGTGTGTACATGTGTGTGTGTTTGTGTCTGTGTGTGTGTACATGTGTGTGTACGCGTGTGTGTACGTGTGTGTTTGTGTACGTCTATGCGTGTGTGTGTACATGTGTGTTTTTGTGTGTTTGTATGTCTATGTGTGTGTGTGTGTTTGTGTATATGTGTCTCTGTGTGTGTGTACATGTGTGTGTGTTTGTGTATATGTGTCTCTGTGTGTGTGTACATGTGTGTGTTTGTGTACGTCTATGCGTGTGTGTTTGTGTGTATGTGTATGTGTGTGTGTGTACATGTCTGTACGTGTGTGTTTGTGTACGTCTATGCGTGTGTGTGTGTGTTTGTGTGTATGGGTCTGTGTGTACATGTGTGTTTGTGTACCTCTACGCCTGTGTGTTTTTGTGTATGTGTCTCTGTGTGTGTGTACATGTGTGTGTGTGTATGTGTGTTTGTGTAGCTCTATGCATGTGTGTTTGTGTGCATGTGTCTCTGTGTGTGTGTACATGTGTGTGTACGTGTGTTTGTATACGTCTGTGTGTGTGTTTGTGTATTTGTCTGTGTGTGTGTGTATGCGTATGTGCATATGTGCGAGTGTGTGTGTTTGTATGCTTTTGTCTGTGCGAGTTTTGTACATCTGTACGTGTGTGTTTGTGTACGTCTATGCCTGTGTGTATGCTTATGTCTGTGCATATATGCGAGTGTGTGCGTCTGTGTGTTTGTGCGTCTGCTTATGTGTGTGCATGTGTGTATATGTGTGTGTGGGCTTGGTGTTTCTACGCATGTGTGTATTTGTGCTGCTCTGTGTGTGTGTGTCTGCTTCTGTGTGTGTGGGGGGTGTGCGTGCTTGGTGTTTGTGTACTGTATGTCGCTCTGTGTGTGTATGTGTCGTTCTGTGTGTAGGTGGGGGAGCTTGTCGGTTGTGTGTCTGTATACGTGTGTACGCATGTGTATGGAGTGTGTGTTTGTGTATTTGTTTGGTGTACGTCTGTAGAAACCTGCGACTCTTCTGCTAAAGTGCGGTCCTAGAATGTTTTTAAGAGTTTTGGTGTTTGCAGTGGGGTTGAGAAGTTCAAATAAACGTGATCTGGTTCAAAAAGGATTTGTCTAAAATGTTACACAATTTATTTATCTCCGTGCCAACAAGAGGGTGACGCAACCGGGCCAAGTTACACCGTGTACAAAACACACAAGACCCTCTACCAGGAAAGTTTCACTGAGCACCACTGGTATATTTGAACCAGCAACTCTCTGGTCAAAGGGCAAAATTGACTCTTGTGAGCTTTAAGCCATATAATGTGGTTTCCTCATCAAAAACAGACCTAGAGTTGCGTTTTGTTTCATTCACACATGTTTGAGTAACACTTTATTACAAGTCCGTCTGTATTTCAAAATACTCTGTTCCACCTTGTGATGTCAAATAGTGGTAGCTCTCAAGTGAACATCTACATTTTACCTTTTGTTCAGTAGAGATTGGCGATTCCAGAACTGAAATTATTGTGAATTGTGAAGGTGTATTGAGTTCTGTTTACACGAGAACGCAAAAATGTAAAAACGACAAAAATATTTGGTCGGAAGTGCCTTTCGTTTAGACGGTGACGGCGTTTTTGGGGGCTTAAAAACACAAAAAACTGAAACCACCCTCCAAAGTGGAAAACTTGAATACGCTCCGCCGTAGCGTTTTCGTCTACACTGCCCAAGACGCAAAACTCTGGTCAAATCTGCTGATGTCGTGTATGCGTTTACGAAGAAGGAAGATTCTACGCATGCACGCGGACTTAGTGATAATGAGTGCATGCACATGGTAGGATCGGATTGGATTTTCACCAAATCTGATCCCGTTACTCAGCGGGTGGTCTGTCCTATAATCCCAGTACCCCGGTGATGGCTACTCAATAAAAACACAACAAAGTATGTGGCAGTATACAAAGATGGCGCTCGAGGAGTTTGACGGAGCAGCATTGGTGTACGTGTTGTGCATTCTTTCTTCATAGCCATGATTTCGTCTGACTTTTCCGGGAACAATCATTACTTATGACGGCTGCCACTTCCGGGTGAAATCCCTGGCGAAAATTCCCGTGCATGCGCAGTATGCCAATCTGATCCGATATCGTGCGCACGGCAGCACCAAGCGGATTACTATCGGCCTAAGCCAGGGGTTCCAATCGGATTCGGGAAACCAATCCCTATATGATCCTTAGCCTGTGCACATGAATTTGATACGATCCCAATCCGTTTGCAATCGGATTACACTCGTCCATGTTCACGCAGTGAATGTATTACAGCGCCACCTAGCCACCTGGCGTACATACCCAATCGAATTCTACACACTTTTGCGTCACCGTATGCACGCAGATTTCCTCCCTAAAACGCTCGTCTAAACGCGGAATAAAAAGTGAAAACGCGGCGCCACTTTTGCGTCTTCTGTTCAGACCGTCATCATATAAACGTAGCCTCAAACAGAAAAGACTAAATACAGGAAGTGCTCCACTAAATATGCAGGATTTGTGTGTTAAACATGTGTGAATGAAACAAAACACAACTCCGGGTGTGTTTGTGATGAGGAAACGACATTAGAACATCAGAAAATACAGTAATACAGCATGACACTGAGTTCAAGGTACCTTTTGGTCATTGCAGTGACTGAAAATAACTTAAATACCGTTGATCCGTATACAGTAATACATATAACACATGTAAATAAATAAAAGTGGTGGCTCTGTCGTTGGAAACAGCTACACACCAGACGAGCTGATAGGAGGAGCAAACCCGAACCTCTGGATGTGATTTGGGCTCGCTCCCGGTAAATATTTATGTCCCATCTCTCCAGCTGTCAGACGATTATGATGGATGCCCTCGCCGCCACCACGAAATGTCTCCTCTGCTTCTGCCGCTCGCCCAAACCCTCACCCAAACCCCAGTCTTGTTTATAAAGGACCAAACAGCACAGATCAGATAGTCGACGACATTCGGGTTGGAGAAATGGAAGCGTGGTACACAATAGCATCTTTTGTCCTGATGGGGATTACCGACGTGGCTTATCCCAGATTTGGTGAGGTCTTTTCCAGGCGTTCACAAAAACACATGGTCGATGTGTGTGCGAATGCTACGCAAGATGTAGAACATAAGGATACGCCAATGGAAATATCTTTTAAGGAGACATGTTAAATGGACTTTTCAGAGCTTTCAATATTGACGTTCTTGATACTTTGTGGTGGCGTCATGCTGGTTTCCATGGTGACACAATGAGCACATGCAAAAGCTGCCAAAATGTTTAAGATAGTCCAAAAACTCAAGAAAAAATACAAAATGGATTTAAAGAACACATTTTTAGAAGTCTAATCAATACGAGCGTTTGGTGTCCTGTTTAGGCGTTTTGCACGAATTAGTGATAGACCGATATTTGGACTTTTGTTTTGGTCGATCTGACTAAAGACACACAAAGCTTTATTTCAACACTCAAATACGAGAAAACTGCACAAAATGTGACTACACAGTTCCTTTATGGGTTTTTTAAAGTAAATTTAACATTATTTGAGGAAAATAATCGAAATCTGCCCTACATATCGGCTCAAAAGTATTGGCAGAGCTTATCGGCCATCCGATTCTAAACAACTGATAACGGCAACGAAAATACTTAAGTGTAAATGAGAAGGGAAACAACTAGAATATGTTTCAAATAATAATAATAAAAATACTAATAATAAATATAGCTGCAAGCAGCAATGTGGGGGCCAAGCACCGTTTGACAGGGTCTAACAAGGTCTGACAGGATCTAACAGAGTCTGACAGGGTCAGGGTCTAACCCTGTCAGAACAGACACATCAAAGACAGATCAAAGGTTGCCTATATGGGGGCCTATAAATCGCTGTGGGTAATGAGGAGACTGGCTGGAATGTGCATGCCAAATTTCACATTTTACCAGACGGTTCTAGGGGTTGCCATAGACTCCCATGGTGAAAGGAATAAAGAATAATAATCAGGAGACCAGAACATCAAAGGAAAGATCAAAGTGTTGCTAGGCAACGTCGCACAGAGCACAGAGCAAAACGTCGCACAGAGCAAAACACAATTACAATAGGGTGCCTAGCACCTTCGGTGCTTGGCCCCCTAATAATACATTTAGGTTAGTCCTATACAGTAGTTCTAGTCCTGGTTCAGTCCAGGTTTAGTACTGGTTTAGTACTGGTTTAGTCCTGGTTTGGAGCTGGGTTGGTTTTGGTTTAGTCCTTGTTTGGTCCTGAGTCATACATTTAGGTTAGTCCTATAAAGTAATCCTAGTCCTGGCTTAGACCTGGTTTAGTCCTGGTTTGGTCCTGGTTCGGTCCTGGTTCAGTCCTGGTTTAGTCCTGGTTTGGTCCTGGTTCGGTCCTGGTTCGGTGCTGGTTTGGAGCTGGTTTGGAGCTGGTTCGGTCCGGGTTCGGTCCTGGTTCGGTCCTGGTTCGGTCCTGGTTCGGTCCTGGTTCGGTGCTGGTTTGGAGCTGGTTTGGAGCTGGTTCGGTCCGGGTTCGGTCCTGGTTCGGTCCTGGTTTGGTCCTGGTTTGGTCCTGGTTCAGTCCTGGTTTGGTCCTGGTATGGTCCTGGTTTGGTCCTGGTATGGTCCTGGTTTAGTCCTGGTTCGGTCCTGGTTCGGTCCTGGTTCGGTCCTGGTTCGGTCCTGGTTCAGTCCTGGTTCATTTAGGTTAGTCCTATACATCTTTCAAAGCTCTGAAAAGTCAAATTGACGGGTCTGCTTTAAAACATCTAAATCCAAACATGATCCACAGGTGTCGTAGATTATAACTGCAGTACATGGCAGACACGAGCATAAAACATCTTCTTTAAAACAACAGATCCTTTAAAAAGCCTGAGAAAAATTCATATTTGGCCATAAAATTACGACTTATCCAATTACACCACAGCTAAGGAGATGTCATTTGGCTCATGTGACAATTCAATCTCCTCCACAGTGTGAAGTTCGAGGCGTATACGATCCAAACCACAGGAAGACAAACCGAGCCGGGATCAGACTGTGAGGCTCTCGGAAGAAGAACAAGAAGTCACATTTTATAGCTACTGGCTGATGTTACAAACCAAGAACAATGTACGGCTTTAGTGGGTACAAATTAATCGAAAAACACCAGAATACTCAAGAAAGAGTAACTGTAAGACTTTACTGTATAATTTAATGTTAATTTAAAGGTGCATTGTGTAGCTTTTCTAGTGGAGGGTCCGTCAAATGTTTTTATCCATGGAGATGTTATTGTTTTGACTGGAATGTCTCATAGTACGGCATTAAACCTTTCTAGCTTCATGGAGACCAAACCAGACCAAGTTACAGGTCAGATCTGTGGAGAGGCTCCGGGCCGCCATCTCGCCGTGCGTTATCGCGTCAGAAGGGCGACCCGACGAGCGCCGAACGACTGGAATTATTTTTAAGTGGAATAAATGACTGAGGAATAAATTAATTTGGCTTTAAAATTATAATAAACCATTCACTTAATTTGGATTTAAGTTTAATTCCAAATAATCACACTTGTCTACAAATTTTGGACTCGATCTGCTTCCGAGATAAAAGTGGCTAAATCTCATTTATATTGATAAGATGAACTGAAAATCAATTGATAACTGTGCTGGTTAGCTAATGTATTCAAGATATGTGATGACATAATAATAATAATAATAAATATATATATATATCCCACTACGGCAATTCAGTCCACAACTTGCCATTGGGGAATCCGAGATAAACGAGTTTTTAGTTGTTGTTTTTTTTCAAAATTTATGATTTTCGTTTTTTTGCAGAATGTGCAAGTTGAGATCATGAAGAAGCCACTCCATGTTTCAGATAACAGCATTAGTGACGTTAAAAACATACATTTTTAATTTCAAATTGGCTTGTTTTTCTGAAAGAAACGGGGCATGTATAAATCAACATATTTTCCCATGTTCGCACACCCGCCAATCCCGTTGCGAGAAGCGCCAAAGGGTTTTCCTCTGTACGCCTATCAGCTGTCAAGGGCTATTGCATATGTACGCCGCACAATAAGGATATGAAAATGGACTTTTAACTTCTACTTGGACACATGATATGTTCGGGAGACATTCAGGACATGTTCGGGACATGTCCGTTTCTCCGGAGCTTGTGTATAGAGTGCGATTTAGCTCCGAAAGACCATGGATATACACGATACTCAGCATAAACCAATGTGCATGCTTTCAAATAGCCACAACTTCTTCAAATGTTGTCAGATTTTCATGTGTAAAACATCATTGGAGAGCATAATCTGTGAATAGCTCAAAACGCCTCCGGGAAGACTTGAGTCCTAATTTGCTGCGGTTGATCACATATGTTAAAACAGTAGACATATTAAAATGAATGTATGTGAACGTGCAGACAGGCTTTCAGATAGAACTTTCTGATAAACTACTGTTTTTGCCTTATTTTGCATACATTTCCTATTTTGATCCAATACTATATCTTGGAAACTATAGCCAATCCTTACTTTTTCTTTATTAGTGACCTAAACCAAGAAACATTTCACTACTTTTGTTCCAGAAGCATTTTGCTTGTAGACCAGTGTCATTTTCATTACGAATTAAGGGTTTACATGGTCTTATTTAAAGCAGAATTAATTTTATTTGGAATTAAAACTGTCATGTAAATGTGGCAAGTATGGAATTAAACCTTTCTATTTTCATGGAGACCAAACCAAACCAAGTTACAGGTCAGATCTGCAGAGAGGCGTCCCCGTTCAGTCAGAACGTCTGTTTTTCAAGGTATTTTTGAGCTATAAAGCCACCTGTAATTGAATAAATATAAGGTAGAGCTGTTTAATGTCATACTCCGGAACTTTCCAAGCAAAGCAATGACATAATGTATCCATAGAAACAAGCAGGTGATGGACCCCCAAGTGAAACGCTACAGAGTGCGCTTTTAAACATGAAATAATGCACAAATAATGGAAAAAAACAGTTAACTGAAGGAGTGGCGCAAGAACCACAAATGTTCAGATTGTTTCTTATTTTCGACATGGAGGAACCACAACTTTTACTCAAGTCAGAGTTCTGTTGCACTGTCAAATCTGTGACTTAAGTAAGAGTAAAAGTGTGGTAATATGAAAACTTCTTCATGCAGTAATGTAGCTGACACTGAGAGTACATGATGTAGTACATGTAGTATGCAAAACCACAAGAGCTGGACTAAATCATGCTATGAGAAACAACCACGAGCTGCAGTGTTTTGGGAGGTTACTGAAGTCCATTTGAGAGTGTAACGTTGAGTCTTCGTTTGTTGACTTACTGGACTACCACCTAATGACGTCACAAGGTGGAACAGACCATTTGGGTCCTTGAGAAATAGAGAAACAAAGATGCTACACCTGATTTTCACAGTCATAAAACCAGAACTAGTCCATTTTCAGTGGTCCAAAGTCTTAATTACTCACCACGATGAGTTTCTAAGGCTTTTAAAAACTCCAGGCCAGACCAGAGGGGATTTTGGCCTTGACAACTAGCATGCAAATGCGCATTTCCTGTTTCTGGCAATGAAAGTACACAGCAGGCTTATTTTAACCTTAAGAACTGTTTATACAATATAGCTGTACTGCGAGACTAAATTTTCGAAAAAATATCAGGTATTTTTGAAGTCCATTTGAGCATAACATTGAGTCTTCGTTTGTTGACTTACTGGACTAGCACCTAATGACATCACAAGGTGGAACAGACCATTTGGGTCCTTGAGAAATAGACAACCAAAGATGCTACACCTGATTTTCACAGTCATAAAACCAGAACTAGTCCATTTTCAGTCGTCCAAAGTCTTAATTACTCACCAGGATGAGTTTCTAAGGGCTTTTAACAACTCCAGGCCAGACTAGAGAGGATTATTGCTTTGAAAACTAGCATGCAAATGCGCATTTCCTGATTCTGGCAATGAAACTCTTTACACCGCAGACTTATTTTGACCTCAAGAGCTGTTTATACAATATATTTGTACTGTGAGACAGTTTTTCGAAAAAATATCAGGTATTTTTGTCCATTTGAGCATAACATTGAGTCTTTGTTTGTTGACTTACTGGACTACCACCTAATGATGTCACAAGGTAGAACAGACTTGAGAAATGGTCAGTCAAAATCTGTAGGCCTGCTGCTGTGAAATAAAGATGCTACACCTGATTTTCAGTCATAAAACCAGAACTAGTCCATTTTCAGTCGTCCAAAGTCTTAATTACTCACCACGATGAGTTTCTAAGCGCTTTTAACAACCCCAGGCCAGACTAGAGAGGATTATTGCCTTGACAACTAGCATGCAAATGTGCATTTCCTGACTCTGGCATGAAACTCTCTACACAGCAGACTTATTTTATACAATATATCTGTACTTGTATTTTTGAAGTCCATTTGAGAGCGTAACATCGAGTCTTTGTTTGTTGACTTACTGGACTACCACCTAATGACATCACAAGGTGAAACAGACCATTTGGGTCCTTGAGAAATAGACAGTCAAAATCCGAGGCCTGCTGTGAATTAAAGACCTCAAGAGCTGTTTATAAAATATGTTTACTGCGAGACCATCCATCCATTCATTTTCTTCCTCTTATCCGGGGCCGGGTCTCGGGGGCAACAGTCTAAGCAGGGACTCCCAGACTTCCTTCACCCCGGACACTTCCTCCAGCTCCTCCGGGGGGACCCCAAGGCGTTCCCAGGCCAGCCGGGAGACATAGTCCCTCCAGCGTGTCCTGGGTCTTCCCCGGGGCCTCCAAGACCAAATTTTCGAAAAAATATCGGGTATGTTTTTGACAAATAAAGAGAAAATAAAAGATTAAAACTTGACAAATAAGGTGCTAAAGTCAATTTAAAATAACATGGAAGCTCTTGTAGATGTTCGGGGATAAGGTCTACGGTTTGGTTTGGTTTGGGGAGGTTTTGGGGGCAGTTTGCTCCATTGTTCACTGGAATGGGACTAATTCAAACAACATGGCTCTAATTTGCTTTGACGTGTCTTCATATGTCTGACCTCACTTCAGATAACCATCTCTCCTCCTTCCATCTCTTTCTTTCTCTCCCTCCTTCCATCTCTCTGTCTGGTATTCTCTTCTAAAACCCTCTTTATCGTTCTTTCTTTCACCACCCCTTCTTCTCTCCATCGTTCTGCCTCTATGATCATCACTTCTTTCTCTTTAACATCTTTTTTTTCCTTCATTCTCTCTCACTTCATTAGAGAGAGAGAGTCCCATACAGTAGTCCTAGTCCTGGTTCAGTCCTGGTTTAGTCCTGGTTCAGTCCTGGTTCGGTCCTGGTTCAGTCCTGGTTCAGTCCTGGTTCGGTCCTGGTTCAGTCCTGGTTCAGTCCTGGTTCGGTCCTGGTTCAGTCCTGGTTCAGTCCTGGTTTGGAGCTGGGTTGGTCTTAGTTTGGTCCTGATTCATACATTTAGGTTAGTCCTATACAGTAGTCCTAGTCCTGGGTTGGTCCTGGCTTGGTCCTCGGTTGGTCCTGGTTTGGTCCTGGTTTAGTTCTTGTTTGGTCTTGGTTTGGTCTTGGTTTAGTCCTGGTTTGGTCCTTGTTTGGTCTTAGTTTGGTCCTGATTCATACATTCAGGTTAGTCCTATACAGTAGTCCTAGTCCTGGTTTAGTCCTGGTTTAGTCCTGGTTTAGACCTGGTTTAGACCTGGTTTACAGCTGGTTTAGTCCTGGTTTAGTCCTGGTTTAGTCCTGGTTTAGACCTGGTTTAGACCTGGTTTAGTCCTGGTTTAGTCCTGGTTTAGTCCTGGTTTAGACCTGGTTTAGTCCTGGTTTAGTCCTGATTCTCTTTTTCTCTCTCTCCCTCCTTCCATCTCTCTTTTTCCTTTCACTTTTTTCTCCTTCCATCTCTGTCTGGTATTCTCTTCTAAAACCCTCTTTATCGTTCTTTCTTTCACCACCCCTTCTTCTCTCCATCTTTCTCTTTAACATCTTTTTTCTTCATTTTTCTCTCTCTCACTTCATCCCTCTTTCACGGTCTTTATCTCTCTCACCCCGTCTTCACTCTCCTCCGTCTTCCTCCTCCCATCTCCATCACGTATCTGCTCTTCTTCACCTCCCCTCCCTCTTTCCTATCCTTTCTTTCAACACTTCCGTCAGTTCTCTCTTCATCTCTTTCTTCTCAACAACCATCTTTGCTTTTATTTCCATCTCTCTCGCTCTTTCCATACCTTTCTCTATCATTCTTTTTTAATCCTCTTTTTCTCTCCATCTCCACCTATCCATCTATCCTCTCTATCTTTCCCTTTCTCTCTCTTCATCTCTCGTTCTTATTCTATCCTCTTTCTCTCGCTTTCTCCATCTCCCTTAACCCATCTCTCTTTCTCTCTCCATCTTTCATTCATTTTCTGTCATCTCCCTCTCTATCCTGTCGTTCTCTCACTTTCTCCATCTCGTCGTACAGTTGTAGGGAGTATTATCTGGTACATAAGTGAGTTGTCGTACAGTTGTAGGGAGTATTATCTGGTACATAAGTGAGTTGTCGTACAGTTGTAGGGAGTATTATCTGGTACATAAGTGAGTTGTCGTACAGTTGTAGGGAGTATTATCTGGTACATAAGTGAGTTGTCGTACAGTTGTAGGGAGTATTATCTGGTACATAAGTGAGTTGTCGTACAGTTGTAGGGAGTATTATCTGGTACATAAGTGAGTTGTCGTACAGTTGTGAGGAGTATTATCTGGTACATAAGTGAGTTGTACAGTTGTAGGGAGTATTATCTGGTACATAAGTGAGTTGTACAGTTGTAGGGAGTATTATCTGGTACATAAGTGAGTTGTACAGTTGTGAGGAGTATTATCTGGTACATAAGTGAGTTGTCGTACAGTTGTAGGGAGTATTATCTGGTACATAAGTGAGTTGTCGTACAGTTGTGAGTTGTATGGTGTGTCGTCATTTATCTCCTACTGTTTGAGCAAAATTGTTGTCATATGAAATAATATTTAGTAATATGGAAGAAAAAGAAAAAAAAAACATCTTGAAAAAATGACCAAAAATGTATACTGTACTGTCTTTGTTCAAATAAAAATAAAATAATAATTTAAAAAAATACATAGAACAGAGGTCTTCAACAGGGGGGTCGCGACCCCTAGGGGGGTCGCGGAGGTACTGCAGGGGAGGTCGCGAAATCTTTTGATTTCACTTTAAAATAATATAATTTTATATTTTATAGTGGAAAATACAGTATTAACCTGTGTATTATTTCCTTGTATTGGATGTACCATAACAGAGTAGCAATGTTTATACATGACACTACGCTCAATTTAATATAAAACACAATTCTATGCCGTATATATAGTAGGGGGTCCCTGGCCCAGTTCGCCATCTGTTTGGGGGTCCCTGGCCTGAAAAACGTTGAAGACCCCTGACATAGAATTTTATAAAAAGAAAAAAAAAAAAAAAAGCTTTCTGCTTTTATAAATGATCCCATTTTTGTGAAATTGTTTGCCCATGTTGTGAATGTGTTACACACTGTGGTTGTGTTCATCCCAGTTTATGGATTTAGGTCAGTCCTATACAGTAGTCCTAGTCCTGGTTCAGGTCCTGGTTTGGTCCCAGTTTAGCCCTGGTTTGGTCCTGGTTTAGTCCTGGTTTGATCCTGGTTTAGTCCTGGTTTGGCCCTGGTTTAGTCCTGGTTTGGTCCTGGTTTGGTCCTGATTTGGTCCTGGTTTAGTCCTGGTTCAGTCCTGGTCCAGTCCTGGTTCAGTACCGGTTTGTTCTGTTTGTATCCACAGAGGAAGTGAGTGAAGTGCCCAGTTTGGGATGAACGAGGAAAAAGAGTGGAAGAGCAAAAAGAAGAATGCCGTGCCAAGAGTCCGGCCACAAGAATGAAGAGAACGAAGGAGGAGAGAGGGAGGAGAGAGGGAGGACAGAGGGAGGGGGACAGAGAGAAAGAGAGGAGGATAAGAGAGAGAGAGAGAACAGTTGAAAGATGTGTTGGAAAAGTATGGAAGAGGGGGAGGGCAGAAAGAGAAGAGGTACAGAGAGAAAGGGATAGAAAGAAGGAGGTAGGAAGGAGGTAGAGCAGTAGTAAAACAGGAGGATAGAGAGAGGGATGGGGTAGAATGTGAAGAAGAGATGGAGGGGAAATAGAAAGGAAGAGAGAGAGAGAGGGAATGGATAGAAAAGAGGTGAGGAGAGATTGTTGGAGAGAGAGAGAGAGAGAATGGGGTAGGAAAGGAAAAGGAGGGAGAGAGGGGGGAGAAGAAAAGGAAGGGAGTGAAGAGAGGGGGAGATATGGTGATGGAAGGAAAGAAAAGAACAGGAGAGAGGAGGAGGAGGACACAGGGAGAAAGAGAGGAGGGGGAGATGGAGAGAAAGAGAAAAACGAATGGAGAGAGGGGTAGAAGGAATGATGATGAGGAGGAGGAGAGAAAAGGAGAGAGAGAATGGGGTAGGAAAGGAGGGAGACGAGGGGGAGAAAAAAGGAAGGAGTGAAGAGAGAGGGAGATATGGTGATGGAGAAAAACAAAAAAACAGAAAAACAAATGGAGAGAGGGGTAGAAAGAACAATAGAGGAGGAGGAGAGAAAAGGAGAGAGAGAAGGGTCAGATGATTCAACACAACTCGCCAACGAAGACAAAATGGTCATTAAACTCCTGCCAAACTAAGCATTTGTTTCTAAGACGTTACCATGGAAACCAAGACTTTCCCTCTATTTGGGCTTTTTATACGACCGGTTTTATATTTAATGATTTGGCTGTTGTGTTTTTACGCCTGATGCCCTCCCAAACACGACCACGCTCATGTTATTACGGCGACGGCTATGAATGAGAAAGAACTAACGCACTCAGACGGGAACTGAACCAGACACTTTTTCATTCACGGGCGTATGCTTGGCTCACTACACCACCGCTGCTGCTGCCGTAAAGTCCATTTTCAAACCTGGTCAGTTTTAAGAAGTCCTGAAAACCCAAGAAAACAAAACACAAAATGGAATTAAACGGCACATTTTCAGGAGCGTGTGGTCAGTCCGAGCGTTCGCAGGAGGAGTTCAGGAGTTTGATTTTCAACTAAATAGTGAGTGACTAAGGTCGTTTTCACACCAGGAAAGTCCGATAGTTCACTTCCTTTGGTCTGGACCAAATTTTTTTTTTTTTTTTTTTGGTGTGGGTCGCTTTCACACTGCAATTTTTTTGTAAGTGAACCAACATCTATAAACAAAAGCACATGTGCTGAGGTCGTTCAGCCATTGGACAGAAATGAGCCGTGTCCAAACGGAAGGAGGAGAATAATGGTGTTACTGTTTTCAATGTCGTCATAGCGATATGGTTTGCTTAGTTTTTACAGTTCGCACAAATGTTTGAGCAGCATCGTGAGGTTTACACTATTTTACAATCAATTTCCAAACGACGAAAACACAGGGCAAGACGGCTACGGAGGACAGCGGTCGTGCGCGCATCAAGTTGTGACTTCACGCAAAACGTAAGTAAGCCTCGTTTAGTTTAGTTTCGTTTCGTCAGCCTCGGTTTCCCATAATGCTCGACATACGACGGGAGCTCGTTAAAGGTCCCATGGCATGAAATTTTCACTTTCTGAGGTTTTTGAACGTTAATGTGAGCTCCCCTACCCTGTTTAGCCCCCCCCCCCCATGGCTAAAAAATGTGTAAACTGAGCATGTGCGATCCTTTTCTGCGTTTGAAAAAAAGACATCTCAAACGGGCGATTCTGAACAAGGGAACTTTCTGACGTCACACTCAAGGAAAAATGCAAATGCAGATCCACCGCCTGTCTGGATGTCTACCCACCATCTCTGGAACTCACGCCCAGAGAGTTTGGACCGCAAACGAGCTACGCAATGCGAGATGCGTTTTTTTTTTTAATTTGCCTGGAGGCACGTGAGAGTGTTTCCAGGCTCGGATGTCCTTTATCAGAGCCTCCGAACCTCTGAAACAGCAGTGGTTTCATTTTATTTTCTGTGGAAATGTGTTTATTTTTCAATGGAATGCTTCTCATATGTTCCTCCGCGCAAAAACGTGGAAGTGGAAGTGGAAGAAACGTGGGCCAGCGCACATCGCACCGCTAAAGAGGAAAGAGCGGAGAGTTTGGCCACACCCCCACCTGCTGCACTGGCCTGTCTCTGTCCTCCTCATTTGCATTCAAGCAACAACGCCCAGAATAAAGTGTTTCAGAGACATATTTATAACTCTGACTGTGTTCATGAGGCTTTCTCATGCACTGAGTCTTGATTTTGAAGAAGGATTCATTTACAGTATTAGGGAACCATTAAGGCGCCATATAAAAGCATCAAGAAGTACCATGTCATTGGATCTTTAAGTACAAAAAGCCAACTTGAGTCAGATCGAGTCCGGTCTGCATTCTCACCTCAAACGTTCGAATAGAACTGTACCGAGACCGAGCTTTTTAGGTGGTCTCGGTTCGCTTGTTTGCTCCGGATCGAGATTTTTGGTTTTTATTCACACCAGCCCAAAAGGTCCGAATCAAAGGAGCAAACGAGCTCAAACAAGGCAGGGGTGAAAACGACCTGAATGAAAAACTGTTCGCTAAGAGATTATTATTTCAGTTTTATGTGTGAGAGACTTTAAACGTTTAACAGCTCACAGTCCTTTTTGGTCAGATAAAACTCAGTCCAGTTCAGGGGTGTCAAACAAAGTCCTTCCACACATCACATCTCCATCAAATACGCGTACAAAGAACTACTGCTGAGTACTTCTGCAAAGTACAAAAAACTCACTTAAATCACATTAAAAGAATGAAATCACAATCATTGAACATTATACTGTGGCACTTTCAAAAGGCGTTTATTTCATTTGTATGGTGCACTTTTAGCATTACTTACTAACATACTTTCATTTAATCAATCAAATGCGATCATACCGTGAGCGGGCTTGTTTCTTCACAGATCAGACTTGCAACTTGGAACATTCAAAGCAAAACTAACACCAAAACTCCACCAAAAACTCCACTTTAAAGGTCAAATATGACCCAAAATGAACTAGCGAGCGTTGAGTCATGTTAAAATGTTAAGTCCAGGTTTGTTTTTGATGAGTTGCTGTTGCACGTTTGATTCACCCTTTTTATTATTAGTCCGTTTACATCTCCAAAGCTCAAAACGCTCTGTCCCACCTCGTGATGTCATGTAGTGGTAGTTTTCAAGTTAACAGCTACCGTCTCAAGTTCAGTACAGATTAACAACAGATCAGAAAGTGTCATAATTTAAGCCCTGGAATTAATAATAATTTGTTTAATTGTAAGATAAGAGTACAATAATTTCCAACATTTGACAAAAGGCTATATAGTAGTGGTGTAGGGAGTTAAGTATTCACCCAGCAACCAGAAGCTAGAGCAGGGGTGTCAAACATGCGGCCCGGGGACCAGATCCGGCCCTTCAAGACCTTTAATCTGGCCCTTGGCTGATTTTCTATTCAAATATTTTAATTATATTTAAATTTTCTATTAAAATATTGGTAATTTTCTGCACAGTTTAGCATAGCAGCGTCTCCAGCGCCTCTGTACGTGGCCCCTCCCACCAGAGCAGCACAAATGAAGACTCGCCTCTTTCCAAACGCTCTTAAAGGACCATCGTTTTGACTGTTGACGTGACACCCTCATCAGCAAAATGTCAAAAATGAGAAAAGTGGACGCAGAGTGCAGGATTTTCCAAGAAGAATGGACTAATTCCTATTTGTTCCCGGAGGTGAATGGGAAACCTGTACGCTTGTGTTGAAATAGCATTTTTCTTAAAGTTTCAGGTTGTTCATAATATTATAATATTTTGTCAAAGAAAGAGTTCATCAAATAAAAAAGACTTCTGTAAAAGATTTGCGTTTCTCTGCACAAATATTTAGACTTATTGCTATTTTTGGGGTATATCCACCTGGTCTAATTCATCTTTTTCATCCATCTTCTCACGACCCTCTCTCACCAACCATCTTTGTTTTTATTTCATTCTCTCTACCCTTTTTTCTGAATGTCTTTTCCTACCTTTCCCTCTTTCTGCCCGTCTTTATCTCTCATTCTTCTCTCTTTATCTTCTTTTTCACTCTTTCTATTCTGTTTTCTCTCTGAACGTAATTTCATTTCATTCATTTTCATTTATTCATTCATTTCGAGCAGGTCAACACAAGGAAATAAATACAGGTAACCAATATACAGTCAAATACATTTTTCTGCCCGTCTTTCTCCATCTCTCATTCTTCTGCCTTTATCCTCTCTTTCACTCGTCCTATTCTGTCTTCTCTCTGAATGCCTTTCCCTACCTTTCCCTTTTTCCTACCTGTTTTTTATCTCTCTTCTCTTTATCCTTTCACTCGTCCTATTCTGTCTTCTTTCGGAACGTCTTTCCAACTTTCCCTCTTTCTACCCGTCTTTATCTCTCATTCTTCTGTCTTTATCCTCTCTTTCACTCGTCCTATTCGGTCTTCTCTCTTGAACGTCTTCCCCTACCTTTCTTTCTTTCTCTCTCTCTCTCTCCCACCCACTCCTTCATCCCTCGCTCCCTCGCTAAAGCTCAGTCCGACTGGAGTAACACCGCTTCAGACAGAGCAGTGCCTTCGGTTAGCGTCACACCTCCGTGAAACGTTCTCATCAGCTGCGGAATATCCACAAGATTAAAATATTGTAACAAAATATAATACAGTTATTTTAGTTTTTTTTTTTCCTGTAACTTTTTCCGTCTTAATCTTCTCGTTCCAGACAGACGCACAGATGCTTCGTATCGCTCAGAGTATCTTCTCTCAGACGAAATCCAAACCAGCGCAAAATTCCCACAAGGCCCCCCCTCCTCTCCTCCTTCCCTTTCTATCCTTTCTCTCTCGCTTTCTATCCTCCTCCTCTTGCCCCACTCCTCCTTTCCTTTCCTCTCCCATTCTCCCCTCATTTCTCCCATTCTCTACCCCTCTGTCGCTCTATCTCGTCTCTCCACTCTCTTTCCTCTTCTCTTCTTTTCTCCCTCTTCCCCTCTTTCTCTCTCCTCCCTTCTTTCTCTCCCTCCCTTCCCCGAGCGCTGACTGGTGGAGATGACAGGACGGACTGAACCGACAGCTGCAGTGGCTCTGGGACATGACGCTCAGAGGGACTATTCTCTCCAAAACATTCATCTTAACACCTCGGAAGTGTTCAAAGAGTATTTTAGCACGAAAATAAAAAATAAAAGGAAATAACTGAATCTATTTGGTTTAAAGCTATGAAGACTGATTTTTGTTTTTCGAGTTGGCTTCTCACCAAGAATAGTCCAAAAATGTGTTGTGAAAATATACATGTAAAGAGTTACCAGATTAAAAAACTATTTCCATAGACAAAATCGTACTTACTTTTGTAATAAGGGCCTGTTTACACAAGAACGCTTACGGGTAAAAATGACCAAATATTTTATCGGAAGTGCTGTTCGTTTAGACCAGGTGTGTCCAAACCTTTTTCATCAAGGGCCACATATCTAAACACAGACGAAGCAGAGGGCCGATCGACTGGTGCTCAGTACAGTGAATCATTGAAATATCTGCATGTTTAACACGTTAGAATGAGCTATCAGTCTTTTATTCATGCCAAGATGCTCAAAACCACACAATAAATATTAAATATTGTCTTATCGAGGTAGATTAAACAAAAAACTTGCAGTTAAAGTTCTGCTCAAGGTAATTTGGGCCAATTCACCTGGAAGCCTGGGGGCCAAGAAAAATTTGTCTGAGGGCCGCATTTGGCCCACAGGCCATAGTTTGGATATGCCTGGTTTAGACAGTGACGGGGTTTCAGAGGCTTGAAAATGCAAAAAACTGAAACCGCCGGTGGAAAACTTGAATATTTGAATATTGACAGGAATAATGCAATCGGACATGTACTCAACAAAAATATAAACGCAACACTTTTGTTTTTGCTCCCATTTTTCCTGAGATGGACCCAAAGATCCAAAATTCACTCCAGATACACAACACTACCATTTCTCTCAAACATTGTTCACAAATCTGTCCAAATGTGTGACAGCGAGCACCTCTGCCCCGCCGAGACAATCCACCCCACCTCACAGGTGCGCCACATCAAGATGCCGATCCGACATCATGACCAGTGCACAGGTGCGCCCCAGACTGCCCACAATAAAAGGCTACCCCGAAATGTGCATTTTTTTTTTTTTTTGCTTTATTGGGGTCTGGGGACTCAGAACCAGTCAGTATCTGGTGTGACCACCATTTGCCTCATGCAGTGCAACACATCTTCTTCGCATAGAGTTTATCAGATTGTCAATTGTGGCCTGTGGAATGTTGGTCCACTCCTCTTCAGTGGCTGTGCGAAGTTGCTGGATATTAGTGGGAGCTGGTACACGCTGTCGTATACGCCGGTCAAGCACATCCCAAACATGCTCAATGGGTGACATGTCCAGTGAGTATGCTGGCCATGCAAGAACTGGGACATTTTCAGCTTCCAAGATTGTGTACAGATCCTTGCAACATGGGGCCGTGCATTATCTTGCTGAAACATGAGGTGATGTTCATGGATGTATGGCACAACAATGGGCCTCAGGATCTCATCACGGTATCTCTGTGCATTCAAAATGCCATCAATAAAATGCACCTGTGTTCTTCGTCCATAACAGCCTTTGAAGAGGAGTTGACCAATTCATTTGGGAGGTTGTTCCAGTCTTTAATAGCGTTATAGGAGAAGGCCGTGTGTGTTTTTGCTACCAGTATCCATGTTTTGTTTTGCTTTTCATGCCGCAGATAAGAAGGAAGCCTCTAAGCATGCGCGCGGACATAGTGATAATGTATCACAGCGCCACCTAGCCGCCTGGCATGCATCCCCAATCCAATTCCACACACTTTTGCGCCACAGTACGCGTGCAGATTTCCTCCCGAAAATGCGGAATAAAAAGCGAAGACGCGACGCCACTTTTGCGTCTTCTGTTCAGACCGTCGTCATATAAACCTTAGCCATAATTTAAGCCACTATGTACTGTAACTTTTCTGGTGGAGAGCCCGTCGCCAACGTGTCTCCATGGAGATTGCTTGGCCTGGAATGTCCCACTGTATGGCATTAAACTTCATATCCCATTTAGCATTTATTCAATTCTAAGTGTTTTATTCCTTAAAAATTTCCTTCAGAAACGTGTGAGTGGGCTTTCCTTTCCTCTCCTGCTTGTCACCATGGAGATATATTATTTCAATGCCATACTGCGGAACATTCCAATCAAAGCAGTGTCAGAAAGTCTGAAAGTTGTGAAAAGTGCTTATAAACTCATCTTGGTGAATAACTAGGACACTCTGAATGCATCAGGTGAGGAAGTGAGGAATAGCTTTGGACCACTGCAAAATGTAAAAAAATAAATAAATAGTCATCTTTTCCAAGTTTTTAAGACGGTTAAAAATCAGCCAAAATGTCAACTTTAGCTCTCAAATTCCCATTTTTGATCGGTCCGTCCTCCTTCAATTTGTGATTTCTTGACAGACCCCGGCACTGAACCTCTGACCTCTCGATGCTCGCTCCTTTAGCAAAGCAGCGAAGACAATTGGATTAGGCCCTCTCCTCTGCCCCGAGGTCCGGCCGGGGTCTGGAAGTGCGTTTGGTGCGTTACTCTGTGGAGGTGGGCGAATCGAGCGCCGCCCGAGGACTTCAAAAGACCCGAAGACCACGCAGAAAACACAGACCAGATCTAATTTGTCTAAAGAGGGAAATGCAGAAGATGTGACCCTGGTTTTACCCCCGTATACCCCCCACGACCTGCGAGGAGGACCGATATTTGCAGTGGGTAGTACTCGAAGAAATTGTACTTGAAGTAGATTTCAGTTTCAATACTTCTACTTGAGCAATAGTACTTTTATGCGAGTTAAAGTTTTGGTTCCTCTTCCCACGGTTAGGAAGTCTACGAGTGACAAAAGCTTCATGTTGACAATAATAAAGCAACAATGTGCAACTTTCTGGAGGTGACACATCGCCTGAATGATTCCACAGAAATAGAAAACCATAAACTGCAAAAAACATCCTGGAAAGTCATAGTCAAAGGGACATTTCCATTGAAACAAAGAGGAGGAGGCCGTCTTCAAAGAGTCAGGTTTGTGGAGATACAAGCCCAATCAGAGTAAGGACACATTTGTTCTGCTCTGTTCAGTTAAAGGTGCATTGTTTAACTTTTCTTGAGGAGGGTCCGTCACCGTGGAATACTGGAATGATCCACAGTGTGACATTAAACAGCTTTACCGTACTTTTATTCAATTACAGGTGGTTTTATAGCTCAAAAAGGCCTAAACAAACAGGAAATCTGACTGAGCGGGGTCGCCTCTCCACAGACCTGACCTGTAACTTGGTCTGGTTTGGTCTCCATGACAACATAAAGGTTCAATAGCCTACCACACTGTGAAACATTCCAGACAAAACAATAGCATCTACATAGAGAAAAGCGTTTGACAAGCCCTCCGTGAGGAAAAGATTAGAAAAGTTGCACAATGCACTTTTAAATAAACTTTTTTTTTTTAATTTGAGGCTACGTTTACACGGTGACGGACTGAACGGAAGACGCAAACGTGGCGTCGCGTCTTCACTTTTTATTCCGCGTGCATACAGTGACGCTAAAGTGTGTGGAATTCGATTGGGTATGCATGCCAGGCGGCTAGGTGGCGCTGTGATACATTATCACTATGTCCGCGAGCATGCCTAGAATTTGTTTTTGTTTATTTGTCTCTACAAACGCAGAGACTAGTCTTCCTGGGGTCCAATTCAAAATAAATACATTTTAATACATTTTAAGCACCATCAAAACAGCCCAATCAAAACACTGAGTTTAAGTTACATGATCAAAAACACAAACCAAACACTTAAAATATGTTACATTCAACTTATAGCATTTTCAAATAGTAATTTCTTAACACATTTTTAAAAAACAGCATGATTTTGTAGGTTGTGGCAGCACATTCCAGTGAGAAATGGCTCTGTTGAGAAACGTTGCTTTCAGTGCAATAGTTCTTGGTTTTGATCAAGTGAAAATTGTGTTTGAGGCTAGTCTTGAATCTTCCTTCTCATCTGCGCCGCGAAAAGTAAAACAAAACATGGCTACTGGTAACAAAAAAAAAAAAAAGTGTGTGGTCAGACGAAGAAGTTCAACTATTGCTTCAGACCACGTTGGACGACAAAGCAACGAAGACGCAACGAGGTCCTGCCAAACAAAGTACACTGATATATGGACCGATGTGGCATAAACGCGTACGGGACGTCAGCAGATTTCACCAGAGTTTTGCGTCTTGGGCAGTGTAGACGAAAACGCTACGGCGGAGCGAGATCCAATTTTGCACTTTGGAGGGCGGTTTCAGTTTTTTGGATTTTTAAACCCCCAAAACGCCGTCACCGTCTAAACGAAAGGCACTTCCGATAAAATATTTTGTCGTTTTTACCCATAAGTCTCATCCATTTTTTGGCTAAAAAGTTACATACGAGGACTTTAAATATAGATTGGAGAATTTGGAATCCTAATTATCATCATATCAGCGTAACACTAGACAAACTGGAGCTCGCTGATCCCTCCGACCATGACCCTGCATTCACCTGGATGTTCCCCCCCAGTCCCACAGATCAGATTATCCCGTGGCTAAAGGGACTGCGCTGGATCCAAAACAGCATGTTGAACTGTCAATACAAATAGAAGAGAATGTGAAAGAGCTGCCTACGATTGGACACGGAGCCACAGCGGAAACAACAGGGATCTGAGGCAAGACAAGGACGTGGGGGGTGCTTAAAGGAGACATTGTTCTAAATCAACTTTTAAGTCATGTTATAATGTGATCCCCATCTTATTTTTGAGCTTTCTACCATGTTATAATGTGGTTCCCTTATCAGAAACATGCCTGAAGAGGTTTTAGAGTCATCCATGCATGTTTGAGTAATCTAGTGATCTCTCGCAGGCCCTATTCAAACCCTCCTTAAGGTGAACTGTAAGATTCTGTCCAATGCCCTCTCCGTTCCCACATGACAATTCTCGGTAAATATACAAAAGCATGATACAAAAGCAACTTGACAAACCTGACTGTTGAGCTAGCGCTCTGAAGGGGGAGTGACTTAACAGAGAGAGCAAAGATAAGGAAGTGAAATTAATAAAACCTATTAATGAACTCCTTGAACTCCTCCATTTGAGGCAAGGACGTTCCTCCCCCTCACCTACGGTCATGAGTTTGGGCTTCTTACAGGTGCTATAACGTCCAGTGCATCACTTTACCGTTTTTTTTTGGTACAACCCCCGGGGGGTAAGTCAGTGACTTCCCAGTTGAGCTAACCAGCCGGTAGCTTTCAGTTATTCTCGAATGGCATAGTGTTGTTTGTGTTTTCTACTTGAATAGCGCACCTTACTTTTTTTTTTCAAATGTGGGTTTTGGCCACCATTAACCATATTCTCTTAGCGGTGCTGCGTACCGGCTGTGAATTTTATACTGTTGCTGCATTCCGGTGCGCATCGCTTTACTTTCACCACTGGTAAGGATTGAAAGGACAAGATCGCGGATACAAGCGGCCAAAATGAGTTTCCTGGCTGGGCGCTCCCTTAGAGATAGGGGGAGGAGCTCGGAGTAAAGCCGCTGCTCCTCCACGTCGAGAGGAGCAGCTGAGGTGGCTCGGGCGTCTGTTCCGGATGCCTCCTGGACGCCTCCCTCGGGAGGTGTTCCGGGCATGTCCCACCGGGAGGAGGCCCCGGGGAAGACCCAGGACACGCTGGAGGGACTATAGCCGTGTCTCAATTCTCAGTATGCACAGTTCGGAGCGTGGTTTTAAGGGCATGTAAGTCACTTCCAGCGCAACAACTGCTGTCCCATTTCACTTTTGTCCCATGCACAGTTAACATGCGGTCTGAGACCAAAAGCACACTTCACGCAGTCATATCCCAGCATGCACCGCGCGCTACTTCTTCAACGGGAGAAAATGGAGTCGGCAGCGTGTGGTAGTTGCGAGACCTGTCGCATTTCGCCGACGCCCATGCGGTCTGCAGAGTGTGCAAGTATGCACAGTCCTGAGCGCAGTCTGAGTACCCTTAAAACCACACTCCGAACTGTGCACACTGAGAATTGAGACACGGCTTACATCTCCCGGCTGGCCTGGGAACGCCTTGGGGTCCCTCCGGAGGAGCTGGAGGACGTGTCCGGGGTGAAGGAAGTCTGGGAGTCCCTGCTTAGACTGTTGCCAAGACCCGGCCCCGGATAAGCGGAAGAAAATGGATGGATGGAATGTGTTGTTTTGGGTGAATATAGCATTTTCAAAACAGTAAAAGGTCACACGATTTAAATATGTTGTGTATTAGCAGTTAATTTGCCAGAGAAGTAAAATACTCCCTCTTTAAGTTTGTCGTGTTGCTACTAATCCTAACCCTAGCAATAAAAGTACAGTCAATAAAACCTGCATGTTTCTACAGTGAAATTCCACTATGCAGAGGAAGGGCAAAGTTTGAACGCTTGCAAGAGGATAATCAGCTAATGTGGAAACAAGCGACCACAAGACCCACAAATTTATCATCCAATTTATTTTGCATTAGTCTTATAAGCAACAAAGTTATTACAACCTTTCATCCAGTTTTAGAAAGGGGGTATTATGCAAATCGACTTTTTGGAGCATTCTACCATGTTCTAAAGTTGTTCCCTCATCAGAAACGTGCCTGAAGAGGTTTTAGATCCATCCAGGCATGTTTGAGTAATCTAGTGATCTCTCCCGGACCCTACGTCACCCATGAACTCAGCAATTCTCCATGATACAAAAACAAACAAACAACATAGCTGTTTACTTCAATCATTTTAATGTTAAGGTTTGGGAAAAATAAACGAGAAACTGACTTCTGGAACCAGATTTGACTTATTTGCTTGTTCTGCTGTTGTGATGCTTCCGTCCAGGCATGTTTGAGTAATCTAGTGATCTCTCCCAGGCCCATGCACGCCCTCCAATTCTCCATATACAAGATCATAATACAAAAAAAATACATAGCTGTTTGCTTTAATCCAGGGATCGGCAACCTTTACCACTCAAAGAGCCGTTTGGAGCCATTTCACACAGTAAAGAAAACACTGGGAGCCACAAAACCCTTTTGAAATTTAAAATGAAATAACACTGCATATAATGGCTTTTTTGCCTTTGTGCCATTGAATACAATTTTGCAAATGAATGAACTAAAAATAAAATACATTTTAATTAAATACAGTGGTCCCTCGCTATATCGTAGTTCACTTTTCGTGGCCTCGCTGTTTCGCTGATTTTTATTTAAATTTTTTTTTATAGTGTATCAACGCACATTTCTGCGTCCTGATTGGCTAAGGGACTGTAGACGTTTGCTGATTCGTCCGTCATTTTCCTCAGTGTCTCCTGTACAGAATGCGTACAATTTGCCAGATTTATATAAATGTTCGATCGCAATGTGACTCTGAAGTGCTGTATGTTTGCAAGTTTTCTCCCCGACAAAACCCGCCGCAGCGAAGCGGTCATAAGAACTGTGAAATACACACGAAATACACTTTGGTTTCGTTTTATAATACTGTGCTTTTTTGATGAAAATCTATGAAAGTTCGAGTGTTTAAACAAGAGAGAAATGTGAGAAAACGTTAATTCCAGTCTGAGAAAAGTGTAGCATGTGTGTGGTGAGGCGTTTACAGCCTTAAAACATGGAGAAGAATTGTAAAATATAAAGCTGACGACTTCGCGGATTTAGCTAATCGTGGTTTATTTTTAGAACGTAACCCCCGTGATAAACGAGGGACCGCTGTACTGAGGGATCAAAAGAGCCACGGGTTGCCGACCCCTGCTTTAATCATTTTAACGTTAAAAGTTTTAATGTTAAGGTATGGGGAAAAATGAGAAACTGACTTCTGGAACCAGATTTGACTTGTTTGTTTGTTCTGCTGTTGTGATGTTTCCACAAATCAGATCAGAACAGACATCGTGAGCCATCCAAGAATGATTCAGTGTAGAACTCAAGAGTGAACCAGCTTAGGGATTAACAAAAGAATGAGACAAACTTAATTATATCTGAAGCAGCGGCGCAAGAAACACATTCAAATAATTTCGTATTGTCAACATAAAGCGTGTCTCTTGTAGAATTACTCACAGTGGGAAGAAAAACCAAAACATTTACTCAAGAGAGCTGTAACTTCGCTAAAAATATTAAAAGTATGCAAGAAAAGTGCTCTGAAATGTACAGTTTACAAGTTCAAGTGGGGATACAACCACTAACCACAGAATGACCAAACTGTCTCCCAACTGTCACTCATTTGACCAATCACAACCGTTTTCATGAAGACCTCGTCCTGCCTCTGTGGAGATGCCCCGAGCGTCTCAAAAGTCGGAAACCAAACTCGTGTCCTTCCCGAAACCCAGAGTGGATCTGGGGCCAAACTCAGAACAAATGTGTCACGTCTTTGGGTTTCCAGCAGACAGAATTTGTTGCGGGCTCGGCGGAGTTGTTATTTTAAAGTTGCTCTCCTCAAGCGTGCCAGCTAAAACAATGGTCGCCGCGGTAACAGGCCGAACCCGTGAGTCACACCGAGCTGACAGAACTGGCACTTAATTAGACCTGGGAAAGTGCGGAACATGAGTTTATACAGCGACGTGCAGAGGCAGGCGAGGAGAGGCCAGAGGTAGTTAGAAGTCTTTTTTAAAAACGTGTTGCAAATGTGGACGTCGATGCCACCGTGCCAGCGTACATGTGAACGCGCCGTGTGAGTGACTCATATTTCAAGGCAGCTGCGGCTTTTAATGTACCTTTACCACCTCGGAATGGGAAGTGTACGGATTAAGGAAAATCTCATAGCTAACACAACTGTGCAGGTCTGAAATGTCGAGCTCAGGGGTGTCAACTCATTCTGGTCCGGGGGCCGTATCCAACAGACTTTGATCCCAAAGGGGCCGGAACAGAAAACTCATGGCAAATATACCCCTAAAATATCAATAAGTCTAAATATTTGTGCAGAGAAACACAAATCTATTACAGAAGTCTTTTTTATTTGATGAACTTTTTCTTTTACAAAAGATTATAATATTATGAACAACCTGAAACTTTAAGAAAAATACAATTTCAGCACAAGTGTACAGGTTTCCCAAATAGGAATTAGTCCATTCTTCTTGGAAAATCCTGCACTCGGCGTCCACTTTTCTCATTTTTGACATTTTGCTGATGAGGGTGTCACGGTCGACAGTCAAAACGATGGTCCTTTAAGAGCGTTTGGAAAGAGGCGAGTCGTCATTTGTGCTGCTCTGGTGGGAGGGGCCACGTACAGAGGAGCTGGAGACGCTGCTATGCTAAACTGCGCAGAAAATTACCAATATTTTAATAGAAAATTAAAATATAATCAAAATATTTGAATAGAAAATCAGCCGAGGGCCAGATTAAAGGTCTTGAAGGGCCGGATCTGGTCCCCGGGCCGCATGTTTGACACCCCTGCTCTAGCTTCTGGTTGCTGGGTGAATACTTAACTCCCTACACCACTACTATATAGCCTTTTGTCAAATGTTGGAAATGATTGTACTCTTATCTTACAATTAAACTAATTATTATTAATTCCAGGGCTTAAATTATGACATTTTCTGATCTGTTGTTAATCTGTACTGAACTTGAGACGGTAGCTGTTAACTTGAAAACTACCACTACATGACATCACGAGGTGGGACAGAGCGTTTTGAGCTTTGGAGATGTAAACGGACTAATAATAAAAAGGGTGAATCAAACGTGCAACAGCAACTTATCAAAAACAAACCTGGACTTAACATTTTAACATGACTTAACGCTCGCTAGTTCATTTTGGGTCATATTTGACCTTTAAAGTGAAGTTTTTGGTGGAGTTTTGGTGTTAGTTTTGCTTTGAATGTTCCAAGTTGCAAGTCTGATCTGTGAAGAAACAAGCCCGCTCACGGTATGATCGCATTTGATTGATTAAATGAAAGTATGTTAGTAAGTAACGCTAAAAGTGCACCATACAAATGAAATAAACGCCCTTTGAAAGTGCCACAGTATAATGTTCAATGATTGTGATTTCATTCTTTTAATGTGATTTAAGTGAGTTTTTTGTACTTTGCAGAAGTACTCAGCAGTAGTTCTTTGTACGTGTATTTGATGGAGATGTGATGTGTGGAAGGCCCTTGTGAAATCAGGTTTTTAATAATGAATGAGGATGACACCAAAACACAGTGAAACTCAAGATGGCTCTGCCGCTTTACAACAGGGAAGAAGTCAGTACAACAGCAATGAAAATATGGGGGTTTCTACGCGTACCGTACTTTTCGGACTATAAGCCGCTACTTTTTTCTCACACTTCGGACCCTGCGGCTTATAGTCAGGTGCAGTTTATGTATGGATTGATTCTTTATCAAGACATCGAATGTAGCGCGTACCCCCAGCTCCACGTCAGGTATCAACAGTTCCGTGAGATTGAGTTCAGGGGGTTTACCCTTAAAGTTAAACTTTAAACTTTATTTTAAGGCTTCCAGAGGCTACAGGCTGGCCATTTTCCAGTTGTTTTACTGACGTGTTTCTGCGCTGTTCGAAAAAAGCACGTACCGGTATTTACATTAACTAAACTTTTGTGTACCATCTTTCTGTGTAAATATCTCAAGTTACAATGTGGACACCTGCAACTTATAGTCAGGTGCGACTTATATATGTACAAATCTTAATTTAAAAAAAAAAATTGGTTGGTGCGGCTTATAGTCAGGTGCGCTCTATAGTACGAAAAGTATGGCTCCGTGTCCCATAAAGCTTGTTTTTCTTCTCAAAGCAAAACATTTGTTAGAAAGGTGATATATTTGCATCCGAAACATCCAGCAGCGTATTTCGCATTCGCGTATTGTCTCTCTCCACTCGTATCACTACGCCCATGTTAATTCTATCAGACTGTTCACTTGTAGACTTCAGCGTAGACATCCGCTGAAGGTGAACAGGCTGAGTTAACATGGGCGTAGTGATACGAGTGGAGAGAGACAATATGTTTGGGATGCAAATATATCACCTTTCGGACAAATGTTTTGTTTTGAGAAGAAAAACAAGCTTTATTTCATGTTCCAGGGAAGTTACCGGACCTACTTACGTGGGCTCCAGAAAGCGAGCCGAACCGGGATCAGCTGAGACTGTCAGAGGTAAGCCGGTGTCAACACACGTAACTTTTAGAAGGAAACCCATACAGATTTTACCTGGCCAGCCAAATGATATCTCACTGTATTTCCTATACAGCGCGAAACCATATGGACACCCTCCACGCTCGCTCCTCCGGTTACAAACAGACTCCGCGATTCTGATTCGTTCAAAGATGGTGACGTCAGTGCACCCGCCTTTGCCCGCAAAGTCACTCTTAGACAGCGGAAGTTCCTCCTCAGTTTTGAATCAAGATGGCGCAATCTCTGATTGGTTCACTTAGCTGTCTGTCTAAGCGCAACAGCAGCGCATTCTGTGGATCAAGCGTTACCAGACTCATCCGCTGGTACAGCAATGAGTCATGGATTCTTCCAGGCAAATACAGATTAACATTTTTAAAAAAACAAAAAAATCCCTTTAAGTGTCTTGCTCAAGGACACAACGGCAGCACTCATCAGTGGGAGCTTTGGAGCTGGGATCGCACCGCCAACCCGGATCTGACCGCTCAACCCATTGTCGAGAGCGGGAGAAGCATTGGATTTTCATCAAAAAGCTGAATGAAGCCAACTGAAAATCTGCTGACCATGACTGACCTATGCATTTGCTATTTTGGCCCCGAGTTATTCCAACCTTACTATTCTGACCATTTTAGCATTAGAAACATCAGCGGTTATACTGAAAGTATGAATTACAATCAGGCCATGAAGTCTAATGAATCCCAACATTAATTTGCAGGTTCCAGTAGCCAAGCCCTGCAGTCGGGGCTCACCTGTTTACACAGAGACACATGAATGCACCGTGTGGTGTACTTAAAGGGAACTGCTGCCACTGGGAGAGGTTTAAATAAACAGGTTTAAGAGATCCAGGCCAAACCAAACCAATGACCAAAACTCTGCTAACACCCGGGGTGACAGAAACCAGGCCCATTCACCACCAAAGACATGCTACGAGAAGAAGCCAACTCCAAGAATTAGCCTTTACCAAAATAAATACACCATAAAAACTCCGGAGCACCCACAGCGAACAATATGAAAGAATAAAAAAATGTTCATAAAACAGTAAATGCAGGTTTTGAAAAAAAAGGTCTAATTATAATTTTATTGATCATCTACCTCAGGGGTGTCAAACATGCGGCCTGGGGACCAGATCCGGCCCTCCAAGACCTTTAATCTGGCCCTCGGCTGATTTTCTATTGAAATATTTAAATTTTCTATTGAAATATTGGTAATTTTCTGCACCACTTTTCTGCTTTTCCCAGAGCAGCACAAATGAAGATGCTCTTAAAGAATCAGAATCAGAAAGACTTTTATTGCCATTGTCAAGGGAACACAATTCACAAAACGGTGATAATGTGCGAACATAAAACATTAAATAATAATAACTAGAATATAGCTATAATATAGTAAAAAATAAGCAATCCAAAATAAAAAAAGGACCATCGTTTTGACTGTTGACCGTGACACCCTCATCAGCAAAACGTCAAAAATGAGAAAAGTGGACGCCGAGTGCAGGATTTTCCAAGAAAAATGGACTAATTCCTATTGGTTCAAGGAGGTAAATGGGAAACCTGTACGTTCGGTGTGTTTGCAACAAGTATGGGTGCTCAAGGAATATAATCGTAAACGCCACTACGAGACACGGCATTTCGAACAATACAATAACTTGAACGGAGAACTGAGAAGACAGAAGATAAACGAATTATTGCTGAGATTGAAGAAACGGCAGTCTGTAATAGATTTGTGTTTCTCTGGACAAATATTCTGACTTATTACTGTTTTGGGGGTATATTTGCCATGAGTTTTCTGATCCGGCCCCTTTGGGATCAAAGTAGGTCGGATACGGCCCCCGGACCAGAATGAGTTTGACACCCCTGATCTACCTGGTCAAGAAGCAGCATTTTAAACCTGCCCAGGGACACTGTGTTTTACATCAGATGCCCTTCCTAAAATCACCATTCACCAGGCTTCCTAAGATCCAGTTCCTTCCGTCAGAGAATCTGTAAGTATCTTTCAGGGCCTGGACCTCGTCTTGAAGGTTGATCTCCTCCTCCAGGTCGCTAATTGTCCCGTTTTTTTGTCCTTCAGAGTCACCTGTATTCCTGTATTTGCTGGTTCCTCTGCGTCTCTTCCAAGTTCTTCTGTACCTGTGTCTTTGCCTCTTGAACTGACCCTTCGAAAGCCTCCTTCAGAGAGTTTCAGAGTTTTATAAAAAATAACAGGATGTACAATGTGAAAGAATGAACAAACAAGAAAAAACGGCAGTTGTAAAGTAGAATCATTGTATGTTTTCATAGAGCTTTAAATTCTCTGCATTCAGAACACTTTTCTTCAAGTGTCGTGCCCAAGGACACAATGGCAGGATGCCCGTTGTAATGTGAGATGTGATGTACTAATAATACTGGAATTAAAGTTATTACTAGCATTAAAAGTGTCCATCTTCCATTTACTCAGTGGCATGTTTTTTAATGACTTAAAAACCTCACCTCTCCACAGATCTGACATTTAACTCTCTCCATAGAGATAATGAAGTGTTATGCCAATACTGTGGAACATTCCAGGCAACATCTTCATGGAAAGAAGCAGATGAGACACCCGCTACCAGAAATGTTACACAGTGCATCTTTAAATACTTTACATACATGTTTGTTTAAGCAGTAAGTACATTTCAAATATGTTTTATACTAGTTTGAACATATTTCTGCAGTATACTCTGGGAAAGGATTTGTATGGGACAAAATGCCCGTTTCTCTTCACACACTCCACTGTCCCTGTCCTTTCACCTGCCACTGGCCTCCACCTGCCTCCTCCTGCCTCCACCTGCACCCACCTACCTCCTCTTGCCCCCTCCTGGCTCCTCCCGCCCCTCCACCTGCCTCCTCTGGCCTCCTCCTGCTCCCATCCGCCTCCTCCTTCCTCCACCCGCCTCCTCCTACCCCTCCACCTGCCTCCTCCTGCCTCCACGCTGCACCTCCACCTGCCTCCAACTGCCCCTCCACCTGCCTCCTCCCACCTGTCCTCATCCGCCTCCTCCTGCCTCCACCTGCCCCCACCCGCCTCCACCTGCCCCTCCACCTGGCTCCTCCTGCCTCCCCACCTGGCTCCTCTTGCCTCCTCACCTGCCTCCACCTGCCTCCTCCCACCTCCACCTGCCTCCTCCCGCCTCCTCCTGCCCTCCACCTGCCTCCTCCTGCCTCCTCCCACCTGGCTCCACCAGCCCCCACCTGTCCTCATCCGCCTCCTCCTGCCTCCACCTGCCCCTCTACCTGCCTCCTCCTCCTGCCCCTCCACCCGCCTCCTCCTGCCCCTCCACCTGCTCGCACCTGCCTCCTCCTGCTTCCACCCACCTCCTCCCACCTCCACCCGCCTTCCCCTGCCTCCACCTGCCCCCACCCGCCTCCACCCACCCCTCCCATCCCGCGCTGATCTGATTTCACGCACAGGAAGTCATCACCAAAGAGAGACATGGACACCCTGCTCCTGTGATGCACCCACGGGACACCCGGCCTCCACGGGCACCATGGGTCAACTGCTCTAAACACTGTACACCAGAGCAGCACAGAGCGGGCTCAGAGCTCAGGACCAGTGACAGAGAACGACCGAAAGAGACATTTTATCACTAACATGCAAAGACAAACACGTGAACAAGAGAAATAATTCATAAATAATTTAAAACATTCAGTAGTTTTAACTGAAGATTATAATAGGTCACCATTTTATTTTAAGAGCGATTTTCTGACTCAAAAGAAAAAACTTGTCCAACTGTAACTTGAGAGACGGTCACAAGTGTAGTAGGAAGTATCTGATCAAAAATACTGGTAGTGGTAGTAGTAACAACAGTAGTAGTGGCAGTAGTAACTGTAAAAGTGGTAGCTCTACTGCAGATTGAATTAGTTCAAATGAGGCTAAAACAATCAAAGTTAAGAGTAAAAAAGGGAATCATTCACAAGTCTGAATCTTCAAATCTTGAGGCTATTGACTGGCCTGCATCTACAAGACAAGTTTTTCTCATTCTCATCATATGGACAGGCTTTGAACCTCCAGAATTCACTCACTGAGCTGCAGAGGCTGCACTAGCACTGATTCTGGATTTGTGCAGGGGTTTAAGTTGTGGCTGTTCAGATCAGAAATGTCTCTTAGGTTTAAATCGACTCATTGTGATTTGGGACGCATTTGATTTGAACATCTTTACCCTGTTTCTGGGGACACGTATGGACCAAAATGTTAAAATGTTACGTGGCAAAAGGAGAAATTCAATTTGTCAAGTGGACAAAAGTTTATTTGGTCGAATACGTTTCGCAGCTCATCTAAGCTGCTTCTTCAGTTCTGGTCGGACGCTGGTGGACACTGCCTATATCTGCCTGAAGGGGGCGCTAACTACAATGAAATTAATAATAAATACAGCTTTTATACAGATTATTTGTAAATTCCTTTTTTGGGGTTCTTGAATTTTGTGCAAAATTTCATGAGTTTTCATCAGTGGGAAGTACCTGAAACCTGAAAAAAGGGGGGAAGGAGATGATGAAGAAGAAGATGATGATGAAGATGATGAAGAAGATGAAGATGAAGAAGAAGATGAAGATGATGAAGATGATGAAGATGATGATGAAGAAGATGATGAAGAATAAGAAGAAGAAGAAGAAGAAGAAGAAGAAGAAGAAGAAGAAGAAGAAGAAGAAGAAGAAGAAGAAGAAGAAGAAGAAGAAGAAGAAGAAGAAGAAGAAGAAGAAGAAGAAGAAGAAGAAGAAGAAGAAGAAGAAGAAGAAGAAGAAGAAGAAGAAGAAGAAGAAGAAGAAGAAGAAGAAGAAGAAGAAGAAGAAGAAGAAGAAGAAGAAGAAGAAGAAGGTGATGATGATGAAGAAGATGATGATGAAGATGATGATGAAGATGATGATGAAGATGATGAAGATGATGAAGATGATGAAGATGATGATGAAGAAGATGAAGATGATGATGAAGAAGATGAAGATGATGAAGAATAAGAACCAGAACAATAACAATAGGCCCTACGCTTTAGCACTCGGGACTAATAATAATAATAATAATACATTTTATTTATAAAGCACTTTTCAAGACACTCAAAGACGCTGTACAGAAGGTAAAATAAGTAATAAAACAATAAACAATCAAACAAACAAACATTAAGAAACATTAAAAGCAGTTTTAAAAAGGTGAGTCTTGAGCAGTTTTTTGAAGGTGGGGAGGTCAGAGCAGTCACGGATAGGTCGTGGGAGCGATTACTTCAATTTCACTTACTTTGAAACTACCACACCTACTTGTTTACAGTTTGTGTTAGTTAGGTGGGCCTATTAGATCTGCAGTGGGAGTGGAGTGTGGGTCTTTTTAGCAGAACCATTCAGGACCATAATGGTGTTTTCATTCCCTGGTTTACACCTGACCATATCACAAGTGAGATATGGTCTGGGAGCCACCTTCGAAATATCTCGTAGCGGAGGTGTGGTTTACGATCGCCAAAGGCCGGGTGTTACGAATGTCTATCATTTGGCGTATATGTAGCCCATAGCCAATCATGTCAGTTGTCAGTTCAAACTACAAGTTTCTGTTTGTCACGTAGTATGCATTACCGTCTTTCCACCCCTCCCCGCTCTCTGATTGGCTCCCAGAATCGTGAGAGCTCGCTTGCCATAGTTGCCAGGCTGTCTTTCAGATTGGAACGAACGAAAGCAGCCTGGGATTTCCCAGGTTAGTGTTCACACCTCTGGACCCCACCTGCTGCCTTTTCTTTGTTTGTTTTGATTTGATTTAGGTTTGAGGATAGAGTTATAGATGGAGACAAATGATGTCTAAGACCTCTATTTCTGTTCAAGGAAGGATTCTCTTTCTTGACAAAAAATAGCCTCTTTAACTCCGCTCTGAAACCAGTTCTTTGGTTCGTTGGAGATGTACGGCAGACTGAGGTCCACTCTGGCTCTGCCGTCTGTGTTGGTACATCCTCTTGTGAAGTGGCTGTTTTGTTTATCCAGTGTAGCGCTCACTGCAGTCTTCACTACAGATATAGGCAGTGTCCACCAGCGTCCGACCAGAACTGAAGAAGCAGCTTGGATGAGCTGCAAAACGTATTCAATCAAATAAACTTTTGCCCAGTTGACAAATTGAATTTCCCCTTTTGCCGTGGATTCTACCTGGACGACTGAGGGATTCTACACACATCAAAATCTTACATACAGTTCCTTTAAAGTCTATAAAGGCACACCCCATTCACCAGAAACCCAACTGGGAGCGCGCCTAAAAAGATGAAGGGACTGGCACACCATTTATCCAGGATGCGTTCCTTATCGCATCTCCTCTGTGTAATATTGGTTTCAAAGGCAAAGTTTAAAGGACTTAGCGGACACCCTTGTCTAAACCCCCCCCCATTCACTGTACCCCAGCGCCACCCATCAACCACCAACCACCAACCACCTACCAGCCTTTAATGCCCCGTGTGCCGGCGTGGACCCAGATGGCAGGCGGGCGGGTGGGCAGGCGGGGGTCAGGGTGCAGGGAGGTGCGGGCCTGGCGGACACGGAGCAGGAGGAGGAGGGGGTGTTCTGTTACCTGGATCAGACAGCGTCCCGCTAGCGTACTCATGGTGTGGGTTACACCGGTCCAAACACAGGGGACAGTAAAGACACGGCGGCCACTGTGGGATGTCCCGGAGGAGACGAGGCGGTGTGGGGCCCTCGGAGCTGCCTTTTACACAGACAGGTAAATGTACACAGGGTCTGTCCGAGGCCCCGCCCGCCGAAGGAGATCTACTTTAAAGGGTCCGGGATTGATTGTCAGCAGACATGTTAAGATGTGTCTCTGGCCTCTGCTTTGATGAAACTAAAAAAATGAACTGGTAGAGAGATAGGCTAACTTTTTTCAGGTCAGGCCTCTGGGTCTAGGAACAGATCAGATCTTTGGAGAATCAAAGAACATCTGATAAAATATACTGTATGTAACTGAATGAATGCAAAATATTCCAACACTCCAGCAAAGCAGTAACATCTCCATGGAGACAATCAGGTAGGAGACCCCATGTCAGAAATGTTCCATAGTACATCTTTAAATTTCATATAGGTTTTGATGGTAGCACTACCAGCAACTTCACACTGCAGCCTAAAGTGACCCAAATCCAATTTTCAATCAATCAAATCAAATCTTTTAATGACAGTCTAAACGACACAGATCAGATTTTTAAAATGCGACCCAGGCCACTTCTGGAAATTCTTCTGGAAATTCTGGAAAATTAATGACAAAGGGAACCTTTTTAGAATTTAGCACTACCAATTTTTTATTTTTTTCAACAATTTTATATAACTTTTTTTCAGTATTTTTCCACAAACTGCCACTTGACCGACGTTAAACTATGACAAATATTTAGATATTTAACTGAAGGAGAGTCATGAAAATGGCTGACCCTTCACCACAAAAAAAAAAAAAAACACAAAACATTCATACGCACTTTAAAGGGATATGCCACCCCCAGGTCAAACTTGGTGTGTGCTTCGGCTCTGTTTTTCCGCACTGTAAAATAGTTCCCACCCAAAATGACCAAGTCAAGCTCTCCGTGTTGATTTGCACATTTATTTGCACTCGATATGAATGCGCACTACACAGTAATTGGGAAAAGCATCGAGCAAATTAATTCCTTTTGGCCGAAATCTTTCTCTGGCGACGTTAGACTCCAGTCTAATGCAGAGGAGCTGCAGCTGCGCGCGGCGGTCAGTGGCGACAGACTCGGACAATGGCTGGGTGAGCAGGAAAACGCTTTCCACCACTTATTTTAGTCTCTGGACTGTGGGGAGATGCCCAAGTTTGACCTGGGGGTGGCATATCCCTTTAAAACAAATTGTACATGTGCTGCTCCGGTAGGACAGCAACTTTAATAAAGCCAGATGCTCACTCATAGCGTCCATGTTTACTTCTGTAAACACTGACTACACTCGCTGCGTGTGACGTCATCGTGTCCTCCAAGGCGCATGTGGGACACTTTTGGGGTGTTTAAAGTTCACACTGGAGATCACATACAAGTCGCATTTAATTGGAAATGTGAACGGCCTCGCAAAAAAAAATCGGATTTCACAAAAAAAAAATCGGAATTGAGCAGTGTGAACGTAGTCTTAAACTATCTGTGTAATCAAGTCTCACATCACACGCAATTTCCAAATGATTTGTCACCCTGAAATCAGTCTTACGTCATTTTCTGCGTGAATTTTCTAACTTTAAAAATTGTGAAATGAGAGAGACAGAGGCGCAATCTAACTTTTTGGTAAGATGTTTCATGCGGTACAATAAGGAGGCTCATTGTATTGTTATGGTAGAAATGGTAATTCCTTCATGTAGGAGCAAAGTATTCTGGTCTATGTAGTTCTATTAGCTCCTCCTATGCGTGAGAAGTCCCTCAGTCATCCCATAGCTCCTCCTATGTAATAATTTTATTCAATTTTATGATCATTTCAATACTGTTTCACTCCAGCATTCTGTAGATACAAGATAAGTAAACGATCATGAAACTACTACCCAAAAAATGGCTTTACTTGAACAATTTTCTTTTGTTTTCCAATACTTAAAAGTGTACTACGCGACTTGGCTGGTTGAAGGTCTGTTGTCGTTTTTGAGATTAAATTGTTCGCTTTGCCTGGATTGTTCCACAGTTTGGACCCCTAAATCTCAGACTTTGATTATTAACACCATATTATACAATTATTATATACATGAAACTTTTTATCAGCTTTAAACCCAAATAATGTACTGCCCTGAAGGAAAGAAGCTGCATAGGATATGATTAAGGAGCCAAGGACACATGCTAACTGGAGGAGTAGGATGTTTTAGGAAGCGCCCGGGTCTGTGGCTAATTTCCCGCCGTGAGTGCAGTAATCGCAGGGCAAGATTAAGGTGAGCCCGCCATTGTCGAGTATTTTATTAAGAAGAGCCCCGGGGCATTGGAAGAAGAGGATTTAGCGCTGGTCAGACGCGGTGCCATACAATACAAGATAAACACGAGCTGTTATTTCACCAAAGTGTTCTCATATGTGCAGAGGCAGGGAGGGGCCCGCCATCAAAGACCCAAGCAACCCAAACAACCCGCCGACCTGCCAAAACTCAAAATGGACCCTTCTTTAAGTTCTGGAAAAAAACGTGTTCTGAAGATCAACTTGAGGTGTCAATCGAGAGCTTAGAGTTTTAACGATGCGCTGTGTCACTTTTCGGTTGGGGTTTCGTCACCTGCTTGTTTCTGTGACATGCCATTGCTCTGCCTGGAAAGTTCCACACTGTGACATTAAACAGCGCTACTTTACATTTATTAAATTACTTGTGGTTTTATAGCTCAAAAATACCTAGAAAAACAGGGATTCTGACTCTGAGCAGGGTCACCTCTCCACAGATCTGACCTGTAACTTGGTCTGGTTTACCTTTAGTTCAGTAAAAGAGAAGATTCCAGGCCTGAAATTAATCCAGATGATTCTACACACAGAAAAACTCATGTTAAATATGCAGGGTTTGTGTGGTTTGTGTATTGTTAACAGATAATACTCCCTACAACTGTATAGCTGTGGCTGGATATTTTTACATTTTATTTGATATTTTATTACCTATTTTGTTATTTTATTCTGATTTGTACATAATACATTTATAATTATGCGATTGTCATCTCTTTTTTTTGCTTTTTCATCTATGGTAAAAGGAGAAATTCAATTTGTCAACTGGACAAAATGTATTTGGTTGAAGACATTTCGCAGCTCATCCATCTAGTTTTTGTTACCCTGTTATATCCTCCTGGGACCCAATTTCAGTTTTTTTTTTTGTGATTTTCTATTTGGAGGTAAATGAACACCGTAGCATTTACATTTTGTTGATTTTATTTTTATTCATAATGTAACATGTCCTCTGTAGCGGACTGTAATAGTGTTAAGTCCATGTGAAGTTAACGACCTAACAAACTTTTTTTTTCTGACAAGCTTCTACAGTCGCCTCAAAAAGTTTTTAGGCTCCCTTTTGATTTCTTATTTATTTATTTATTTATTTATTTATTTATTTATTTATTTATTTATTAATTATTGGACCTGGTTTAGATCTGGTTTAAACCTGACTTAGACCTCTTTTAGTCATGGTTTAGACCTGGTTTAGGCCTGATTTAGACCTGATTTAGACCTGATTTAGACCTGGTTTAGGCCTGATTTAGATCTGGTTTAAACCTGGATTAGATCTGGTTTAAACCTGACTCAGATTTGGTTTAGGCCTGGTTTAGACCTGACTTAGACCTCTTTTAGTCATGGTTTAGACCTGGTTTAGACCTGGTTTAGACCTGGTTTAGACCTGGTTTAGATCTGGTTTAAATCTGGTTTAAATCTGGTTTAAATCTGGTTTAAATCTGGTTTAGACCTCTTTTAGTCATGGTTTAGACCTGACTTAGTCATGGTTTAGACCTGACTTGGACCTCTTTTAGTCATGGTTTAGACCTGACTTAGACCTCTTTTAGTCATGGTTTAGACCTGACTTAGACCTCTTTTAGTCATGGTTTAGATCTGGTTTATATCTGGTTTAGACCTGGTTTAGACCTCTTTTAGTCATGGTTTATACTCTAAACCATGACTAAAAGAGGTCTAAACTTTAGATCTCTTTTAGACCTGGTTTAGACCTCTTTTTTACCTGGTTTAGACCTCTTTTAGTCATGGTTTAGACCTGACTCAAATTTGGTTCAGACCTGGTTTAGACCTGACTTAGACCTGGTTTAGTCTTGTTTCATCTTGGTTTATTCCTGATTTTGGTTCTGATTTAGTCCTGGTTTAGTCCTAGTTGAGACCTGGTTTATTTATTTATGTATTTATTTATCATAGCGCAGCCACAAACTAGAGTCTATCTCTAAACACTTAAATGATTGACTGGTTAACTCAATGTCCACTGTAAAGGACACAAAATAATGGGCCGGGTCTCAGGAGGATATATTATATTGTGATGTCTGAGCTACTGCACCCAAATAATTTCCCTTGTGGATCAGTAAAGTTTGTCTAAGTCTAAGTAAGCATGTGTGAATGAAACAAAACACAACTTCAGCCATGTTTGTGATGAACAAAATGTTAAAACCCGTCTTAAAAAAACAGGTTAAGACGACATTTATTCATCTCACAATGCATCTACTTCTACTACGCCTCACAAAAAGTTCAATATTATAAAAGAAAATGTCCGAGCCTTCTTCTTTGCAAGTGTCTTCAAGTGCGTACGCTTTCAAACCCATGTCCATCTCTCCATTCACACACCCACCAACACCAACCCCGCAAAGAACAAAAACAGCACTATAAGGCCTGCTTCTGAGTGGATTTTCAGAATAGCATCTTCCCAATTAAAATCCCTTAATTGACATGTCGGGAAAAAGCTCTGGACAGACAAAACCGGCACAAGTGGCAGTTTGGAGCGCTCGTAAAAGATAATGATGAGAAACCGGATCTTTCTTTGGCCGAGTAGGACTGAAGGATGTGGCAGTGACTTTTGATGAGGAGAGAGGGCGAGAGTCACATTTTAAAGAGGGGTTACTACGCAAACACAACTTTTTGGAGCGTTCTACCGTGTTCCAATATCGTTCCTTCACCAACAATACGCCTGAGGATGTTTGAGACGTCATCCGTGTCTGAGTCATTTTGAAATCTCAGGCCTTATTTGAACCCTACTTACGGTTAAGCGGTACCGTCAGCCCGAGGCTTCGCCCACGAGCTTACGTCAATTCTCCATAAATCGCAAAACCATAACACTTCACAAACCCGATGCGACGTGCAGTACTTTCATTAGATTGTGTTGTGTTTGTGCTCTGAAAGGGGAGTGGCTTAGAATGGAGAGGGAGTGGAGAGTCATGGCATTTAAAAAAAAAAAAAATGACACAAAATTATTTATTTATTTACCTTAATTTAACCAGGAAATATCCCACTGAGATTAAAGGAGAATCAATGTTTTGTTTTTTTTTACAATCTGAGCCTTATTTCGGTAATAAAACAAGTTGTTTTACTCACCCATAGCACTTTGGTGTCATATGGAGCATTTCCGGAGAAGTTTTAGTTTAGCGATATCCGTAACGCGAGTTCTCGGGGCACATGTTCACGGTCTCCAAATAACACAAACTTTAGCACTTTTCAAATCATAGAAGCTCAATGTCTTAGTCTACACTTTCGTTTGAGTCAAAAGTGGCCTGTAATCCTAGTCTTTAACACCTGACCATATCACAAGTGAGATATGGGTCTGGAAACTCGCTTCGAAAAATCCCGTAGCGGAGGTGTGGTTAGCGATTGCCAACGGCCGTTTATTGGGCGTTATGAATGTCTATCATTGAGCGTATACGTAAGTCCATAGCCAATCATGTCAGTTGTCAGTTCAAACTACAAGCTTCCGTTTGTCATGTAGTACGTGTCACCGTCTTGCCGCCCCTCCCCCGCTCTCTGATTGGGGCCCTAAATCTGGGACTCTCGCTTGGACGCCTTCCAGTTCGAAACGAACGGAAGCGGCCTGGGAATTCCCAGGCTACTGTAATCCGAGATTTATCCATAATTTACAGCTTTGCGTTTCACGTCTGGGTCCCGAGAGCTGAGAGCGAAATCAGCTGTGACTCCGCACATGCGCACTGTCCTCCTCATCTACTCGAAACTATGGATAAATCTCAGATTACAGGCCACTTGTGAAGTCTACTCTGGTTATTAATTTTATTTCTACGTTGAAATCAGTAAATGTCATTGTTTACAGAAGCTGGTAAGTTCTGTGTTATTATTAAGTAATGAGAGAGTGAGGTTTTACAAAAACTGAATTTATTCAGTAAAATAATTCAAAACAATGGTAAACATGAAACATTTGTAACTCTTTTTCAGTCACATTAACCCCACAATGCTTTCTGAGTTTAACTTTCTTAACTTTCTATTAAGACACCACAATGTCTTTGTTTGCCAAATAATATAATACAAGATATGTCACAACATTTTTGTCCAACTGCCAAACTGTGTAGAAAAAAGTCAAAGTTAGCATGTTTTTTAGTGTTTTTTTTTCTTGATCAGTGAGCGAAATGTCGCCTCTGTTGAGCTTTAACAAGTGCATCAAAGTCAGGTTCATGTTTGAGGTGGAGATGTGAAGTCCGACAGATGATCATCAGTACAAATGCATTATGTACAATTTTGAAAGTAGGTTTTATTTTCTTAATTCCAAGCGACCTTTCGCGGGCCAGTCAGAGTCAGCTCGCGGGCCGTATTTGGCCCCCGGGCCTTGAAATGCCCGGGTCTGATCTACATGCATAAGTACATTGTGTCTCCTATGGCCAACCCGGGGTCTTCCGAGCGAATGACATCACCTCCTCGCTCCTGCAGTGCTGAAGTGTGAGGAAGACGGAGAGAGCCAGCTGGACTGAACACTGCACCAACTGTATGGGAGATACGCTTCCATCTCCGCAGATACTCTATTTGGGATGTATAGACTTTATGAGGGCCAGAACATGGCGAGTCAAACAAAAGAATACAAATATTTGAACATTTTACGCAATAGGCATCGATGGATACTGTTAATTCAAAGTTATAAGTACAAAATAGTGGTCTAAGGCTACGTTCATACTGCAGCCTCAAATGACCCAAATCCAATTTTTTCGCCTCTATGCGACCTGTATCTGATCTTCTAATGACAATCTTCTGAACGACACAGATCCGATTTTTTCAAATGCGACCCAGGCCACTTGGATATGTGGTCCTAAAACCGATACATATCCGATCTTTTGGCATGCGACTTCAGTCTGAACGGGCAGGTCGCATTCATCCGACCCAGGCGTGTTTCCTCCAGCGAGAATGGTACAAGTAAATGTACACAAAACGTTCTTCTCGTCATGCGAAAATAGTATATAAACTCCGTATCAGTGAAGTGGCGAAGCACGTAGCAATCCCACCACTCTCAGCACCAACATGTTCATTTCTACGGACGTTGCTGCCACTGCCCCACAAAACGCCGTGGCCAAAAACCTTGTTCTTCTCTTTCTCCGTCTCCTCCTTAAAACAAATAAGCTGTACATGTTCTGGCTCCGGTACGACAGCAACTTTAGGCTACTTCCGTTATCCAGACCCTCCAGGAATTCGCGATGTTGCGATTTGCAACTTCAACGCAACTTCAGCCAATCCACGTGAATTCAGGGCGGTGTTGCAATTTTGACCCATCGGTGCAACTTTCCCGCAGTTTTTACCAATTTTGACCAATCATCGGCGACGTATTGAACTCATGTCAACCAACTTCCTTCTGGCTTACTTCCGTGTGACGAAACGAAAATGCGGCCGTGTCCCCAGTTCGGAGCGTGGTTTGAAGGGGGCTCAGACTGCAGTCAAGGCGGTCAAGGCAACTTGCTCAGCCCTGAGTGCACTCCGCGGACCGCATGGCCGTCTGCGAAATGCGACAGGTCTCGCAACTATGGGAAGCAGCCGCCGACTCCATTTTCTCCCGTAGAAGAAGTAGCGCACGGTGCATGCTGGGGTATATGAGTGTGCGAAGCGTGCATTTTCACGCGCTTGGTCCACGCCCCGATTTCCATGGAAACGACTGCGGTCTGCGAACGCACATGCCCTTCAAACCACGCTCCGAACTGTGCACTCTGGGAATTGGGACACGGCTTCTAATGGCAAAGAAACATGTCTGTGGCGCCATTTGCCCACAAAAATAACAGCAAAAGACCGCGCGAAATAGTTCCCCTCCTAGTAGTAATTTATTTTTGATGTTGGTAAGGTTGTTTTAGGACCATATCTGTGATCTCTGTGTCTTTGTATTATTCTTTGTCAGTAACAACTAATTCAAAATATTACTACTTAATTACAAAAAGGGAAAGTCACAACTATTTATCGCAACTTTCACTTCCTCCCGCAACAAAATCGCAACAAAAACCTTAAAAGCACCGCAACTTTCATCGCAACTTTTTGGAAAAGTTCACGCAAATTCAGACATTTTAGCCCGCAACAATCACAAAAAATGCCCGTGAAATCCTGGGAGGTCTGGTTATCATTGAGCACGTTCGCTGCGTGTGACGTCATCGTGTCCTCCAAGGCTCCAAGGGACACTTTTGGGCGTTTAACGTTCACACTGGAGATCACATACAAGTCGCATTTAATTGGAAATGTGAACGGCCTCGCAAAAAAAAAAAAAAAAAATCGGATTTCACCAAAAAAAATTGGAATTGAGCATTAAGCACTGCAGTGTGAACGTAGTCTTAGAGTAATAATCTAGATGTAACATCTGATTTATAACTGGAAGATTGAAGGTGCACTGTGTAACTTCTGTTGGAGGGTCTGCCACCTGCTTGTCTCCATAGAGATGTTATTGTTTTGGCTGGAATGTCCCGGTATGCATTTACTCAATGTTTTTTTTATTATTCAAAAGTCCATGCACAGCTTCCAGGTGCTGGTAACAGCAGGAACATTCAACAATTCCAAAAAAGAAGGTTTATCGCACACTTACTTGACTATTCTTTATTTATTCTTTATTAGGCTAGAGCAGGGGTGTCAAAATCGTTTTAATCCGGGGGCCGTATCCAACCTACTTTGATCCCAAAGGGGCCGGATCAGAAAACTCATGGCAAATATACCCCAAAAATAGCAACAAGTCCAAATATTTGTGCAGAGAAACACAAATCTATTGATGAACTCTTTCTTTTACAGAATATTATATTATGAAAAACCTGAAACTTTAAGAAAAATGCATTAACATTAACATTTTTTTTAATTTAACATTAATTTGTATGCATTTCTCATAATTTAGTCATGCTTTTTTTTTTGCTGCTGAAACTTAGAATCTTTTAGCCTGCAGAAAATTATATTAATATTAATATATAAAACAATATTTTAATAGAAAATCACCCGAGGGCCAGATTAAAAGTCTTGGAGGGCCGGATCCGGCCCCCGGGCCACATGTTTGACACCCCTTGGCTAGAGTGAACAACGCGTTTCACCTCTACAGCGTCAGCAGGTGTTTGGTTTTTTTTTGTTTGTTTTTAAATTGACCTAAAAAACTTGCACCACCAAAAACTTTTTGACTTAAAACTTGCTATGGCTTTGGTCAGTCGAGGAAACTATACCACTGTAACATGTCAACTCCACATTAAAAAGCACCAGTGTCCTGAAGTAGAACCTGGGACCTTCTCGTTGTGAGGTGAGACACTAAGCACTACACCGCTATACTGCCATTATATCAAACTAAGATACAAACTTGGTACACTATGATATAATGAAAAGTTATTGGAAGAATCAATACTGTATTTGACAAAATGAGCTGGTTTCCATAGCGACTCAAATCAGGACTTATCAGATAACAATGCACTTTTTTTCTAGGGAATGTCAGCTTCACCACATTTGATTTATAGTAGATTCCAGACACACTGCAAGTGCTGCCTGAATGGGCTTATGAGGCCTAAAAGAAGAGGAACTGGTTTGGGTGTGGACATGACACATTTCAGAGGACATGTTTAATTTGAACGCGAGCTTCTCAAAATACACAAAGAAAAAAAGTGCCATTGTAAAGCAGAAAAAAAAGAATGTTTTGGCATGTTTACATAGTGTCTTTTTTTTTCAATCACATTTCCAATCCTTGTTTTCGGTTCATGAATTGATTGGAAACTCAGACACTGGGTGAACACGCGAACTCCATACAACAAGATGCAGGTCTATCGGAATCAACTGGTCCACTGTAATGTTCCACAGTATTGCATTATTCTCTCTAGCAGCAAGGCAAAGGGTGTCTTTATTGTCTTGAAAATCATGCATGACTGCTGTGAGGACAAACGCCATGCCATAGATCTGACTTGGCATGACAAACAGGCATGTCCCCCGTTTATCTCCATGGAGACAGATGCATTCAATGCCATATCACAGATCATTCTAGGCCAGGGGTGTCCAAACTTTCTTCATCAAGGGCCACATATCTAAACACAGACGAAGCAGAGGGTCGATCGAGGGTCATAGACTGGTGCTCAGGACAGTCAATAATTGAAATATGTGCATGTTTAACACGTTAGAATGAGCTATCAGTCCTTGATTCATGCCAAGATCCTCAAAACCACACAATAATATAAATAATATAATACAAATAAATATTAAATATTGTCTTATCAAGGTAGATTTTCAAAAAACTTGCAGTCAAAAGTTCTGCCCAAGTTAATTTGGGCCGATTCACCTGGAAGCCTGGGGGCCAAGAAAAAAATAGTAGAGAGCCGCATTTGGCCCACGGGACATAATTTGGACATGCCTGTTCTAAGCAATGCAAAAACAAAAACAAAAAAAAAACAAAAAAGTGACAGTGTACCTTAAAAAATGCATATAGGTTTATTAAAATCTTGAAGAATTGTCACAGAAATGTCACAGAAACCAGTTATCCAAAAAAGTCAAACATTACATCTGGCTAAAAAAACAAACAAACACAAAAAAAAAAACTGTTAACTGTTTGCCTGGAAGAATCCATGACTCATCGCTGGACCAGCGAGTGAGTCTGGTAACGCTTGGTCCAAAATGCGCTGCGGTTGCGCGTAGACAGACAGCTAAGTGAACCAATCAGAGATTGCGCCATCTTGATTCAAAACTGAGGCGGAACTTCCGCTGCCTAAGAGTGACTTTGCGGGCAAAGGCGGGTGCACTGACGTCACCATCTTTGAACGAATCAGAATCGCGGAGTCCGTTGTTAACCGGAGGAGCAAGGGTGGATGGAGGGTGTCCAAATGGTATCGCGCTGTATAGGAAATACAGCGAGATATCATTTGGCTGGCCAGGTAAGTTAACTGTCAACCCTTTTTGCTAAAATATATTTCCCTTTTCTCTACGTCTGCTACAAAGGAGCTGGACCTCTTTTTTTTTTTTTTTACCATCTTCAACAATGTGGAAAACGGAACCAGTTCAATTTTAAACTGTTACCAGTACTGTCAGTATCAAGCTAACAACAGCTAGCATGCTAACACACACTTCCTAATTATCAATCAAAACTACAAGAACTTCATAATTGGATCCAGATAGTACACAGCTGACTTATTTTGACACGAGTCCAGAAGGTTTGTTTCTGAATGCACGAACTTGTCCTGTTTTTTTGGATGTGAAACGCTTTACATTACAAGATACGGCTAAAAAATACAGTTTTTTGGCCCCAATTTGCATTACGAGTGTCAAAATGTCCTAAAGTTGATCCTAATGATTCACCTCGATGAGCGCTTATAGTTTGTCCTGACTACTAACACGCTCACCGTGTGCTTCGTGGGATTAGAGTCAGACTGTACACAGCTTGCGACTTATTTTGACTCGAGTCCAGGAAGTCCTCATTTGTCTCCGAACGCACCATCTTGTCCTCCCGTCTCTTTGTACGTGGAAACGCTCTACGGACTAACATGCTCGTATCTGCGGCGCTTTGCATTGTCCGTCGTTTGCGCTGTGCTTTGGCAGGTAAACCTATATCCTTTTCCTGTATACTGCCTCTGGGACCTCCTCAACATCGCACAGTCCGCAGCTTGTAATAGAACCATTTGTTTTCTTCAGAAAGCTGTCCAAACCCGCGGCCGGATCGCGGGACTGCACAAAGGCTAGCTATGAACGGGCAGGTCCACTGGGGAGGGATATTGATTAGGGCCCGAGGCAACGTGGAGGAAATATGCAACTAAATGAGAAATCTGAGCGTGCATATGAGCGAGCAGTGCAGACGGTGTTACAAACGGATGGAATCTAATCAGGATTCAAGGGATGGTTCTTTGTAATGGTAGTGTTTTTTTTTTTTTTTTTTTGTGGCTATGAATTTGAAGAAAAGCGCAGTACAGTTTGTAGTAAGTAAAAACGAAATTTGAGAGTCACAGTTATGGTTAAACTACTACTGAACTACTATGTGTACTGGGGACAAATACACAACTTCTGCTCAAAATGTACACTTAAAACAACATTTCTCAACTTACAATAACTGAGACGTTATCTAGAAGTATTTAAGACGCTCAAAATGCTTTAATCTGCACAAATCAACCCTCTAACCACCACTCACTCACCACGAGGCAATGTAGGAGAAGTGTCTTGCCTAAAAACACAAGAATTTCCACTAGAGAAGGGGTGCCCAAACTTTTTTTTTTCCTAGACAGGGTCAAAATTAATACATAGCATGCTGAGGGTCAAAGACTTAGACAAACTTTATTGAACCACAAGGGAAATTATTGGGATACAGTAGCTCACTCATCAAATATAATATAACGGAGAGTAACAAAAAAATAAATGGTATAGCAAAAAAGCTATGAATGTTTTCATTGTTAAATCTGTCTGCAAAGATATAAATGATTAAATTATTTGTTGTGGTTTTTAATAGAGGTAGTCCGCTATGAGCTCTTCCATCATCTGACAGTCTTCAGATAACTCCAGTCTACAAGCAAAATGCTTCCGGAACAAAAGTAGTGAAATTTTTCTTGGTTTAGGTCACTAATAAAGAAAAAGTAAGTCAGAAGTGCTGATTGGTTATAGTTTCCAAGATATAGTATTGGGTCAAAATAGGAAATTTATGCAAAATAAGTTAAAAACGGTAGTTATCAGAAGGTACAGTGTGTCTACAAGCACCAGTTCTATCTGAAAGCCTGTCTGCACATTCACATACATTCATTTTAATATGTCTACAGTTTTAACATCAAATATTTTTGGATTTCACATAAGAGACGCCTCGAAACTGTGTGCACCTGATGTCTTAAGATATTTGTTTATTCCTTGACGGATAAAGAAGTGCAAGTTAAATATTTTCAAAATATTATTTTTAAGCAAAAATGCCTAAATCTATTGTATAAACAGATGTGATTTTAATGTAAAACAATATCATTAAATATCTTTAATACATTAGCTAACCAGCACAGTTATCAATTGATTTTCAGTTCATCTTATCCAGGGGTGGGCAATTATTTTTCCCCAGGGGCCAAATGAGAAGCAGAAAATATTGTGGAGGGCCAAAAGTTTGAAGTCTACTCTGGTTATTAATTTTATTTCTATGTTAAAATCAGTAAATGTCATTGTTTACAGAAGCTGGTAAGTTCTGTGTTATTATTAAGTAATGAGAGAGTGAGGTTTTACAAAAACTGAATTTATCCAGTAAAATAATTCAAAATAGTAAATGTAAAACATTTATAACTTTTTCAGTCACATTAACCCCACAATGCTTTCGGAGTTTAACTTTCTGAACTTTGTATTAAGACACCACAATGTCTGTTTGCCAAATAATATAATACAAAATATGTCACATTTTTTTATCCAACTGCCAAACTGTGTAGAAAAAAAGTCAAAGTTAGCATGTTTTAGTGTTCTTTTTCCTTGATCAGTGAGAGAAATCTCGCCTCTGTTGAGCTTTAACAAGTGCATCAAAGTCAGGTTCATGTTTGAGGTGGAGATGTGAAGTCCGACAGATGATCATCAGTACAAATGCATTATGTACAATTTTGAAAGTAGGTTTTATTTTCTTAATTCCAAGCAACCTTTCGCGGGCCGGTCAGAGTCAGCTCGCGGGCCGTATTTGGCCCCCGAGCCTTGAAATGCCTGGGTCTGGTCTTATCAATATAAATGAGATTTAGCCACTTTTATCTCGGAAGCAGATCGAGTCCACAAATTTGTAGACCAGTGTACTCATAGAAATCTAAGCATCTCCTCACAGGCTAAATCAAACCACGGGCCAAAATCGGCTGCCGAACTCCTTGGGCAGCCAGGCTATGCCACTGATGCCCCAATGTGGCACCTATTATTACCACTGGTCTTCCACCCAAGTACTAACCAGGCCCAACCCTGCTTAGCTTCTGAAATTACACAATCAGACACTGACATTCATTTATAGAGTCACGAAACTAAGCATGCCAATTGTATCATCGCTTACTTCGTTTTCTTTAACCGACTTCTTCTTCATATACTTATTTTATACGCGCTTTGCCCCCCTTCTGGCGAGCCTTCACTTCCGCTAACCCTCCTTCCCCGACCCCTTCCACCCCTTCCACCAACATCTCCCTTTTCAACGGGAGCAGTTTGCCAGGGTCAGAAAGCAATTTAAAACCTCTATTAATGAGCGTCAGCGAGAGAGGGATGAGGTAGCGGAGGGGTGGATGAGTGGAGGGGGAAGAGCGACGACCATGTGGGGGTGGTTGGGTTGGGTCGAGTGGGCGAGTCTGGGGTGTCAACCATCAAAGCGGGCCAGGAGAAAGGAAAGAGGGCCAGGTGCTCGGTTGTGGGAATGCCGCCGTGTCCGCTGGGTCCTGCGTGGCGTTTGGGGAGACGGAGGGAGGGGGAAGGAGCGGTGGTAATTAGCCAGGCCTGGACGGACGGATGGATGGATGGATGGGGAGAGGGAGGGATAGAGAGTGAGAGCGAGTGGGCCTGGCGTATAGCTCCTCGGAGACTCCCCGCTTACTACTTTGCACTTCTAGCGAGAGAGCCGCGGGTCACAAAGAAGGAAGGGTGGGCGAAAGAGGGGGGCGACTACGGCATCCTTTATCAGGGCGCACAAAGACGCCGCGTCGTATCAAAGAGAAAGAGTGAGGGGGGAAAGAAAGAAAAGAGGGGAAGAACGGCAATGAGAGACAAGAACAAGGGAAGGACGGGGTCGGACATGGGGTTATGGTCAGAAATGGACTCCTCTCTGTCCCCTGGGATGGTCCGTAGAGGGACAGTATGGACAGTCTCGGAAAAATGCTAAAAGTGTGTTCGAGTTTGTGGTTGGGCTTAGACAAACTTTATTGACGTAGGAGAAAACAGTAAAGATGTTATGTTTGGCAGGACATCGGGAGTATTATCTCCTCAGTTTGTCCAGCGTCCTCCTGTCCCTCACTGTGACAAATGTCTCCAGATGACAACCGATCCCGTGACCAGCTTTACCGACAAAGTTTTGGCATCTTGGAACAACCACTGAAACATTCCCCTTTAATCCTAAACATGCTCAATAGCTAAAATCCTCCAACTGATAGAGTCTCGACCGAGCCTAATTCAAGATCTGGAAATGAGTCCCAGTGTTCCAGACAGGGTGAAGGATGGGTCAAACGCAGAGTAAACACTGCAGCTAACAGCCTGCCCCAGTGGTACTGCTCTGTACTGTTCTGAGTCCAAGATCGCCTCATACAAATGATGCTCAAAAATGGAGTGGGAAGAAGAAAAAAGGGGCTCATTGCTCGTTACACTGGTCTACAAATGTTTGGACTCGATCTGCTTCCGAGATAAAAGTGGCTAAATCTCATTTATATTGATAAGATGAACTGAAAATCCATTGATAACTGTGCTGGTTCGCTAATGTATTCAAGATATTTAATGATATTGTTTTACATTAAAATCTCATCTGTTTATACAATAGATTTAGGCATTTTTGCTTAAAAATAATATTTATTTTTGAAAATATTTAACTTGCACTTCTTTATCCATCAAGAAATATCTTAAGACATCAGGTGCACACAATTTTGAGGCATCTCTCTTATGTGAAATCAAAAAATATCCATCCATCCATTTTCTTCCGCTTATCCGGGGCCGGGTCGCGGGAGCAACAGTCTAAGCAGGGACGCCCAGACCTCCTTCACCTCGGACACTTCCTCCAGCTCCTCCGGGGGGACCCCAAGGCGTTCCCAGGCCAGCCGGGAGACATAGTCCCTCCAGCGCGTCCTGGGTCTTCCCCGGGGCTTCCTCCCGGGGCTTCCTCCCGGGGCTTCCTCCCGGGGCTTCCTCCCGGACATGCCCGGAACACCTCCTGAGGGAGGAGTCCAGGAGGCGTCCAGAACAGACGCCCGATCCACCTCAGCTGCTCCTCTCCATGTGGAGGAGCAGCGGCTCTACTCCGAGCTCCTCCCGTATGACTGAGCTCCTCACCCATCTCTAAGGGTGCGCCCAGCCACTCTGCGGAGGAAACTAATTTCGGCCGCTTGTAAAAAAATAAATAAAATTTAATGTTAATATAAATATTGTAAATATTTGATGTTAAAACTGTAGACATATTAAACTGAATGTATGTGAATGTGCAGACAGGCTTTCAGATAGAACTGTTGCTTGCAGACACACTGTACCTTCTGATAAACTACCGTTTTTGCCTTATTTTGCATAAATTTCCTATTTTGACCCAATACTATGTCTTGGAAACTATAGCCAATCAGCACTTCTGACTTACTTTTTTCTTTATTAGTGATCTAAACCAAGAAAAATTTCACTACTTTTGTTCCGGAAGCATTTTGCTTGTAGACCAGTGTTATTTTCCATCCTTAATGTGCCAAGTGACCTACATCCAGAGAACCCAACACCACAGACCTCCACCAGGATGCACCTCCACCCACATGTCTCTTACCATGTTCATTAGCTCACACTACCACAGATCTGACTGATAACATCTCCCCAGGACAACTGACAACAAGAACAGTGAACCAAACCCCCCTTATATAGCATGGCCTAAACCAACGAGCCCCAGACACAGGTACATTTAGCTGTAGGAAAGTTACTCCAGAATTTATTATTGCACTTTTTACAATTATGTATATTTATATATTAATATTGCACAGTGTTGTTTTATCATTAGCAGTTCTGTTTAATAAAATTTCATACATGGTTATTTAATTTAAAACGTTTCCTCAGCTGGATCCCCCCCTTTTCAAGCAGCACTTGGTAGATTCCAGATCAGGGCACTGATAAGGCCACGCCCCCAAATCAATGCCTCCACCAATCACAACGAAGGAAAGGAAAAAAAATGAGCAGTTCAACCTCTCATAAGTACTTTAAGATGATTATATTTAAGATTTTTGCCAAAACATTCACACTCATTTTCCCAATTTGAATATTTAGGTTAAATTTAGACTTCCTGGTTGGAAATTGTGAGATCGTACTACAGAATTTCATAACTGTTACCTGTGTTACCTACTGTAATTTATGTTTACAGCAGATATAATTCCACCAAATTAAGTCAAAATTTGAGAATCATAGAAATCTGTTATACGCACTTTAATAATGATTCAACTGTGCATCAAATGAAATATTTACATCACAAACAGGAAGGTAAACAGCTGATAAGTGAGGGACTGGTTTACAGCTCAGTTACACAAAATAGTTATTATTCAAGAATTTCAAAGATTGTACATTTAATTCCCAAAACATTTCTAAAAGTTTCATAATGCTTGCAGTTTAAAACATGTTATCACAAACATAACACATTTTTAAATGTTTTTAAGTGTTTTTAAGTGTTTTTAAGTGTTTTTAAGTGTTTTTAAGCGTCAACCCAACCAGGCTTGAAAAACAAAGCCAACTTTAGTAATGTTACAGAGAAACCAGCGTACAGGAAACAGCGGACTTTGGCATGGTCACTGTTTGGTACTTTTGGGTACCTTTGGATGGAGGTGAGCCAGAGCCCTCTTAAAGGCAAATTAACGTTTTTTTACAATCTGAGCCTTCTTTCGGCAATAAAACAAGTAGTTTTACTCACCCATAGCATTTTTCTGTCAATTGGAGCAGTATCGCAGAACTTATGTTGAGCCGTTCTGTTCTAGAAATGATCCTGTATCCGTTAACATGGGGCTCGTATCATATGCTCGGGGCATTACTTTGCGGTGTCCAAATAACACAAACTTTAGCACTTTTCAAATCATAGAAGCCCGATGTCTTAATTTAAGATTTCGTTTGAAGCAAAAGTGGCCTGTAATCCAAGATTTAGCCATAGTTTCGAGTAGATGAGGACGCCAGTGCGCATGCGCGGACTGCTCCCGGGACCCAAACATGAAACGCAAAGCTGAAAACTATGGATAAATCTCGGATTACAGGCCACTTTTGCTTCAAACGAAATCTTACATTAAGACATCGGGCTTCTATGATTTGAAAAGTGCTAAAGTTTGTGTTATTTGGAGACCGCAAAGTAATGCCCCGAATACAAATGCTAACGGATACGCTACAACATAACTTTCTTCAAACAGCTCCAAATGACACGAACGTGATATGGGTGAGTCAAACGACTTGTTTTATTACCGAAAGAAGGCTCAGATTGTAAAATAACGTTACTTTTCCTTTAAATATTCTGAAGTATTTTTATAGGTTAAGAATACCTTTAAAACCATGCATTTTATAGCATTTAGGGGGTTGCCTCTCCATAGATCTGACCTGTAACTTGGTCTGGTAATATCACCAGCGTGAAGGGAAAAAAATAACCAGATTTGACCCATTCTTCAATGTCACCACAGCAGATTTGGAGCTAGTTTCATGAACTGGAATACCAAAGGAAATGTTCCATGGAGACGACCAAGATGAGGCCCTCCTTCAGGCCAAATATGTGTCAGGTTTGTGGAGATGCAAGCTCATTCACAGTCAGTACGACTGTTTTTCAGTGCACAAACACATCCAAAATGAAAGAAACCATGCTTTCTGATTTTTTTGAAAAGTGACGGACTTAACTTTGGACTATAACAAATTGGTAATTCCTTTATCTTGAACATGTAGCAACCGCTAATAATATATTTTTGAGTAAGTGTTTTGAAGTATTTCTGAGAATGTACAAATTGTAGCTCCCCAGCCGACCTTACAAGCTAACCAGGCTTGAAAAACAAAGCCAACTTTAGTAATGTTACAGAGAAACCAGCGGACAGGAAACAGCGGACTTTGGCATGGTCACTGTTTGGTACTTTTGGGGACCTGTGGGTGGAGGTCTACAGCCAGAGCCCTCTTCAATATTCTCACATATTTTTATAGGTTAAGAATACCTTTAAAACCATGCATTTTATAGCGTTTAGGGGTTAGGGTTAGGGTTATTCTTCAATGCCACCAGTGCAGATTTGGAGCTAGTTTCATGAACTGGAATACCAAAGGAAATGTTCCACGGAGACGACCAAGATGAGGCCCTCCTTCAGGCCAAATATGTGTCAGGTTTGTGGAGATGCAAGCTCATTCACAGTAATTACGCATGATTTCAGTGCACAAACACATCCAAAATGAAATAAACCATGCTTTCTGACGCGCTGGGGTTTTAACTTTGGACTATAACAAATTGGTAATGCCTTTATTTTGAACATGTAGCAACCACTAATAATATACTTTTGAGTAAGTGTTTTCAAGTATTTCTGCAAACGTACAAATGGTAGCTCCCCAGCCGACCTTACAACCCAAACAAAAGCTTCTAAAATCACCCAAGCCCCTTCAGACCTGTCCATTCAAATCAACCAACAAGATGTCTCATGTCACTCTGCTCCGGCCCTGCCTCCGGGGACCTCCACCAATAAGTCACCGGATACAGCCCGACGATGGCCGGCCCCCCGCGCATACAAGCTCGACGCTATCTGCTCCATCTTAAGAGTTCTGGCCTCCCGTCGAGCGCCCAAAGTGGAGGTCACCGGCGTTACTTTTACCTATTACCTCTGGAGCGGGGGGTCTGAATGGCGCTCATTGAGTCCCGGGCGGTGTGCATCCGAGCGGGGGCGGCGCTGGAGGGCGGAGGGGGTGGCCGAGTGAAGGGGCCGCGGGGTCAGACAGGTCACATGATAAGAGAGTCTAGCATATAGGGCCCTAAAGTGAAAAGTCCTTAAAAGTTCACTGTGTAACTTTTCTTTTTTAAGAGTCCGACCACCTGCTTTGCCTTGAACATGCCACAGTATGGAAATAAACTTGGTAATCACAATGGAGACAGGTTAAGGGTCAGATCTATGGAGAAGCGAGCCTGCAAATGGTAAGAATTTGTGTTTTATAAGGTATTTTTGAGCTATAAAACACCTGCAATTACAAATGTTTTTTTGTGTTTTTTTGTAATTATAACTTGGTTTGGCGGGATAGAAGCTGTGGTAAATATGTTTTATAGTTTCACATCAGTGTTGGGTAGCAGTTTAAAGAGGCACTGTGTAACTTTTTGGTTAGGAGTCTCATTGCGCTGCCTGGAATGTTCCACAGTATGACATTAAACAGCTCTACCTTACATTTATTCAAATACAGGTGGTTTTATAGCTCAAAAATACCCAGAAAAACAGGCATTCTGAGTGTGAGCGGCGTCGCCTCTCCGCAGATCTGACTTGTAACTTGGTCTGGTTTGGTCTCCTTGAAGATAGAAAGGTTTAATACCATAATGTGAAACATTTCAGACAAAAACACAAATGCAAGACCTCTATCTATTCCAAAATCCAAAATGAAGGGACGATTTACACACAAAGACGGCGTTTTCCTTATGTTTAAACTTAACAAAATAAAATAGTTGTCGTCAAATTGTAGCTCTCAAGTCTTAACTATTCTATTTTTAAAAACTTTTAGTCCATTCTTCACATTATGGTTGCTAGGTAACAGTTATGAAATGACCTCTGCTGCCCATAAACATAAACATTACTAGATTATGGCGTTTTATACTAATGCTATTACCCATTTAGTGATGTCATGTGGTAATAAAGAAAGGGCTCCACTGTGTTTTTAAACTCCATACACCTTCTCTAGAATCATTTGGATAATTTCAATTTCAACCCTGGAATTGTTCATCTCCTTTGAACTAAAGGTAAAAAAAGGAGCTGTTAGACTTAGACAAACTTTATTGATCCACAAGGGAAATTGGGAGGGAAAATTGTTTGTTAACTTGAAATCTACCACTTCATGACATCACAAAGTGGAAGAGAGCATTGTGAGCTTTGGAGATGAAGACTCAAACGCGCGTGAATGAAACAAAACACAACTCTGTGTATGTTTTTGATGAGGCAACCACATTCTAACATGGCTAAATCTCACAAGAGTCAATTTTGCGTAATACAGAAACAAAAAAAAAAAATCTAAATGAGTACTCGAACCTGTCATAATATGTTTAAAAACTCAAGATCTGACCCTCTCTCTTGTTTTTTTTTCTCTCTCTTCGCTCGTCTTCCTTTCTTTTCTGTGCGGACACAAAATGCCATTTGTTGCGCGTCCGTCAGTAGCGCCGGGGATCGGGACGGGCCGAGCGCTGAAAGCTCCATTCACACAGGCCATCTCGCGCTGGGATGTTTTTGCAATCCAATATTTTCACACGCGGGCAGCTCCGGCGTTACCCGTGCAACCGTATACTGCGCCGGGAGGAGGGAGGGGACAGGGGGGGTCAGAGGAATCCTGTAATGCGCGTTTTTGACTGTATTTTTGAGCTATAGGGAACGTTTATGGGTAAAAACGACAAAATATTTTATCGGAAGTGCCTTTCAATTAGACGGGGATGGCGTTTTGGGGGCTTAAAAACGCAAAAAACTGAACCCGCCTTCCAAAGTGGAAAACTTAAATACGCTCCGCTGTAGCGTTTTCGTCTACACTGCCCAAGACGCAAAACTCCGGTCAAATCTGCTGACGTCGCGTACGCGTTTACATCACATACATGCGACAGTACAGGGAAACGTTACTTTGTCGTCTAACGTGGTCTGAAGCAATAGTTGAACTTCTTCGTCTGACCACACAAATTTTCTTTTTTGCTACTGGTACCATGTTTTGTTTTGCTTTTTGCGGCTCAGATGAGAAGAAGGAAGATTCTACACATGCGCGCGGACATAGTGATAATGTATCACAGCGCCACCTAGCCGCCTGGCATGCATACCCAATCCAATTCCACACACTTTTGCGTCACCGTATGCATGCAGATTTCCTCCCGAAAACGCTCGTCTAAACGCGGAATAAAAAGTGAAGACGCGACGCCACTTTTGCGTCTTCCGTCGTCATATAAACGTAGCCATAAGAAACAAGCGTTTACATAGAGGCAAGTAAGAGAAATGCCTTTATTTTAGACAAATAAGCCAAATATGAGTCAAGTTTGCGGAGAAGCAAGCTCGGTTACAGTAAAGACAATAAAAGAATCCCACAACAAACAAATAAATGCCTTTATTATAATCTATTTTTTGGCTAAAATGTTACAGGGTGAGCATTTAAAGCTACAATGTGTAACTTTCTTTAAGTAGCACATCACCTGCAGGATTATATGGAAATAAAGTTAAAAGTTAAAACCATTAAAAAAAAAGAACCGAAGAAGCAGCTTGGATGAGTTGCAAAACGTATTCGACCAAATAAACTTTTGTCCAGTTGACAAATTGAATTTCTCCTTTAGCCATAAAAAAAAGTTAAAACCATACTATGTGAGTCGATAGCCAAAAGAAGAATGTTTCCATGGATACAAGAATGTAAAGAAGTAAACCTACTCAGTTTTTCAGCGAAATAAAAAATAATAATAATAAAAAACTCCTTTATTATAATCTGTTTTATGGCTAAAAAGTGTTACAGGGTGAGTATTTAAAGCTACAGAGTGTAACTTTCTTTAAGTGGAACATCACCTGCATGATTACATGGAAATAAAGATAAAAGTTAAAACCATAAACACATTGATAATTTTTATGTCATACTGTGTGAGTCGATGGCCAAAAGAAGACTGTTTCCATGGATACAAGCAGGTTACAAGTCAGGTTTGTAAAGATGTAAGCCCAGTGAAATAAAAAAAAATAATACTAATAATAAAAACAGCTTTATTATTTATAATAACAACTTGGCTGTGTAACATGTATTTTTTGGCTTAAATGTTACACAGTCAAGTTGTTAAAGGAAAAGTAACGTTTTTTACAATTTGAGCCTTATTTCGGTAATAAAACAAGTTGTTTTACTCACCCATAGCACTTTGGTGTCATATGGAGCACTTCCAGAGATGTTTTAGATTTGCGTTAGCCTAGGGCAACTTCTAGCCATAGCTCGGGGCATATAATATATTCCCCGAGCATGTAATATGCCCCGTGCGGTCTCCAAATAAAAAACTTTATCACTTTTCAAATCATAGAAGCTCGATGTCTTAGTCTACGATTTCGTATGAGTCAAAAGTGGCCTGTAATCTGAGATTTAGCCATTGTTTACAGCTTTGCTTTTCATGTTTGTGTCCCGAGAGCTGAGAGCACACTCCGCACATGCGCACTGGCGTCCTCATCTACTCGAAACTATGGCTAAATCTCGGATTACAGGCCACTTTTGACCAAACAAAATCGTAGACTAAGACATCAAGCTTCTATGATTTGAAAAGTGATAAAGTTTGTGTTATTTGGAGACCCCAAACATGTGCCCCGAGAACTCACATTATGGAGATCGCAAATCTAAAACATCTCTGGAAGTGCTCCATATGACACCAAAGTGCTATGGGTGAGTAAAACAACTTGTTTTATTACCGAAATAAGGCTCAGATTGTAAAAAAAAACTTTACTTTTCCTTTAAATTAGTTTGGATTCAACATGTAGCGAGCAATGCTAACAAAAATCTGTGTTTGAGAAAGTATTTTGACGCTTTGTTGAAATGTAAACTGCAGTTCCCCGAGCCGAGTAGCCGACGGAGTTTGGAGTTTGGAGGAGAAAGTGAAGGAGGAAGAGGAGGAGAGGGGTAAAAGGGGCAAGAGGGTGGGTCAGAGGAATCTTGGTGTCGCCCCGCGCGCTAATGGGCCATCTTGAAATGCTTTAGCCAGGACTTCTTCTCTTCTTCCGCAGACAGTTACACACACACACACACACACGGAGGGTATTCTCGGGCGCATTCCTCCACCCTCATCACTCCACGTCCTCTCCTCGTCCAGGTTAACGAGAGCGGATCCACTTTCTCTCATCGGACTCGATATCTCCTGATTCAGTAACAGCTATGAAATCATATTATACAGCGCTGATGAAATGTGACCTGCAGCGGACGCACACTCCACGCACAACCGTTACACGCGTTCAGTTAAAGGTGCACTCCGTAACCTATCCGGTGGTCTGTTTGTCTCCATGGAGATGTTATTGCTTTGCAGAGAATGTTCCACAGTATGGTATTACGCTCGTTTACACCACCACGCCATCTTATAAATCACATGGGTGGAGATAGATGATTCAATTTGCACCGCTTAACTTTTCTGGTGGACAGTACGCTGCCTATTTGTTTCCATGGAGATGTTATTTCAGCGATTGCGACATTCCACAGTATGGCTTTAAACCTGTCTACCTCCATGGAAACAAGCAGGTAGCATCTCCACGCCAAGTTCCAGGTCAGATTTTGGATAGAGATAGATGATAAAAGATGTACTGCATAACTTTTTTGTTTCCATGGAGATGTTACGGCTTTGCCCGGAATGTTCCACATACTGTATGGCATTAAACTGATCTATCTCCATGGAGACCAGAAGGTAGTGCCTCCAGGGTCGGTAGAAAAGATACAGAAAGAGAGCTACACTCATGATCTTTTTATTCAGTCAAAGTTATTAAAATTCAATAACCTTGTAAAATATTATACAGTGATTATGATTTTTAAAGCATTTAATAAACAATTGCCAAAAAATTAGCAAAAATGTTTTGCTCTTAAAGAGAATTTGTCTCCCGTATATAATTCCATTCTCAAACCTAAATCAAAACAAACAGAAAACAACAGGACTAGCCAGATCAGGTCCAGAGGTGTGAAAACACCCATGATGGTACTGAATGGGTATGCTAAACAAGAGCCCAGACAGAAACTGAAAAACAAAGAGGTGGGATAGTTTCAGAGTAATTTCATTGTAGTTAGCTCCTCCCTGCAGCTAGATATAAGCAGTGTCCACCAGCGTCTGACCAGAACTGACGAAGTAGCTTGGATGAGCTGCGAAACGTTTTCGACCAAATAAACCTTGTCCAGTTGACAAAGTGAATTTCTCCTTTTACCTTTTATCTTAAATAGAACATTTATAATCTGAGAGGTTATGGAAACTTCATTTTGCCGAACGTTAGAAGCGCTCGTAAAAGTTTCTGTGTGACTGTATGTGGGGTAAAAATGTGGAATGTTCTGGATTTACAGCAAAAGCTCTGCCAAAATATTCAAAAATTAAGTTCTTGTATAAAGACCCGGTCTGGTCTGAATACAGAGAGACGAGTTTGAATGAATCATCAAACAGCACTTTTCTGTATCAGTTATGTGCTTTGGGATCTGCTGTTGTGTTATCGTTGTTAGTATTATGTATGTGTGTTATTGTAGTTGTATGTTTACTTGTTGCGACTTTAAATGTTCCTGATAGAAACACCTCATGTGTAATTTATTGTCCCTGATCAAAAGTTTTTTGCTTTTGTTTTGTTTTTGTGTTTTTCAACTGAACTGACGAGGAAGCTAATCGATAATTTAACTTTCGTTTTGGGGGTGGGATTCAATAAGTTTTCTTCCTTTTCGAGCAAAAACGAATGTATTTGACTCTATATTGGTGACATGTATTTATTTCCTTGTGTTAACCGGCTCGAAATGAATAAATAAATGAAATAAAATGAAATTTTCGCTGCACAAATTTTCTGGTGGAGGGTTCGCCACCTGCTTATTTCTGCGGTGATGCTATTTCTGTGCCTGGGATATTCCACAGTATGGCTTTAAACTTCTATCTGTCTATCTCTATGGAGACAAAACGGTCAGATCTGAGTAGAGATAGATGGTTAAAGATGAACTGTGTAACTTTTCGGGAGGAGGGTGCGCTACCTGCTTGTTTCCATGCAGATGTTATTTCAGTGTCTGCGTTAATCCACAGTATGGCTTTAAACATGCCTATCTCCATGGAAACAAGCAGGTAACATCTCCACGCCAAGTTCCAAGTCAGATTTAGGTAGAGATAAAGAGACATGTTTAATGCTATACTGTGGAACATTCTAGGCAAAGCAATAACAGCACTAGAAAAATTAGTACAGTACACTGCAAATAAGAGTGATTCATTGCCAAAAGTACATTTTTTAGCATATGAAAAGTAAAAAAAAACGACAACAAACTACTCCAAATGCCTTTATTTTAGACAAATAACCCAAATATGTGTCAGGTCAGGTGAAAAGTTAAAAAATGACAACAATATATTCCAAAAAAGTTGGTAGTAGTAGCAGGATTAAATCAGATCTGTGAAATGAAACCAGAAGCGATTCAACCTCAGCGTTTCAAAATTCTACGCTCAGCCCTGGTTTGAATAATTATTTTCAAACTCCAGCGTCTCTCCTTTCGCTCATCTTAATCTTTGACCCTGTGCAGTCACACTATCCCCCCGCGAAAACATGTGTGTCCCATCCTCCTATAGGCAGCAACCCTATATGTTCACCCAGGAGAACGTGAAACCGCCACAACGGACTGTCCGAGAGAACGTATGCAAATGTGACACGAGTTAAAGCGCCCGTGACGGTTAACTTAATCATATTTAAGGTTTTACTAAAGATCCTGTCGAGTTTTTTCCAGAGTTTGGTCTGGTTGGACACGGGCAACATTTGCAAACTCCATAATTCCGTAACTATACCTAGCAACTGCAATGGTAATAGCATCACCTTTGTGGACTTTTCTGGTGGAGGGTCGGTCAAATGATTTTCTCCATGTAGATGTTATTGGTTTGTCTGGAATGTTCCACAGTGTGACATTAAACAGCTCTACCTTACATTTATTGAATTCCCGGTGGTTTTATAGCTCAAAAATACCTACACGGCTACTTCTACACCAGTAAAATTACACAATGCACCTTTAACAAAAGCCAAAACTTAATCTGATCAATATTTATGATTAAACTAATCAATAAATTCCAATAAATGACCTTTATTTTGTTAAATGAAGCTTTAAACTCTCAGAAAAATACCTTTCTTTTGCGTAAATTGTCCCTGTATTTTGTGTGGAATTTCATAACTTTCATAACTGAACAAAACAAAAATCAGTTTGTGAGCGGGGTCGCCGCTCCACAGATCTGACCTGTAACTTGGTCTGGTTTGGTCTCCATGACGACAGAAAGGTTTAATGCCATACTGTGGAACATTCCAGACAAATCAACAACATCTACATGGAGAAAAAACATTTGAGCGACCCTCCACCACAAAAGTTACACAATGCACCTTTAACAAAAGCCAAAACCTGTCTAAACTGATCAATATTTGTGATTGGACTAAGAAATAGATTACAATAAATGACCTTTTATTTGTTAAATGAAGCTTTAAACTCTCAGAAACAAAAACTTCCACACAATTCAACGCAAAAGAAAGGTATTTTTTCTGAGTTTAAAGCGTAATTTAACAAAAAATGTCATTTATTGTAATTTATTTATTAGTCTAATCATACATATTGATCAGCTTAGACACGTTTTGGCTTTTGTTAAAGGTGCATTGTGTAACTTGGTCTGGTTTGGTCTCCATGAAGACAGAAAGAGGTTTAATGCCATACTGTGAAACATTCCAGACAAACCAATAAAAGAAAAACATTTGACCAGAAAAGTTAAAACTGAACAATATTTATGATTAGACTAATCAATAAATGACAATTAATGACATCTATTTTGTTAAATGAAGCTTTAAATTCCCTTTCTTTCGCGTGAATTGTCCCTGTATTTTGTGCGGAATTTCATAACTTTTCCAACTCAAACAAAAATCCGTTTGCGAGCGATGTTGCCTCTCCACAGATCTGTCTCGTACCTTGTCGCCTGAACACAGAAAAGTCTAAAAACCATTGCCTGAAACATACCTCCTAACAAACATCACCACGGAAACAACCCGTTTAGCAGACCCTCGCCGAGAAAGGCTTCACAGTCCACCGATGTCGACGCGCTTTACTTTGCCACAGTGGCAAACTTTATCCAGGACTTCGCCATGACCCGACCGCCAAACTATGTAAATTATTTTAATGGCTGCAATGAAGAAAGTGGATTTTAAAACGACTTCTATGAACGTTCCTTCACCTCGGCCACTTAGCTGCTCTTCAGCTGGGCCCAGAAGACGTAGGATTTGTTTAGCATACAGAGTGCCTTGAGAGCGCCCGGGCTAATATATTTACCCAGCGCGGCGCGTACTACTTAATGAAATTACGGCGTATACTGGGGCTTTGTCTCACGGGGGTCCGGTAATCAACGCGCCAACAGTTTTCACTCTCCGTTATGTACATACATGGCAGCTGACTCAGGGGTCTAATTGAGTTGGGGGAGGGGACAGGTGAGACGGGGGTAGGTGATGTGGAGGTGGGTTTGCGTGTTTAAAGGACCTACACTGTACATTACACAAAATTGATTCTTAAGAGCTTTAAGTCATGTTACAATGCTGTTACCTCCTCAAAAATGCGCCAAATGTGAGTCAGGTTTTTCAGTTTTTTGTTAAATGAAGCTTTAAACTCTCAGAAAAAAAAAATAAAACGTTATAAAATTCCACACAAAATACATAAACATTTTATGCAAAAAGAAAGGTATTTTTCTGATTGTTTAAAGCATAATTTAACAAAATAAAAGGTCAATTATTGTAATTTATTTATTAAAAAAAATATTCTTAAGAGCTTTAAGTCATGTTACAATGCTGTTACCTCCTCAAAAATGCGCCAAATGTGAGTCAGGTTTGTGGAGAAGCAAGCTCGGTTATAAAAAGGACACATGTTTTTCAGTTTTTTGTTAAATGAAGCTTTAAACTCTCAGAAAAAACAAACATGACACATGTTTTTCAGTGGAATAAAAAGGCTCTGTTTCGCTTTTGAGCGACCCTCCACCAGAAAAGTTACACAATGCACCTTTAACAAAAGCTAAAAATGGTCTAAACTGATCAATATTTATGATTAGACTAATAAATAGATTACAATAAATGACCTTTTTTTTGTTAAATGAAGCTTTAAACTCTCAGAAAAAAAGTTATGAAATTCCACACAGAATACCGGGACAATTCACGCAAAAGAAAGGTATTTGTCTGAGAATTTAAACCTTACTTTAACAAAAAGGGTAATTTATTGTCATTTATTTATTAGTCTAATCATACATATTGATCAGTTTAGGCAAGTTTTGGCTTTTGTTAAAGGTGCATTGTGTAACTTGGTCTGGTTTGGTCTCCATGAAGACAGAAAGGTTTAATGCCATACTGTGAAACATTCCAGACAAACCAATAACATCTACATGGAGAAAAACATTTGACCGACCCTCCACCAGAAAAGTGCCTTTATTTTAGAGAAATAACCCAATTATGAGTCAGGTTTGTGGAGAAGCTACACCAGAAAATTTACACAATGCACCTTTAAAGGGATATGCCACCCCCAGGTCAAACTTGGGCATCTCCCCACAGTCCAGAGACTAAAATAAGTGGTGGAAAGCGTTTTCCTGCTCACCCAGCCATTGTCCGAGTCTGTCGCCACTGACCGCCGCGGTATCTGCAGCTCCTCCGCCTTAGACTGGAGTCTAACGTAGCCAGAGAAAGATTTCGGCCAAAAGGAATTAATTTGCTCGATGCGTTTCCCAATTACTTTGTGTGTAGTGCGCATTCATATCGAGTGCAAATAAATGTGCAAATCAACACGGAGAGCTTGCCTTGGTCATTTGGGGTGGGAACTATTTTCCAGTGCGTAAGAATACAGCCGTATCACGCACCACGTTGTGCAACAGGGGAACTCCCTTCCCGGTGCGTAACTGGGATTCCCCTGGCAGCGTGCTGCGTGATTCGGCTGTATTCTTCCGCACTGGAAAATAGTTCCCACCCAAAATGACCAAGGCAAGCACTCCGTGTTGATTTGCACATTTATTTGCACTCGATATGAATGCGCACTACACAGAAAGTAATTGGGAAACGCATCGAGCAAATTAATTCCTTTTGGCCGAAATCTTTCTCTGGCGACGTTAGACTCCAGTCTAAGGCGGAGGAGCTGCAGATACCGCGGCGGTCAGTGGCGACAGACTCGGACAATGGCTGGGTGAGCAGGAAAACGCTTTCCACCACTTATTTTAGTCTCTGGACTGTGGGGAGATGCCCAAATTTGACCTGGGGGTGGCATATCCCTTTAACAAAAGCCAAAACTTGTCTAAACTGATCAATATTTATGATTAGACTAAAAAATAAATGACAATAAATGACCTTTTTTTTTGCACATTTATACACACTTGTGTGTAAATGTGTATATAAACGTGTGAGTGGTTACTTGTTGTTGTTGTTGTGCTTTGGGTGACTTGAAAATGGAAAAGTGCCATATCCTCCCGGGACCCGAAGAAAAATGTATTATTTAATTATTTATTTTTTAATCATAGTGCAGCCACACATAAACCAGGTCTAAATTAGGCCTGAAACTGGACTAAACCAGAACTAAACCAAATCTAAATTAGGTCTAACACAGGACTAAACCAGAACTAACCCAGGTTTAAGTTAGGTCTAAAACAGGACTAAACCAGAACTAACCCAGGTCTAAGTTAGGTCTAAAACAGCACTAAACCAGGTCTAAAACAGGACCAAACCAGAACTAATCCAGGTCTAAATTAGGCCTGAAACAGGACCAAACCAGAACTTTTCCAGGTCTAAATTAGGTCTAAAACAGGACTAAAACAGAACTAATCCAGGTCTAAATTAGGCCTGAAATAGGACTAAACCAGAACTAAACCAGGTCTAACTTAGGTCTAAAACAGCACTAAACCAGGTCTAAAACAGGACTAAACCAGAACTAACCCAGGTCTAAGTTAGGTCTAAAATAGGACTAAACCAGAACTAATCCAGGTCTAAATTAGGTCTAAAACAGGACTAAACCAGGTCTAAAACAGCACTAAACCAGAACTAAACCAGATCTAACTTAGGTCTAAAACAGCACTAAACCAGGTCTAAATTAGGTCTAAAACAGCACTAAACCAGGTCTAAATTAGATCTATCTAAATTAGGACAAATCCAGGTCTAAAACACAATCAAAAGTTAGACTGGTTAACTTAATGTCCACTATAAAAGACACAAATGAATGGGCAGGTCTCAGGAGGATATAAAAATGTGATGAAAAAAATGACATCACAAAGTGGAACAGACTGTTTTCAGTTTGAGAGAAGAACTCTAAAATAAATCTGCAGGGCGTGAATGAAACAAAACACAATGGTATATTTGTGATGAGGAAAGAGATCAGAAAATAGCGTAATTTGCGACCTTTAAAGTACATTACGACTAAACTATGAACTGGGACCACTCGATTTTCGGTATTACACCCTAAAACACCGAACTCTGCTCAACTCAGCTCAAAGCAAACATTCCGGGCTGTCTCGGGGCACCTCTGTCTGGCGAGGTCGCTGGATAATCGCCGCTCAATTACTGCGAATTTCCCTCCTCCTCTTCCTCCTCTTCCCCCCTTCTCCTGCTCCTCCGAAAACATGGGCACATTTGTCCGAGCGGTGCCAAAATGACGCTCGTGACAGTGTAATCACTAACCGTCCTCCTCCTCCTCTTCCTCGGCGTGCATGAAAGAGGTCTTTATCTGAGCCCCCCAAAGAACCTGATCTACAGCAGAATGGAGCCGGACTATAGCGGCGCTGGGGATGCCTCTAATCCACACTAATTGGACAGTACCTCCTCGACCCATCTTCAAAACACACTCTAAAAAACAGGACTAAGGGCCCGTTTACACGAGAACGCTTACGGATAAAAACAAAATATCATCAGCAGCATCAGAACAGTAGTGCAAACATGATGTCATTAAAGTGACTCGTGATATAAAGTGTTCAGCTTTGTGCAGATGTTCTGAATTGTTCATGAGTCCAACAGCAGAGGGAAAGAAACTGTTCTTGTGACAGGAGGTTCTGGTCCCGATGGACTGTAGCCTCCTACCAGAGGGAAGTGGCTCAAATAGTCCATGTCCAGGGTGAGAAGTGTCAGCTGCTCTCCGGCCTGCTCGCCCCCGAGTCCTGGAGACGTACAGGTCCTGGAGAGATGGAAGGCAACCTACTTTGAGCCCAAAGGGGCCGGATCAGAAAACTCATGGCAAATATACCCCAAAAATGGCAATAAATCCAAATATTTATCCAGAGAAATGCGTGAAAAGTCCCTCAGTCGTCCAGGTAGAATCCATGATAAAAGGAGAAGTTCAATTTGTCAACTGGACAAAGTTTGTTTGGTTGAAAACGTTTCGCCGCTCATCCGAGAGGCTTCGTCGTGGCCAGAGCTGACGAAGCCTCTCGGATGAGCGGCGAAACGTTTTCAACCAAACAAACTTTGTCCAGTTGACAAATTGAACTTCTCCTTTTATCATTATCCAGATAAATGCAAATCTATTACAGACTGCTGTTTCTTCAGTCCCAGCAATAATTCATTTATCTTCTGTCCTCTCAATTCTCCGTTCATATTATTATATTGTTCTAAATGCCGTGTCTCATTGTAGCATTTAAGATTATATTCCCTGGGCACCGCCGCTTGGTGCAAACACAACAAGCGTACAGGTTTCCCATTGACCTCCGTGAACAAATAGGAATTAGTGAATTTTTCGTGGAAAGTCCTGCACTCGGCGTCCACTTTTCTTATTTTTTGACATTTTGCTGATGAGGGTGTCACGGTCGACAGTCAAAACGATGGTTCCTCATTTGTGCCTGAAAAGCGGCGCAGAAAATTGCCAATATTTTAATAGAAAATTAAAATATTTTAATAGAAAATCAGCTGAGGGCCAGATTAAAGGTCTTGGAGGGCCGGATCTGGCCCTCGGGCCGCATGTTTGACACCCCTGAATTAGACCATCCTCCGGGCCAAATAAGAGTCAGGTCTGTGGAGATGCAAGCCATCTCTGAACAAAAACAGAGCCTATCTTTTCAAAATGAAGGTATTTCCTTTTGTACAGTGTGAGGACGGCGGCGGCGAGGAGGAGGAGGAGGAGGAGGAGGAGGAGGAGGAGGAGGAGGGACCGATGAGGAGACGGGGCCAAAGCTTTGAACTGTCCGTCACATGAAAAGCCCCAGAAGACAAGATGAGACTGAAGGGACACACAGGATGTCCCAGAGCTGTGAATGAGACACAGACGGACGGACAGAAAAACAGAGGAGGAGGAGGAGCGAGGGAGTCGAGGGAGGGGAGAGGTGTCTGAAACTGTGAATGAGATGTAGAAGAAAAAGAGGCGGAGGAAAGAGGAGGGGAGAGGTCGAGCAATCTGTACAGGATGGGCCTGTGTCGTCTTGGGAATACCAGCAGAGAATGCAAAGAAAACGTGGTAAAATGTCATTGTCGCCTTATTATTTCAACTTACAACGCGTAAACTAACATCATCCAGGTACTGATCGAGATCCTACAGCTCAAAAAATCTGGAGAAAGGCCCAAAAGTGTGGATCAAAGAGTGAGGATAAGATTTACAAGTGGTCCAGTAATTTTCTACACCAAGTTACACGAAGGTTGTTACACAAAACCTGTAGATGTGTGTAGAACCCCTCAGTCGTCCAGGTAGAAACTGGACCACCCAAAGGACAAAACACCGAGCCACAAACAAAGCAATGTGGTCTACTCCATTCAGTGTAGTGAAGACTGCAGTGAGCGCTACATTGGAGAAACAAAACAGCCACTTCACAAGAGGATGTACCAACACAGACGAGAGAGCCAGAGTGGACCTCAGTCTGCCGTACATCTCCACCTAAAAGGACCTCAGTCTGCCGTACATCTCCACCTAAATGGACCTCAGTCTGCTGTACATCTCCACCTAAAAGCCACAGGCCACTCCTTTGAGGACAGTGAGGTCTAGATCTTGGCCAGAGAAAAAAACTGGTTTGAGAGGAGGAGTTAAAGAGGCTATTTTTGTCAAGAAAGAGAATCCTTCCTTGAACACAAATGGAGGTCTCAGACATCATTTGTCTCCATCTATAACTCTATCCCCAAACCTAAATCAAAACAAAGAAAACAATAGGGCAGCAGGTCAGGTCCAGAGGTGTGAAAACACCATTATGGTCCTGAATGGTTCTGCTAACAAGACCCACACTCCACTCCCACTGCAGATCTAACAGGCCCACCTAACTAACACAAACTGTAAACAAGTTTTTGTACTATAAGCCGCACCAACCAATTTTTAAAGATTTGTACATATATAAGTCGCACCTGACTATAAGCCGCAGGTGTTCACATTGTAACTTGAGATATTTACACAGAAAGATGGTACACAAAAGGATTTTTTAAAGATTATAATTAACGTAAATACCGGTACGTGGTTTTTTCGAACAGCGCCTACGGCAGAAACACGGCAGTAAAACAACTGTAAAATGGCCAGCCTGTAGCCTCTGGAAACCTTAAAATAAAGTTTCAAGTTTAACTTTAAAGGTACACTGTGTAGGATGGTGGCGCATTGGTGGATGGTGGGTATTGCAATTCCGGTTCTAGCTACATCAGACCTCAAGGGTCATAAACAGCAGTAATAAGCAGAATCTCCCAGGAACCAGTAGGTGGCGGTATGCGCAAGCAACGCGTAACCCGCCATTAACCCGAAAGTGAAAGTGTGTGAAATCGACGGGCCTGTGCCGACAGCTATAAAGAAAACGGCGCAGGCGGAGCCCAAAATACAGTATGTCCTTCTGCGGCTCTCGTAGTAAAAATGGCTGCCGCTACATGGGGAAGATCCCCCTTTTATGCAGGTGAAATCGACTATATCTAAGTCCAACAGAATACTTTGATTTCATGATGGAAGTGAAAAGGCTTGGAAAACACTGTATTTTTGAATGGGCATCTTCAATTTCGGTAATTAACGGGTAAAAATCTTACACAGTGTACCTTTAAGGGTAAACCCCCTGAACTCAATCTCACGGAACTGTTGATACCTGTAGGAGATTTTAAGTGGCTAAAACAAGGCTTCATTAATTCATTAATCCATACATAAGCCGCACCTGACTATAAGCCGTAGGGTCTGAAGTGTGAGGAAAAAGTAGCGGCTTATAGTCCGAAAAGTACGGTAGGTTTGGCAGTCTCAGTTTCACTGTAGTTAGCTCCTCCCTTCAGGCAGATATAGGCAGTGTCCACCAGCGTCTGACCAGAACTGAAGAAGCAGCTTGGATGAGCTGCGAAAGGTATTCGACCAAATAAACTTTTGTCCAGTTGACAAATTGAATTTCTCCTTTTTCCACTAGTATTACTATTACTTCTTGAAGACACAGAAACAACTATACTACTAAAAATTACTACTAAAAAACGCAGAATTATCTGAAATGCATCGATCCAGCTTTTTCAGTTCGATACTGACTTCTACCTGACCGGTCCTCCTTTTAAACTGCACTGAGACCTTTGACTTAAGACACAAAAGCGACTGAGAAACTTGAACTTCCCTCAGGATCAATAAAGTCAATAAAAAATCTCTCTTTACCACAATAGTAAGCTAGAAATTTTCTACACCAGGTTACACGAAGGTTGGACTGTTGCCTCTTCCTTCAGTTTTCTCGCAAAGACACAAAACTATAGCTTTTTTCCACTAGTATTACTTTTACTTCTTGAAGAAACAGCAACGGAGACCTTTGACTTAGACGCAAAGGCGACTGAGGAGCACAGTGTGAATCCTGCAGCAAAACTTGAATTTCCCTCAGGACCAATAAAGTAAATAAAAAATCGAGCTTCCCGTACCTGCCAATATCAGATATCAACCAATACCAGTGCAGAGACCACAAATTCTATTTATTTCTTTCAACAAAAAGAGCATAAGACAGGGCTGACCCAAATGCGTTATGTAAGTGTAATTTATCTCTCCACAGAACAACTTTGTGTAAATACAAATTCAAACTTTATGACACTTTCTGGGCTGACTACGACCAGTAAAATAGACTTATTACGTTGATTTATCTGTCCGACCAGGATATCAGCTGGACCGATATCTAGAAACCGGTATATCCAATCTATAGACTGTATATCCTCCTGAGACCCGCCCATTCATTTGTGTCCTTTATAGTGGACATCTCTTAAGTTTTGAGATAGACTCTAGTTTGTGGCTGCACTATGATAAAAAAAAAAATATATATATATAATAACATAAATAAATAAATTATTTAATAATAATAATAAATGAATAAAGTAAAAATATATATAAATCAAATACATAAATAAGAAAATCATAAATAATACATACAAAATAAAAATAAAACAAAAAATTATAAATAAAAATAAATAAATTCATAATAATAATAATAATAATAATAATTAATAAATAAATAAAATAAAAAATATATAAATAAAACACATAAATAAGCAAATAAAAAATAAAACAAAAAATAATAAATAAATAAATATAAATAAATTCATCATAATAATAATAATAAATAAATAAATAAATAAATAAATAAAATTTAAAAATATATAAATAAAATACATAAATAAGTAAATAAATAATACATAAAAAAATAATAATTACTTTTTCCCAGTGTTCTGTGACACCAAAGTTTGCATAAAAAACTACCCGCAATTGTTCCCTTAATTCGGCCACATGATGAAAAAGAGGCCAATCTTTGTTGTAATTCCAAAGAATTCCGTGCTAGCTAAATGGGATGGATTGTGTCATTGTGCAAAAGACCAAATGAAGAAATAAAAGGCTAGAAAGAAAGAAAACGAAAGAAAGAGAGAGAATGACGAGAAGGAAAACTTAGTGGCTAATACCAAACAAATCAGGATTAGCACCAGATAAGACCGGTCACAATGCGGTCCAATCCCCGGTGTCAGCGTGCGGCGAATCATGAGGCTAGCTGCTAAACGGGCTAATTAGCTACTCCACACATTCCGCGGCGGTTTGCAAACAACACGCACAAGCTAACAGCGGGAGGTGGTAATCAGAGAAGAGATAAACGGTTAGCGAGGATGGCTAAATGCTAGGGAGTGAACACAAATGCGCAAAAAAAGGTACATTACCAGTCAAACGTTTGAACTCACGCTCTCACATTCAATATTTTGTTTCTTTTGTCTTACTTTCTACATTTTAGATACATACAGAAGACATTAAAACAAAGCTAAAAGTGGCGAATTTGAGGATTTGGTTATAATTTACATTTTTTTAGTAGTTGTAGCAATAGAAAGCACAATGAATGAGAGGGCGAGTTCAAACTTTTGACAGTCGGTGGAACAAAACGTAAGCAATTGTAAGTTTTATAAACTGAAAGCCTTGAATTATACGGGTTTAAGAGACATTTTGGGGGGAAACTGTGAATCAAAACTCAAAAAAGCAGAAAAGAATATTCAAAAAACAAAAATAATCATATCTTTCAAGGTCCTATGTTACGCAAAACTGACTCTTGTGAGCTTTAAGTCATGTTATAATGTTGTTACCTCGTCAAAAACACACCTGGAGTTGTGTTTTGTTTTGTTTCAATCACACATGTTTGTTTACCTTTTATTATTAGTCTGTCAAAATGCTCAGTTCCACCTTGTGATGTCAGAAAGCGGTGGTTTTCGAGTTAAAATCTACCTTTAACCTTTTGTTTAGGAGAAATTGGCAATTCTAGTTCAAGTGTGTGGAGTTTAAAAACACAGTGGAGCACTTCCTGTATTACCACATGACATCACAAGGTGGAACAGAGTGTTTTCTGTTTCTGGGAGAAGAGCTCAGGCTAAATATGCCGGATTTGTGTGTTAAACATGAAACAAAACACAACTCGAGGGGTGTTTTTGACAAGGAAACGGCATCACAACAAAGCTCAATTTCACAACAAAGAGTCAGTTTTGTGTAATATAGGACCTTTAATGCCATACTGTGGAACAATTCAAAGCATTAACATCGCCATAGAGACGAATACCATGCCTTCCTTGAGAAAAAAATGACGTAATGCCCCTTAAACATTTCATTCCAATTGCAGTTTTTGTACCCTCTCTTACACCAGCGCATACCATTGCCCCATTTCGGCCGTTCTATTTTTAACCCGCTGCCCGTAAGTCAAATCTGCGAACGAGGACAGAAAGCTACGCCTGCTTGCACAGAAAACATTTGGATATATCTTGAACTGTCCCAGAGCGCTTTATAGAACCATTTGGGAGATCAGAATATTTGACTGGCATGTGAATGAGGTCATGGAGGGGAGATAGGTGGCGATGTGGGGTCGGGGGTATCGGTGGAGCGAATGGGATTTTTGAGCCATGTGCAAGAGCTTAATGCGATCGGTATTCATCTGTCAACTTAGAATGAGTCCAGACAGGCGACAAGGGGGTCTGAACCAGGACTAAACCAGGACTAAACCAGGACTAAACCAGGACTAAACCAGGACTAAACCAGGACTGGGCCCAACACAAACAGTCTATTATAAAAAACTAAAAACCAGGAACTTGACCAACATGAGGAAAGTTATACGAAACTGGCTTTATGGAGTTTTCTACCTTGTTATAACATTGTTACCTTACCAAAAACATGCCTGAAGTGGTTTTAAACGCAATCCATGCATGTTTGAGTAATTTAGCGATCTTTCCCAAGCCCTATTTGACCTTTTTTTTCTTAGACTTAGACTTTATTGATCCACAAAGGATATTGTTTTGGGTGCAGTAGCTCACACATGAAATATAATATATAACAGAGGGTAACAAAAAATAGATAGAATAGCAAACCAGTATTAAATGTACGGTATTCGACAGAGGCCATATTCATAAGCAATATTTTTTCTTCCTTGTTATCCCGAGATAACGAGAGAATTAATTCGAGATCTTGAAAAAAGGAAACAATTATTCCGTGATCTCGAGAAAACAACTGAAACGTCTACCTCCACGTTGTGACAGGCTGAGTTTGGGGCTATTTCTCACTCTGAATAGATGCGTTTTTGGTCATTTGAATGTCTGGAATAATAATCGATCAGCTGATAAGGCAATATTTTGATCAGGGGTTGACACAGGGGGATATTTGCATTACGTATTTTAATTCGGGATCATTTCAAGATTAGTCCGCGGCGCCTCCGCAGAAGACTGGCCCGGCTTCGTCTTTACCGACGGAGATACGGTGTTTTCTCGAGATCACGGAATTACTCGTTGTTTTCTCGAGATCTCAAAATAACAGTTTTGCTCGCGAATTAATTGTGTTGTTTTCTTGAGATCTCGAGTTAATTTTCTCGTTATTATGGTGGAAAATAATCATTACGAACATGGCGTCTGTCGGCTTCCGTACAATGAGACATAATTATAAAAATAAAAAAAAAGATAATAAATGTATATGTACAAATCAGAATTAAATAGAAAAGTAAGTAATAAAGTATAAAATACAATATTGAATAATACATATTTATAATAAAAAACATGATATAAAGTAGGGATGCAAATTATCGATTAATTCATTAATCTATAGTTGATTGACTTTATCGATCGACTTACGATTAATTGATAAGCGGTGTTTTTCACCTGAATTTTAGTGTTTCAATAGGATCTTTAAGAATATAAGCTATAGTAACATAACACTGAGTCATAAATATATCATAGTATTATTATATTGTATATTCCTCAATTAATTATTCCTTAGTAAAAAGCAGACAAATGTATTGATGCTGAATAACAAAATACAGTAATCCCTCGCTCTATCGCTTCGCAGATTTTCTTTTTTTCAATTTTTTTTTTTTTTATAGTGTAACATTTTTTTACAGTCTAACATTGTGTTCTGCGTCCTGATTGGCTAAGAGACTAGACCAGGACTAAACATGGACTAAACCAGGTCTAGACCAGAACTAAACCAGGTCTAAACCAGGTCTAAACCAGGTCTAAACCTGGACTAAACCAGGATTAAACCACCACGTGCCGCTGCTGGTTTCGTGCGGCTGGTTTGTGGCTCGGGCTGAGACTACGCATTCCGGGCGCCGCGGTTTGATCTCGTGCTCAGCAGCCCCGGTGTTCGCGCGGGCAGTGCCGTTGGCGCCTGCGGCCGGCTGTGAGTCGAGCTTGGCGCAGCGCGGTGCGCGGTTGCCTTGTTTCGTGACCACGCGGGTGCGTGTGTCCGCGATTAGCGATTAATTGCAATTAATGCATTTTGTTCGACCAACGTCTTGATCGACAATTAATCGTAAGTTGATTAATTGTTGACATCCCTAATATAAAGCAATACTACAGCTTCACAAACCTGATTCGATGTGCAGTGGTTTCATTAGGATGCTGATTGTAATGTGGTAGCGTTCTGAAGGGGGAGTGACTTAGTGTGGAGAGCAATTTTTATTATTATTATAACTTGATTAAAAACCTCTTTTTCAAGGGAGAAATGGGAGGAGGTGCTCAGAGCAACAAAAATGAAAGTGAAGTGTATAATATTTTACTATGTTTTCAGAAAATACAGCATCAAAACAATAAAACATGGCGATCTAAATATGTATATACAAGGACTTAAAGATGCACTGTGTAACTTTTCTCGTGGAGATGCCATCAGTTTGTCTCCATGTTTTGTCTGGAAAGTTCCACAGTTGAAACATGTTTAACGGAAAAATCCTGCGTATTTAAACTTCTTCTTCTTTTGTCAAACAGAAAACACTCTGTTCCACCTTGTGATGTCATGCTTGAATACAATAAGCACTCCACTGCGTTTTTAAACTCCTTACACCTTCACTAGAATCATTTTTTGATCATTTCAGCTCTGGAAATGCCATTCTCTACTTAACAAAAAGGTAAGAGTAACTTGAAAACGCCTGCTTCGTGACATCACAAGGTGGAACAGGGCTGTGGAGATGTAGACAGACGAGTAATCCAGGACTGCTCAAACATGTGAATGAAACAAAACACAATTCCGGGTAGGTTTGCGATGAGGTAACAACATTCTAACATTACTTAAAGCTCACAAGAGTCAATTTTGTGTAATATAAAACCTTCAAATATTTGACATTTCAGAGCCAAAGTAAAAATGATAGAGTTAGTTCTGGCAGGTGATCTAAACTGTTCCAAGATGCTGTGTTTATAGAAATAGCAGATGCTAACAAGCTAACAGCTCCTCATCCAAAAGCAATATATCAAGTTTCCAATTGGCACTAAGGTAGCCATAACAAATTATTATTAGATCACAAATGAAAAAGCATACACATTTAAATAGCTGCGAACGGCAATAAATACGTCAGATTGTTGATGCTTTGCGGTGACATCATGCTGGGGGTGTTCTGCGTGTATCTCTAACGGTAAATGTGTAAGGAGTTACCATGGGGACACAATGCACACATTATCGAACACTGGCAAAGAAAAAAAGGTTTAAGATTGTCTGAAAATACAAAATGGATTTAAGCAACGCATTTTCACCAGTCTATGATCAATACGAGCGTTCAAGGTTCTGTTTGAGAGTTTGATTTTCAACAAAAACGTGAGCGTAATGACCAAAAGGACAAGATCGCAGATACAAGAGGTCAAAATGAGTTTTCTCCGCAGAGTGGCTGGGCGCTCCCTTAGAGATAGGGCGAGGAGCTCAGTCACACGGGAGGGGCTCGGAGTAGAGCCGCTGCTCCTCAACGTCGAGAGGAGCAGCTGAGGTGGCTCGGGCGTCTGTTCCGGATGCCTCCTGGACGCCTCCCTCGGGAGGTGTTCCGGGCATGTCCCACCGGGAGGAGGCCCCGGGAAAGACCCAGGACACGCTGGAGGGACTATAGCCGTTTCCCAATTCAGAGAGTGCACGGTTCGGAGTGTGGTCTCAGCCTGCAGTCGAGGCAGTGCATACTCGCACAGCCCTGAGTGCAGTCCGTGGACCGCATGGGCGTCTGCGAAATGGAACAATGAGCCGGGTGGTCTGCTCCTTGTTCCCTAAAGACAAAAATATTATTCTATTGCGACTAGTAATACTTGGAATTGGGACATGGCGATACTGTAGAATATCCAACATTACAACAGCAAAGGAAATAGAAGTGTAAGGGGAAAAGCATGTGAACGGTAATACAGGTGCCGTGAACTATGTTGTTACGGCTACTGTCACACATGTTTAGCGTAGTTTATGAAGAGTTTCATGTAGCATAGTTGTAGGTGAGGTGAACCAGTACACACATTTTATAGTGACGTCGCAACTGTCACATGGCGATGTTGCTGGCGAGTCCATCTTTGTAGTCATATATCCTGCCGCGCTGTGCATGCTGGGGCTTTTGAGTGTGCGAAGCATGCATGTTTGCACGCTTGGTCCACGCCCCGATTTCCATGGAAACGACTGCGGTGTTCGGACCGCGTCTTAACTGTGCATGTGACAAAAACGAAATGGAACAGCAGTTGTCACGCACATCCTCCTCCAACCACGCTCCGTACCGTGCACTCGCTGAATTGGGAAATGGCTTATGTCTCCCGACTGGCCTGGGGAAAGCCTTCGGAGTTGCTGGAGGAAGTGTCTGGGGTTAAGGAAGTCTGGGAGTCCCTGCGATCCGGCCCCAGATAAGCAGAAGAAAATCGATGGATGGATGGAAAAATGTGAGCGTTATGTGTAAGAGACTTGTTTAACAGCAGAAATCAAACCTTTTTCTAGTTCCAGTCAGTTTTTTACGGTCAGATTGTGTTTGAATAAAATGCAGATTCAAGTCTAACAAAGCCTCAGACAGAGCAGAGCCTCCAGTTAGCATCACACCCCCAGGGAATGTCGGCGACGTCAGCTGCGAAGTATCAGCCTGACAAAAGAAAGCGAGAGAATCGTGGACTCAAACACACGAACGATTGCGGACTGTTTTACGGCGGGTTCACGTCAGCCCTCTTTACAGTAGATTTAATAGCAACGCGTATACTTTACTGTCCGCCATATTTCTCGGTAATTTGAAAACTTTTACGGGAAAGTCCATTCTTCTCGAGTGGAGCTCATAGCGAACTGGAGATACGGTTACAGACTGCAATGTGTCTTTATTTGTATCATATTATGTTAATGTAATGTGGACCATATGTGAGCCGAGCGGGTCTGGCTCTGTACACTGTAAGGTTAAAATCAAACTCCCCTTGAGCTTTAGATCATAGAAAAAACTGATGTTATGTTTGCTACAATTGTCTTATTGATATGTCAAATGATGTCATCAATATTCCTTAAGGGGTAAAGCTAACCGGAGGCACTGCTATTAGACTTTAAAGGCCCTGTACCTGACGTTTTTTACCATAAGTTTGAGCAAAGTGTGTACAAATAAATAGTATAAGCAGCTCTTGAGGCCACCACTGCATCTAATCGTGCAACTAAGCAACGTTTTATTGTCTGAGAATCAGGAGGTGCATGTTAGCATTCTAGTTATGATTAGTTTTATTGTGACGGCAACTCTGTGGTTGTGCACTGCAAATTTTATACAACTTATATCAGGTTATTTATCTTATTTTGTGATTTTTTATCTACTTTCTAGACCAAAGACTGCGTAATTCTAGTTTAAAGGTAGTTTATTTTAAGACAATTTGTCAAGTAAAATTATCTTGCTGCATGGACAGATAATTTCACTACTTTTAGGTCATTTTCTGATAGATTTAAGTGTTTTGGCCAAGCTTTTTCGCAGCGTGAAAAGTGCTTATAAACTCATTGGTGTGAATAATTAAGATGCTCTGTGTGCATAAGGTAAGTGAGGAACTTTGGACTTTGAACTATTTAAAATGAGAAAAGGAGAAATTCAATTTGTCAACTGGACAAAAGTTTATTTGGTCGAATACGTTTCGCAGCTCATCCAAGCTGCTTCTTCAGTTCTGGTCAAAGTGCTGGAGGACACTGCCTATATCTGCCTGAAGGGAGGAGCGAACTACAATAAAATGAAAAGCCACGGGCCACTCCTTTGAGGACAGTGAGGTACAGAGCTTGGTCAGAGAAAAGAACTGGTTTAAGAGGAGGAGTTAAAGAGGCTATTTTTGTCAAGAAAGAGAATCATTCTTTGAACAGAAATGGGGGTCTCGGACATCATTTGTCTCCATCTATAACTCTATCCTCAAACCTAAATCAAAACAAACAAAGAAAACAATAGTGCAGCAGGTCAGGTCCAGAGGTGTGAAAACACCCATTATGGTCCTGAATGGTTCTGCTAACAAGACCCACACTCCACTCCCACTGCAGATCTAATAGGCCCACCTAACTAACACAAACTGTAAACAAGTAGCTGTGGTAGTCTCAGAGACATTTCATTGTAGTTCGCTCCTCCCTTCAAGGTTCAAACGTTCAAAGTTCAGCTTTATTGTCAATTCTCCCATATGTGTTCGACATACAGTGAATCAAAATTTTGTTTCTCTCTGGCCAAGCAGTGCAAAAAGACAGTGTACAAAATACAATATAAGGACAAAACAAAAACTTCTAAGACACAAATCTCAAATCTAAAAGCAGTGCAAAAGAGTAAATAAATACCTATTTACAGATGTCCAAAACGTGCAGTGTGCATCAAAAATGTGAAATTTTTGTGTAATTCCCGTACAACAACAGTAGTAAACAACAATACAACAGTAGTAATTCCAGTAGTAACGGTGCAACAGTGCAACAGTCGTCCTTAGCAGATACAGGCAGTGTCCACCAGCGTCTGACCAGAACTGAAGAAGCAGCTTGGATGAGCAACAGATAAACTTTTGTCCAGTTGACAAATTGAATTTTTCCTTTGGTTGTGGATTCTACCTGGACGACAGAGGGATTCTACACACTATTTAAAATGAATTACTGCAGTTCTATTGTTCATGTTTAAAAAAAAATAAAAATAAATCATGTACATTGCCTTTGATAAAGTTGCTTTTTAAAAATTATTACTACTTATTTTATCATTACTTATTTAATTTTATTCTTGCCTGCATGCACTTTCTTTCTTGTTCAAACTGTCTCTGCCTGGAGCTACTGTGGCAAGTAAATTTCTCCTGTGTGAGATCAATAAAGTCTTATTTTATCTTATCTTTTAATTTTAGCTTTGTTTAACACAACCCAACACAAAGAGTCGACTCAAATATAATCTCTCAGCAGAGGGAAGTTAGTGGTTATCACCTGTTATCACCTACTACTGTTGCAGACGCCTCACCCACCATCAATCTGCCCCGGGGCAACTGTGGCTAAAGAAGTAGCCAGGGTTGAAAAAGAAAAATATCTAACTGCTAGTTGAAATTCTATTTAAGATTCTGTTCAAAGTTCCCGTTTCACCGTGTCCAGAAGAGACCGAAATCTGCCAAACAAATACAAGAAACAGATTTCAGAACAGTACAGCTCGACGGGGTTAGCGGTTTTTATGCAGAATAAGACAAGAGATTTAGTTGTTTGTGGAGGAAATTACGGTACTTCAAAAAGTGCAGCCTCTGTGATTTGTTTTTGACGAGGAAACGATATGATAATAACGACACCACTCCACGTGAGCGGTCATATGAGATCGCATTGACTTCTGCGGTCAGCCATTTTGGACAGACACTGCAATATGGAAATCAAAGCCTACCTGATTTGCGTCGCCGCTAGCATCAGAGCTATTACCGCGCATGAATGCAAACAAGCGCCGTGGAACCACAAGACGCTCGGATTTCCGACCACAACAGCGTCGATCTGTGTGGTAAAAACGTGACCACACAACGGGGCCAAAGAGAGAGACGAGTCACAGTTTGAGATAGTGCGTTTAAATGTTTACGTGTGTGCTGTATGTAGCTCTGTTAGCATGCTAGTAGTCGTTAGATTTACGGCAACAGCAAAACTGCTCTGGCGTGTAACTTAATGTGAGAAAAAAAGGGGGGAAATGAGACCGCTGTGTGCTGTATGTGTCATTATACAGCATTTTTATCATCTGCGAACCAGGAAGTGCAGTGTTAGCATGCTAGTAGTCATTAGCATTAACACAGCGGCAAATTTGCTCTGGCCTGTAAGTTAACATAAGAAAATAAGGAGGGAAACGAGACCGCTGTGTGCTGTATGTGTCATTATACAGCATTTTTATCATCTACAAACCAGGAAGTGCAGTGTTAGCATGCTAGTAGTCATTAGCATTAACATAATGTCAAAACTGTTCTGGCCTGTAAGTTAACATAAGAAAATAAGGAAGGAAATGAGACTGCTTTGTGCTGTATGTATCATACTGTACAGCATTTTTATCATCTGCGAACTAGGAAGTGCACTGTTAGCATGCTAGTTGTCATTAGAGTTACTGCAACGGCAAATCTGCTCTGGCCTGGCAGTTAATGTAAAAAAAATAAAGGGGGAAACGAGACCGCTGTGTGCTGTATGTCATTATACAGCATTTTTTATCATCTACAAACCAGGAAGTGCACTGTTAGCATGCTAGTAGTTATAAGAGTCACTGCAACGGCAAATCTGCTCTGGCCTGGCAGTTAATGTAAGAAAATAAGTGGGGAAATGAGACCGCTGTGTGCTGTATGTATCATTATACAGCATTTTTATCATCTACGACCCAGGAAGTGCACTATTAGCATGCTAGTAGTCGTTAGCATTACCGCAACGGCAAAACTTCGCTCCGGTTTCGGAAAAATACCTTTAAAATCACGCGTGTCACAGAAGTCACGTTATAATACTGCGAGCGGGATCGCCTCCGCACAGGTGTGGCCTGTAACTCGGGCTGGTTGCGTCGTCTTCTTGTCTCCATGGAGACAGACGAGTAAATGAGACAAGCTGGTGGTGGAGCATGAAACGTTACAAAGTGGGGCTTTAATATAATCGCAACAAAATGTGTAAATTACAGTTAGAATCGTTTTCATCCTGCACAACGTCACTTTTCTTTCTAGAGGTGGAGATTCGAGATTTTTACACCAGATGCTCTTCCTGTAAGTCCGATATCACACAGAATTGTCTCTTGTTTTATCTTTAAGCCATGTTATAATGTTGTTATAACACGGCTTAAGTATACGCCCATGAACCTACCTGTACACAGATATATAATCCAAAAGATAATTCTATTATCTAAATAAAGTGTTTTTTTTTACTATCATTATGGTATCGGTATTGAGTATCGAGTCTATTCCTTAGTGTTGAGATTGAGTTTTCAGCTTTAGCATTTTATTTATTCTATTCATTCATTCATTTCGAGCAGGTCAACACAAAGAAATAAATACACGTAACCAAAATACAGAACACATAATGCATTGTGTTCTGAGCAGCAGATCTGCTTGGACTGCTGCCCCCGCGACCCAGAAAATGGAAAAGCGGAAGAAGATGAATGAATGAACCAAAATACAGTCAAATACATTAGTTTTTTGGGGGTTTTTTTGCTCAAAAAGGAGTGGAAAGAACAAAACGTATTGAATCCCACCCCTGTCTTTCAAAACATAACTTAAATTATTGATTAGCCTCCTTATCAGTTCAGTTGAAAAACACAAAAAACAAAACAAAACAAAGGCAAATTCCATTCTTGTACAAAAAACAAACAAACAAACAAAAAACAGCAGATACCAAAGCACAAAACTGACACAGAAAAGTGCTATTTGACGATTCAGACCAGACCATGTCTTTATACAAGAACTTAAATTTCTGAATATTTTAGCAGAACTTTTGCTGTAAATCCAGAGCATTCCACATTTTTACATTTTGGTTCGTACTCTACATACTACTTGTATCAGAACAAGTATAAAAGTATGAAGATACAACTCAAAACTATTCAGGAAAGGCTCATTTCTGTATAAATATCCAGTTTTGATACTAGTTGTAGTATGGATTAGTACATTTTTCTTATATTTTTAACAATCCTAGTTTGCATATACAATCCCAGTGCACAATTTCAATAATATTAAAAAGCCTGTATCCATTTTTCCCATATATTTGAGCAAAGTTTATTATATAAGCAGCTCCGGAGGTTAAAATAAGTCTCCAAACTTCAAACTTTTGACGTTTTAAGACAGTAAATAATCAGGTAGAGCACTTTTAACATTTTACTTATCAGATTAACACATTCCAAAATTTTGCTTTATATTAACTCTATTCCTAAAATATGCAACAAAGTACACGTACAAAGTAAGACCAGACCAGGTCTTTATACAACAACTTAAATTTGTGAATATTTTGGCAGATCTTTTGCTGTAAATCCAGAGAAATCCACATTTTTACCTCACACAGTCACAGAGAAACTTTCACGAGTAAATGAATGCTTAAAAATCATAATCACTGTATAATATTTTACAAGGTCATTCAATTTGAATAGCTTTGATTGAATAAAAAGATCATGAGCGCGTTCTAATTATTAGTGTGTCATGATGATAACACTAACGCAAAAGGCAACAGGCCACAATAACATTCCGTTTTCGGTCCGCTCCTCTCCCTTTTCCCTAAACAGAACACATAATCACTCCCTCTAAGTCTACTAATTACAGTCTATTCTATTGATCCACGTGTAAAAGACCTTTATTAATGGTGAGGTTGGCGCGTGGAGCTGTTTTGACAGAGGTAATAAAAGCCGGGCCGTATCGCGTTAAAACCAACAATGGGAGCTCGCCGAACGTCGTCGTCTGAACCTCTGGCTAAACTATCAGGGCTATCAGGGCCGCCCGTGCGATCCAGCTGTGACTCGTGTCGTATACGACGACTGCACCGGGAAATGTGTTGAAAAGTATAGAGGAGTTTTGTGTTTACTTCGAAGGGAACATAGCACGCTGTCTTCTGGTCTGTGTTAGAACGTCGTTTCCTCATCACAAACACACCTGGAGTTGTGTTTTGTTTCATATGTTTAACACACAAACTCTGCGTATTTAGGCTGAGCTCTTCTCTCGGACAGAAAACACTCTGTTGGTATGTTTTTGATGAAGCTAATCAATCATTTAAGTTGTGTTTTGAAAGACAGGGGTGGGATTCAATACGTTTTCTTCTTCCCACTCCTTTTCCAGCAAAAAACCAAATGTATTTGACTGTATTTTGGTTACGTCTTTTTATTTCCTTGTGTTGACCTGCTCGAAATGAATAAATGAATAGAATAAATAAAATACTAAAACTGAAAACCCAATCTCAGTACTAAGGAATAGACTCGATACTCAATACCGATACCATAATAATAGTAAAAAAAACACTTTATTTCGATAATAGAATGTGATTTTCAACATTAAATCATAAAACTTTCTTTTGGATTATATATCTGTGTACAGGTAGGTTCATGGGCGTATACTTAAGCCGTGTTATAACAACATTATAACATGGCTTAAAGATAAAACGAGAGATAATTCTGTGTGATATCGGACTTACAGGAAGGGCATCTGGTGTAAAAATCTCGAATCTCCACCTCTAGAAAGAAAAGTGACGTTGTGCAGGATGAAAACGATTCTAACTGTAATTTACACATTTTGTTGCGATTATATTAAAGCCCCACTTTGTAACTTTTCATGCTCCACCACCAGCTTGTCTCATTTACTCGTCTATCTCCATGGAGACAAGAAGACGACGCAACCAGCCTGAGTTACAGGCCACACCTGATTTTAAAGGTATTTTTCCGAAAACGGAGCGAAGTTTTGCCGTCGCGGTAATGCCAACGACTACTAGCATGCTAACGCTGCACTTCCTGGTTCGCAGATGATAAAAATGCTGTATAACGACGCTTACAGCACACGGCGGTCTCATTTCCCTCCTTATTTCCTTACATTTACTTACAAACCAGAGCGGTTTTGCCGTTGCAGTAACTCTAATGACTACTAGCATGCTAACGCTGCACTTCCTGGTTCGCACGTGGCAAAAATGCTGTAAAACGACGCCTACAGCACACGGCGGTCTCATTTCCCCCTTATTTGCTTACATTTACTTACAAACCAGAGCGGTTTTGCTGTTGCAGTAACTCTAACGACTACTAGCATGCTAACAGTGCACTTCCTGGTTCGCACGTGGCAAAAATGCTGTAAAACGACGCATACAGCACACGGCGGTCCCCCTTATTTTCTTACGTTAACTTACAGGCCAGAAAAGTTTTGCCATTGCGGTAATGCCAACGACTACTAGCATGCTAAGGCTGCACTTCCTGGTTCGCAGATGATAAAAATGCTGTATATCGACGCTTACAGCACACGGCGGTCTAATTTCCCTCCTTATTTCCTTACATTTCCTTACAAACCAGAGCGGTTTTGCCGTTGCAGTAACTCTAATGACTACTAGCATGCTAACGCTGCACTTCCTGGTTCGCACGTGGCAAAAATGCTGTAAAACGACGCATACAGCACACGGCGGTCCCCCTTATTTTCTTACGTTAACTTACAGGCCAGAAAGGTTTTGCCATTGCGGAAATGCCAACGACTGCTAGCATGCTAACGCTGCACTTCCTGGTTCGCAGATGATAAAAATGCTGTATAACGATGCATACAGCACACAGCGGTCTCATTTCCCCCCCTTATTTTCTTACGTTAACTTACAGGCCAGAAAAGTTTTGCCATTGCGGTAATGCCAACGACTACTAGCATGCTAACAGTGCACTTCCTGGTTCGTAGTCTACATACTACTTGTATCAGAACAAGTATAAAAGTATGAAGATACAACTCAAAAACTATTCGGGAAAGGTTCATTTCTGTATAAATATCCAGTTTCGGTACTAGTTTTAGTATCGATTTGTACGTTTTCTTATATTTTTAACAATCCTCCTTTGCATATACAATCCCAGTGCACAATTTGAATAATATTAAAATGCCTGTACCCATTTTTCCCAAATATTTGAGCAAAGTTTATTATATAAGCAGCTCCGGAGGTTAAAATAAGTCTGCAAACTTCAAATTTTTCACGCTTTAAGACAGTAAATAATCAAACAAAGTACAAGTACACAAGTAAAAGTACAATACACAAGTTAAGTCTTTAGTAATAATTAACCACGACTGTCGAGCTTCCCTGGGGTAAACTGACAGAAGCTCCCCTGACCTCCACCATTCACACACACAAACTTTCCTACTATTCTATGCAAGGTTGGTGAAGTGTATTGCCTAAGGACACAATGGCAATGAATCGATCCTCTAAACGCAGCGATTATTACGCACAGGGTGAACCAACTGTGCCATCCGTGCGTAAAACCAACGGGGAAAGTGGATTGTTCTAAAAAAATCTGACATTTTTACCTCAGTACTTTTACTCATTATTATTATTATTATTATTATTTTCCTCTTGTATTTGTACTTTTACTGAATTAACAAAACTGAGTACTTCCTCTACTACTACTGCAGTGCACAGAGAACCGTTGGTTTTACGCACGAGTGGCACAGTTGGTTCACCCTGTGCGTAATAATCGCTGCGTTCTATTGTTACGTTCGAACAAAATGGGTCAGACAGCCTGTGTTACGTGGCGCATGTCCAGCTTATATCAGTTTTACGCGGGGATCTTGGCACACTGGCACACCCCGTGCGTAAAAGCCACAGCGTCACGACAAAACATTCACACGTTTGGCTTTACTGTCACGTTTGAGCTCTTCCAGTAACACGTAGCGGCACCTGTGAGCTCCAGTAATGCACTAAAACGCGCCACGACCTCTCCAAACGGGGTCTCCGTGAGTGGAGGAAGGGAGGAAGGGAGGGAGGGTTGGTGTTAATTGATCCAAATTGAAACCAAAGCGACGTTACGCGTATAGGCCCCCGTGCGCAGAATCCCACCGCGATAAAACAGTAGCAAAGTGTTAATTTTACAGGCACGGTCCAACCTGCAGCGCGGCCAAGACAGTGGAGTACAGTAGGCTTACACTGGCAGCGTGCGTGCCACATTTGGAGAAGCTTTTACGCGTGGGGTTACAAGGGAAACTATTGATTACGCACGAAGAGTATGACACGAAAACGCCCTTGTAAGCGTGTTAATACTGCCTCAAAACCCGTATTACCTTTTATATTCATATTTGTCAAGCTTAAATGTGTAATTGTACAACATAAATAATGATTTCAGTTCACGATTACGTTCTGTGTCGTCTTGCTGTTGTCAGAAAACGTGATTTTAAAAGCTATTTGCGATTTAATTACGCATAAAGGTATTTCAATGGGCATTAATGCTTAAAAACAAACTTGCATTATTGAATAAACAGCAGTTATGTACGTATGAAATTAAAGCATTCATTACATGCAGTGTTTATGTTGTTTCTGTGTTTTATTTTAATTTGTTTTTTGCGGTGTGTGTGTGTGTGTAGTGTTGCTAGCTAATGAAATAAAATAAAATACTGCAAGACTTCCACTCCAGTCAGAGGTCTGTACGCACGCCAAGCCAATATTTATACTGAAAAAAGCCTGTAATGTATGCGTAATATTGTGTGGTGGTTTAAAAAAAAAAAAAAAAAGGTGGCTCGGGGGCTTGACTAGAACGTGTGAGACCAGCTGCTCCGTGCGTAAAAGTCTACTGCAGTCTTTTTTGGAGGAAACCCACTCCCACGCGTCTCACCCGGAGCCAATGGGCCTAGCGCGCAGTGCTGGTGTGTGTTTGGATCCTCCACGTACGGTAGTTTCTCTCCTTTCACTTTTTTTACGCAGCTACAAGACGCACACGTGAGGACTGGAGAGGCTACCGAGAGTACACCGGCTTTGCAAAGTACACATAAAGGATATATTTTAAAATTTCACGTTTTGGTTCAGAAATGTGACGGTTTACGGGATGAGAATGCTTCTTTTGCGCTGCACCTTACGTCAAAATCACAATAATTATTCAATGTTGAACGTAGCAGTAACGTAAGTTGGGCAGATTTAAAACATTTCCAGGTCTTATCCATATTTTATTTGGACATTTCTATATTCAAAACACATATTAGATAACAACATAACTGTATTCGTAATAGGTTACAACTTAATACAAAAAAAGCAAGTTAGAAAACCCACAGTAACGTTACATTACGCATGATTATATCGTGCATTTGGAATAAAATACACACAATCTGTTGTTTATTTAGAATTCTACAGGTTGGTCAACATGTCATATTGGTTAAGAGGACAAAAGTAGTAGCAGGAAAACAGCCACGGAAAACGCGATAGCTCTTGTTTCATTCAAAAGCATTCCCTGCCCTTATTATTCCCTCGTTTCGCTTTTGTTTATACGATTTAGGCGCAATTTGGGTGCGTGTGTCTTGAAGGGGTAAGGGCAGAAAGCCAGGGCTGGGAAAACATCACGGGTTAATTATTCAGAAGCATATAATTATCTCCAGACACGTGTTGGTACGTTTAAGTAGTATAATTTTGCATTGGGATTTGGGGAAAAAATGCGTTAAAAAAAACAGCAAAAGCGCTCGTTTTTACGATAGTTTTTACGATGCGCAGATGATGTTGCTGTTTGAAATTGAAACCATAATTTGGCAATTTGGTAAATCCGTTTTCCGAGGCCTAACCTAGCCACAGGAATTAAAAGTTGTAACGTTTTCAGAAATATGAATAAAATAAAAAATATGTAAGGTGCAATATTTGTGGTTTAATGCGTAAAAGTGTGCACATTTGGGGAAAAAATATGGCATAAATTGCAGCAGGCCTCTACCAAAAAACGCTTGCTTGTTTTGCCAGTCTGTTCAAACACAACACACACACTCACACACACGCTCATATATCGTGTGTGTGTGTGTGTAACTCTTGAAAATACCCAAAACATGTCCAAGCTTATTTCTACCTCTCGGTTCCAAACAAACGCGTAAATCACTCTAAAACACTAACAAACACACGTCAAACAACAATAAACGTCCCCACTTCTCCACTCCTCGTAGCAAAATCGCTAAAAAAAACAACCCCAAAACTGTATTCAGGAACTTTCCCGGTGACGCGATCTCGCAGCCAGTCCAGTCATTTGAGAGCTAAAGAGCGACGCGTTATTGATTGGCATTCCCTGGAGGAGGAAACGCACGGAGCAGGAGTCCCCCCAGCCGGCGCCGCACTGCGAACAAACTACCCGGAGAGAGGGCTACCTTCTGGGGCAAAGGAGAAAATCACATTCTCGCGTCTTCCTAAACGGGCAACCTCTTCTTTGGTGCGTAATTTACAGTTTAGAGTGGCGCTGAGGCGAGGGAGCGACGCTGAACTGCAGTGCCACAGCGCCCACTATTTTAGAAGCTAGGAATGTTATCTGACAACACTTGGAGAGCCGCGTTGTGTGGGAAAGAAAAGTTAGCAATACGACAACTCTCTTCCTTTCTTTCTTTGCAACTTTTAAGACCAACCTTAAGAACAACCTCCGGGTATAACGACAAAAAGGACATTTTGGCGACACTTAAACGATGCTGAAAGTTTAAAAAATAGCCAATGGGATGCGGGGTTTTTGGGAAGCGGAGCTGGCTGCATCACTCCAGGAAAGTTTGTGAACATACAGTAACACCGGGAAGGAGCAACAGCAGCAGCAGCAACAACAACGAGGGGAACGCGTGCAAGAAGAAGAAGAAGTGCCACACTGCACCAGAGCGCACGACGCGAGCCCCAAACCCGGACACTCTTAGCGGTGTAGGAAAAGTTCTCAGAAGACGGTGAAGAAGAAGAATGTCGCCTGCGCACGGTTTGGAGTGGACATGACAAATGACAACCTTGGACACATGGAAGACAGCGGAGAGAGTTACGAGAAGAAGCCGGTAGCGGGAGAACCAGAAAGCGCGTAAAGAAAAAAAAAAAAAAGCAGTGGAAGCGGCGGCGGACCTACTTTTGGCCAGTTTTCTCGCCCGCGCTTTGGACCTCATCGCGTCGCGTCTTGTCGTAGTAGTAGATTCCTTGCGCCGTTCCTCCGTGAGCCCAGAAGCTGCAGCAGCACTATCTTCATCTCACCCGCATTGTCAGTTCGGGACACCTTCGCACATGCGCACCACCGGGCCATTCAATTTGACACCCTCAGCCGGGGCCAAAAAACTTTCCAATGCATTCATCATCACCATCGGCACTTTTTTTTCTTTTTTTTTTTTTGTCCTATCCTCTCCCCTTTAGATCACTTATCTCTTGCCCACCTCCTCCGCCTCCTCCACCGGCCTACCTTCGCGCCCTCCCTCCTTCCCCTCTCGTCCCTCTCTACCTCCCCCCCAGCCCTGCCTGCCAGCCCAGCCAGCCGGGCCCTCCCTCCTCTCCTCTCCTTCCCGCTGGCTGGGTCCCGCCGCCGGCAGCCTCTCCTCTCCTCTCTCCTCTCTCCTCTCTCCGCTCCTCGCGTCGGAGTGCGGAGTGCCCCTTCCTTTTTTTAACCGCGACAACGTGGGTCCGAGCAGCGCGCACTGACGAGGTACGGCGCCACTACGGGTTTTACTCTCCCTTTACCCTTTTTCTTCCGTTTGTTTGGTTATTTTTACGCATTTTTTTTGAACATTTCCTGCAGCAGCTGTAACTTTCGAGTGAAAAACGCGTGAGGTTATTCGCCAAAACAGACGTGTCGCTTTTGAAATTTCACATTTTTTTTTTTGGATGCATGTCACATTTTTATTGCACATTTTGCTTTGAAACACTATGGACACTATATGTACGAGCATTTTATTTTAACTCTTAAATCGTTGTTTCTTAGCGTGCATAATTCCCAAAACTGAACTATTTGGGCGAAAACTATCAAAGTAAAACCAAAAAAACAAATGGCAAACAGGTGACTTTTCGCGTTGACCTTTCCAAAAGCATTACGAGGCGCATTAAGAGGTCCATTATGTTTTGGATCACGGAGCACTTAGCACGAGCAACCCTCAGTGAATGATCCCCCCTGTTTTTGGATTGGCACTGTACGGGTGACTGGATGTGCCACTATAGGTTATTACGCGGGATTACGCTCCATTCCGCGCGTAAATCTAAATCTTGATTCACGCAAAAGTGTTTGTTTATTTATTTAAACTCACATTTTATTTGATTTGATTTTATTTTTCACAAATGTGTACATTTTCAGCCTCAACCTTTAAATGAGAATGAATTTGCGTATTTTTTAATTTATTTATTGCTGCTTTCTTTACCTTAAAAATACTAGTGTTTCAACCCAACATAATTAAATCTCCTTTTAATGTGTCCAAAGTGATCTATTTTAATTAATAACACTATTTATTTCTTATTTACCCTCTAATCGTGATTAATTACTGCATATAGAATAAGGTGGCAGCAGAACATTTGGTAAAAATCAGTTCATTTCGTGCGTAATCCTGGTTTGGAACACGTTGGAACACTGGTTTGTCCGTTAAGGTCCGGCGGTCACTCCGAATGACTCCAGCGGTCGCGCCGTGTTTTGCAGGTGGCGTGGCGGACGGGAGTCGGTGGGGCACCGCGGTGGAGCTTCGGAGGAGGAGGAGGATGAGGAGACGGTGCCGGGTAAGTGGGTGAGTATGAGTGAATGCACCTGTTTTTGTTTGCTTTGGGCGCAGGTACACGAACTGTTTACGCACGCAGTTCTCAGATACGCACCGCAGAGAATCACACGTTTTCTACTCATTTTATATTATTTTATGACTTATTTATTTAGATTCTTCTTTTATTTTTTGTAAAACAACATTTAGTTTTGATAAATACAAGAGGGCAAAGTAATTAGCTGCGTAATATTGAAACAGTATTCGAGACTGAAATCTTTTTATTGTCACAGTAAAGAAAGACGTTTGTACAAAAAATAAAATAAAATACATAAAGAGAAGCTGTAAATTAAGCTTATGAAATCTGAATGTTTATTTATAATTTATTTCATATTTGTTTTACTGTAATTATAAAATATGATTAGGTTTTATTTGCATTTTATATATATGTTTTGTTATTCAACCTGTGCTGTATTTGTATTATTTATTGATTTATTAAAAATGTCAATGGCAATTTTTTATTTTTACTGTGTCCGTTTTTTATGGGGGGAATATTCCGTCTTGTGTTTTCTTTTCTTTCAATTTTCTTTCACATAATTCTATTCATTTTCTGTGTGTTTTGGACGCGTCATATACATGGAGCGTGAGTTTGCACAGTGCGCGCGCGTCAGCTGGGATTGGCTCACACACACACACACACACACACACACACACACACACACACACACATACACACACACACATTTCAATATCTTTAACAGTCTATCTAAACATTATTATTACCATTATTATTATTATTATTTGATATGAAAATAGTAACAATATTTTAAGTATTTTACCGGATACAAAACAGACATGACACCGGCTCGTCACGCACATTTACGCATGATTAATATTGTCTCCCCCCCCACGCGTTTTTTTACGCAGCCGCGCTGAGGCCTCCGGGGCGCGCGGTATCGGCCTCCGGATGTTTTCCCACGCGCACATGTGAACAGGGTCCTCGTGCGATCATTAGTCAATAATAATCATCAAAGGTCATTAGCATACATTAGCGGGAGTTACGCGTGTGCGCAGCGGTGCCACGGGGGGGGTCATTTTTGGCACAGTTTTACGCGCGGCCTTCGGGTATTCTTACACCAGGAGAATGCGTAAAAGTTGTTTTTATTTGGACACGTACAAGTAAATGATAAAACATATAAACTGTGTCATGTCACCTGATTGCGTTTTTTTTTTAAGCCGGATGCCCTTCCAGTCACAACTAGCAGGTCACTGTTACTCCAGTTTTACGCGCGGCCTTCGGGTATTGTTACACCATCAGAATGCGTAAAAGTCGTTTTGATTTGGACACGTACAAGTCAATGATTAAAAATGTAAACTACGTGATGTCATTTGATGGCGTTTTGAAGCCGGATGCCCTTCCAGTCCCAACCAGCAGGTCACTGTTACTTCAGCGCGTCAAGGTGCTGAAGCGTAACACACAGGGGTACAATAAGGAGACAAGGGGGACTGAAACCGTGCACCTTCCAGTAATTACGCACGCTTTACCCGCTACACCACCGCTCCCCTCACCGACACGCGTTCAGGCTTCCAGTGTTCACCTTTAAAATACATCTGCACGGGCCTGTATCAAACCATTTCCTTCGTAATACTGTATTCATTTGCTGTTTGCTTTTTTTTTTTTGCTTGTATTTTCCAACTGTTTTTCCACATTATTGTATTGTACACTTGTTACCATGACAACGTGTAGTTAATTTCCCTTTTTTCCTCCTCCCCCTCAATCAATAAAATGTGTCTGAGTAAAATGGTGCAATGCCTCAAAGGTTGTGTCTCTCCTCGTGTCTGCGGCAGCTCAAGACAACTTATCAATAATCGATGGCTTTTCTTCTATTGACACCGTCCCTTTAGCCCCGGGGCGGCGACGGGGAACGGAAACGTGCACGCAGGTCCTTCGTTACGCACTCACGGGCCTGGGCACCGGGAGGGAGTGTTTTTGGGGCGGGTTTGGTGTATTTATTTGGAGGTACAGTTGCTCCAAAAGGGTTCCGAATGTCACTTTTAGTCGGTTATATGAGAATAAAGGGACGAAAATAGGGCTAAACTAGGACTAAAAGAGGGCTAAATCAGGACTAGACCAGGACTAAACCAGGACTAGACCAGGACTAAACCAGGACTAGACCAGGAGAGGGAAAGGAAGTGAGAAATCAGACAATATTGTAGGATGAAAACCGGGATTATTAGATTAAATGTTGTCATTGTTTGTTAAATTACTGGTATTAAAGGACTAAAAAAAACAAGATCTGGAACTCAACCAGGATTTGATCATATCCAGATTAAATCAGGTAAATAAAAATGTAAATAAGGACTTAAACTGGGCGAAACCAGTACTAAACCAGGCCTGGAAGTATGCACTATATAAATGGTGCAGAAAACCAGGACTAAACTCGAAACTAAACCAGGACTAGACCCAAACAAGGACTAAACTGTGGTCTGGGTGCATTCACACTTATACCTCATCAAAACTGGGACTAAACTGGGGCCAAAATCAATATTCTTGTACTTCACCAGGACTAAACCAGGACTAAACCAGGACTAGACCCAAACAAGGACTAAACTGTGGTCTGGGTGCATTCACACTTACACCTCATCAAAACTGGGACTAAACTGGGGCCAAAATCAATATTCTTGTACTTCACCAGGACTAAACCAGGACTAGAACAGGACCAAACCAAATCTACAATATACAGGACTAAACCAGGACTAAACCAGGATTAGACTAAACCAGGATTGAACCAGGATTAAACAAGGACTAAACCAGGACTAAACCAGGATTAGACTAAACCAGGACTAAACCAGGATTAGACTAAACCAGGACTAAACCAGGATTGAACCAGGATTAAACAAGGACTAAACCAGGACTAAACCAGGACTAGAACAGGACCAAACCAAATCTACAATAGACAGGACTAAACCAGGACTAAACCAGGACTAAACCAGGATTAGACTAAACCAGGACTAGAACAGGACCAAACCAAATCTACAATATACAGGACTAAACCAGGACTAAACCAGGATTGAACCAGGATTAAACAAGGACTAAACCAGGACTAAACCAGGACTAGAACAGGACCAAACCAAATCTACAATATACAGGACTAAACCAGGACTAAACCAGGATTGAACCAGGATTAAACAAGGACTAAACCAGGACTAAACCAAGATTGAACCAGGGTTAAACCAGGACTAAACCAGGACTAAACCAGGACTAGAACAGGACCAAACCAAGTCTACACCATACAGGACTAAACCAGGATTAAACCAGGACTAAACCAGGACTAAACCAGGACTAGTACAGGACCAAATCAAATCTAGACTAGGATTAAACCAGGGCTAGAACAGGACCAAACCAAATCTACAATATACAGGACTAAACCAGGACTAAACCAGGACTAAACCAGGACTAGAACAGGACCAAACCAAATCTACAATATACAGGACTAAACCAGGACTAAACCAGGATTGAACCAGGATTAAACAAGGACTAAACCAGGATTAGACTAAACCAGGACTAAACCAGCATTGAACCAGGATTAAACAAGGACTAAACCAGGACTAAACCAGGATTGAACCAGGGTTAAACAAGGACTAAACCAGGACTAAACCAGGACTAGAACAGTTCCAAACGCATATTTTAGTAAACAACGTAAATAAACCCGGACTAAACCTGATGTTTGGAACAAAACCAGGCCTAACCCGGGACTAAACCAGGTCTAAACTCTAGAACAGTTAACCATCTTGCAAAAGAAAATGTGTTTTGACGCAGAGGTGCTTAGCACGACGGAAAAACGAAGCAGCACGTCGCTTCTTTCTGCAGCCAGGGAACAAGTCTTTCTGGAAGCGAATCCGTGACATATTTTAGAGCTGGAAATTACCCTTGATGATTCTAACAACTGAGCACTCCCGATTTTATTTTTCACTTTTTTCTCTCACTTTCGTTTAAACGTCACTCCTAAAATCGACGTAAATCCAAGTGTTTCTAGCGGGTTTTTTTTTCTCGTTTGGCCTGAGATTGTAGCCAGAGTCACAGGGAGGTTTGCGCTTTTGGGGAGGTGCGTGCGACAGATTATTAGAACGAAATAAAACTAAATGCGCCAAATTGGAAGCGGCTTTATTCTCAGTTTGTTAATATATTTATAACATTTACTCAGTTGAGGTGGAAAAGGTTTTAAAAACAGAATTCGTGCCATCAAATTTGGTCAGACACGTGCACTCAGAATTCTAATAAGCCCTTAGACTAAAAATTACATTGTCATTGATATTTTAAAATACAAAAAAAAAAAAAAGAAAAAAAGAAAAACCCTAAAAAAATCACACAAAAAAAATCACAAATTTAAAAAAAAATATTTTATTATTTCTTGAATCCATTATTTTGAATACTAATTAGTATTAGACCTGGTTTAGTTCTGGTTTAGTCCTGTTTTAGACCTAACTTAGACCTGGTTTAGTTCTGGTTTAGTCCTGTTTTAGACCTAATTTAGACCTGGTTTAGTTCTGGTTTAGTCCTGTTTTAGACCTAACTTAGACCTGGTTTAGTCCTGTTTTAGACCTAACTTAGACCTGGTTTAGTTCTGGTTTAGTCCTGTTTTAGACCTAATTTAGACCTGGTTTAGTTCTGGTTTAGTCCTGTTTTAGACCTAATTTAGACCTGGTTTAGTCCTGTTTTAGACCTATCTTAGACCTGGTTTAGTTCTGGTTTAATCCTGTTTTAGACCTAACTTAGACCTGGTTTAGTTCTGGTTTAGTCCTGTTTTAGACCTAATTTAGACTTGGTTTAGTTCTGGTTTAGTCCTGATTTAGACCTAATTTAGACCTGGTTTAGTTCTGTTTTAGACCTAACTTAGACCCGGTTTAGTTCTGGTTTAGTCCTGTTTTAGACCTAATTTACACCTAACTTAGACCTGGTTTAGTTCTGGTTTAGTTCTCTTTTAGACCTAATTTAGACCTGGTTTAGTCCTGTTTTAGACCTAACTTAGACCTGGTTTAGTCCTGGTTTAGTTCTGGTTTAGTCCTGTTTTAATAAGCTGTTAGACAAAAAAAAATGTCATTGAAATTTTAAAATACAAAAACAAAAAAAATAAAACAAAAATAAAAATCTAAAAAAAAAAAATCTAAAATTTTCACATTTAAAAAAAATATATTTTATTATTTTTTGAATCCATTATTTAGAATACTAATTAGTCTACAGTAATTAGTTGGTGATTGGGTGAGAAAAGACAGTAGCTCCTGTAGAATCACGATTATGAAGTTCATTTTGTACGACATACATAAGAGTTTAGATTAGAATAAATTGAAAACTACTTATAGGTCTGCAATGATTAATCAGAATAACCGTGACTAGTCAACTATTAAAATATGTTTTATCTCAAACAGTGACATTATGCTACTACTACTATACTGCAAAATAGTACGAACAATTTCAGATTTTCAGTGTTTACATATTTATTGTTACATTTTCCCCATTTATAAGACTTTTGTGGTCAGATTTCAACCTTTATTTAGTTGATAATTAATAATAGCTGAAAGGTTTACTACTGAATTGTGAATTGCAGTCCTAAACCTCCCGGATCGTTTTCATTAGTAAATGTGATCCAGTTTCCTGCATCTGAATGATCCAACCACACAACCAACCACAAAGATGTGAAGATACCGGGAGACATCCTGTTTTAGACCAACTTAGACCTGGTTTAGTCCTGTTTTAGTCCTGTTTGAGACCTAACTTAGACCTGGTTTAGTCCTGTTTTAGACCAACTTAGACCTGGTTTAGTCCTGTTTTAGACCTAACTTAGACCTGGTTTAGTCCTGTTTTAGACCAACTTAGACCTGGTTTAGTCCTGTTTTAGTCCTGTTTGAGACCTAACTTAGACCTGGTTTAGTCCTGTTTTAGACCTAACATAGACCTGGTTTAGTCCTGTTTTAGTCCTGTTTGAGACCTAACTTAGACCTGGTTTAGTCCTGTTTTAGACCAACTTAGACCTGGTTTAGTCCTGTTTTAGACCTAACTTAGACCTGGTTTAGTCCTGTTTTAGACCAACTTAGACCTGGTTTAGTCCTGTTTTAGTCCTGTTTGAGACCTAACTTAGACCTGGTTTAGTCCTGTTTTAGACCTAAGTTAGATCTGGTTTAGTCGTGTTTTAGACCTAACTTAGACCTGGTTTAGTTCTGTTTTAGACCTAACTTAGACCTGGTTTAGTCGTGTTTGAGACCTAACTTAGACCTGGTTTAGTCCTGTTTTAGACCTAAGTTAGACCTGGTTTAGTCCTGTTTTAGACCTAACTTAGACCTGGTTTAGTCCTGTTTTAGACCTAACTTAGACCTGGTTTAGTCCTGTTTTAGACCTAACTTAGACCTGGTTTAGTCCTGTTTTAGACCTAAGTTAGACCTGGTTTAGTCCTGTTTTAGACCTAAGTTAGACTTGGTTTAGTCCTGTTTTAGACCTAAGTTAGACCTGTTTTAGTCCTGTTTTAGACCTAAGTTAGACTTGGTTTAGTCCTGTTTTAGACCTAAGTTAGACTTGGTTTAGTCCTGTTTTAGACCTAAGTTAGACCTGGTTTAGTCCTGTTTTAGACCTAAGTTAGACCTGGTTTAGTCCTGTTTTAGACCTAAGTTAGACCTGGTTTAGTCCTGTTTTAGACCTAAGTTAGACCTGGTTTAGTCCTGTTTTAGACCTAAGTTAGACCTGGTTTAGTCCTGTTTTAGACCTAAGTTAGACCTGTTTTAGTCCTGCTTTAGACCCAGTTATTAATATAGTTTTATGAAATCTATAAAAAATGTCGTGATGTCTGAATATCGTGAATATCTCCGTGTGGCACGGGTCCAAAACGCGGCATCGTCTTACGCCTGAAAGCACATTTAATATCCTTATTCAAAAACTGATAACATTTTTGGAGATATGGGTCTCGTTTTAAGCCAGATTTGGAAACCCCCGCGCGGCGCAGAGTCATGTGGATGTCCCGCGGTGGTACGATGACTGAAACCCGACCTTTATCCCCCGGTCTCGCTGCAGAAGGAGCCGTGCCGGACCGTGCGCTCGCTCCGTGGATTAAGCGCAGATAAGATCGGGGCGCACTGGAGACGTGAACCCGGAGATGAGACAGACAGAGCGGGCTGGGCTGGACGGCTGGACGGGTGGACGGGTGGATGGATGGATGGATGGATGGATGGAGGACTGGAGCTGCGGCTTTTTATGCACGAACCCGGTCAACCCAGTGCCAAAGCCTAATTAAACCTAACTTAGACCTGGCTTAGTCCTGTTTTAGACCTAAGTTAGACCTGGTTTAGTTCTTTTTTAGTCCTGTTTTAGGCCCAAGTTAGACCTGGTTTAGTCCTGTTTTAGACCTAACTTAGACCTGGTTTAGTCCTGTTTTAGACCTAATTTAGACCTGGGTTAGTCCTGGTTTAGACCTAATTTAGACCTGGGCTAGTCCTGGTTTAGTCCTGTTTTAGACCTAAGTTAGACCTTGATTAGTTCTGGTTTAGTTCTGATAGACCTAATTTAGACCTGGTTTAGTTCTGGTTTAGTCCTGTGTTAGGAGTTCGTCCTGGTTTAGTCCTGTGTTAGACTTAACTTAGACCTGGTTTAGTCCTGTTTTAGACCTAATTTAGACCTGGGTTAGTCCTGGTTTAGACCTAATTTAGACCTGGGTTAGTTCTGGTTTAGTTCTGTTTTAGACCTAAGTTAGACCTGGGTTAGTTCTGGTTTAGTTCTGTTTAAGACCTAATTTAGATCTGGTTTAGTTCTGTTTTAGTTCTGGTTTAGTCCTGTTTTAGGGGTTAGTCCTGGTTTAGTCCTGTGTTAGACTTAACTTAGACCTGGTTTAGTCCTGTTTTAGACCTAAGTTAGACCTGGGTTAGTTCTGGTTTAGTTCTGTTTTAGACCTAAGTTAGACCTGGGTTAGTTCTGGTTTGTTTCTGTTTAAGACCTAATTTAGATCTGTTTTAGTTCTGTTTTAGTTCTGGTTTAGTCCTGTTTTAGGGGTTAGTCCTGGTTTAGTCCTGGTTTAAGCCTAATTTAGACCTGTTTTTGACCTGGTTTAGTCCTGTTTTAGACCTGGTTTAGTCCCTGTTTTAGACCTGGTTTAGTCCTGTTTTAGACCTGGTTTAGTCCTGTTTTAGACCTGGTTTAGTCCTGTTTTAGACCTGGTTTAGTCCTGTTTTAAGCCCAATTTAGACCTGGTTTAGTTCTGGCTTAGTTCTGGCTTAGTTCTGGTTTAGTCCTGCGTTGACCCGGGTTAATTCCACTATACAGACTCATCCATCAAACACGTCTCGTTCTCGATGTAAAAAAACGAAAAGTCACTTGGTCGACTGTAATGAGTTCGTACAGAAGCCGTGCGTGTAATTATAAGACTCTAATTGGGTTCAAGACCTCGTGCGTCGTCATGGTTTTGTCTTTGGGTCTTTAGGGAAACGGAGGAATCTGACCGCTAATCCAAAACAGCTCAGTCAGGTGTTGGCAGAGTGGTTAACGTGCTGTTGGGGACTTTGTAACCCGTCACCTGCATGGTCACATGTTTAGTCCTGGTTTAGTCCTGTTTTTAGACCTGGGTTTGTCCTGGTTCAGTCCCCTTTTAGACCTAATTTAGACTTGGGTTAGTCCTGGTTTAGACCTGTTTTAGACCTAATTTAGGTCTGGTTTAGTTCTGGTTTAGACCTAATTTAGACCTAAGTTACGCCTGGTTTAGTTCTGGTTTAGACCTAATTTAGAATTGGGTTATTCCTGGTTTAGTCCTGTTTTACACATAATTTAGAGCTGCATTAGTCTTGGTTAGTCCTGTTTTAGACCTGGGCTAGTCCTGGTTAGTCCTGTTTTAGTCCTAACTTAGACCTGCTTTAGTTTCTGGTTTGGTCCTGTTTAGACTTGGTTTAGTTCTAGTTTAGTCCTGTTTAGACCTGGGTTAGTTCTGGTTTAGACCTGTTTTAGACCTAACGTAGACCTGGGTTAGTTCTGGTTTAGTCCTGTTTTAGACCTAACTTAGACCTGGATTAGTTCTGGTTTAGTCCTGTTTTAGACCTAACATAGACCTGGGTTAGTTCTGGTTTAGACCTGCTTTAGACCTAACATAGACCTGGGTTAATTCTGGTTTAGACCTGCTTTAGACCTAACGTAGACCTGGGTTAGTTCTGGTTTAGACCTGTTTTAGACCTAACTTAGACCTGGATTAGTTCTGGTTTAGTCCTGTTTTAGACCTGGGTTAGTGCTGTTTTAGACCTTACTTAGACCTGGATTAGTTCTGGTTTAGACCTGTTTTAGACCTAACTTAGACCTGGATTAGTTCTGGTTTAGACCTGCTTTAGACCTAACTTAGACCTGGATTAGTTCTGGTTTAGACCTGTTTTAGACCTAACTTAGACCCGGATTAGTTCTGGTTTAGTCCTGTTTTAGACCTGGATTAGTTCTGGTTTAGACCTGTTTTAGACCTAACGTAGACCTGGGTTAGTTCTGGTTTAGACCTAACTTAGACCTAACGTAGACCTGGTTTAGTTCTGGTTTAGAACTGTTTAAGACCTAACTTAGACCCGGATTAGGTCTGGTTTAGTCCTGTTTTAGACCTGGGTTAGTTCTGGTTTAGACCTGTTTTAGACCTGGGTTAGTGCTGTTTTACACCTAACTTAGACCTGGATTAGTTCTGGTTTAGTCCTGTTTTGGACCTAACGTAGACCTGGGTTAGTTCTGGTTTAGACCTGTTTTGGACCTAACGTAGACCTGGTTTAGTTCTGGTTTAGAACTGTTTAAGACCTAACTTAGACCCGGATTAGGTCTGGTTTAGTCCTGTTTTAGACCTGGGTTAGTTCTGTTTTAGACCTGTTTTAGACCTGGGTTAGTGCTGTTTTAGACCTAACTTAGACCTGGATTAGTTCTGGTTTAGACCTGTTTTAGACCTAATTTAGACTGGATTAGGTCTGGTTTAGTCCTGTTTAGACCTGGATTAGTTCTGGTTCAGTCCTGTTTCCTGACTGTACTTGTTTTGTTCTGTTATTGTGCAAAAGTTTCAATAAATAAAGTGACACAAAAAGGAAAAATAAAGTTAAACCATCGTCGTCTTTTCCACGGAGGCGGCACAGTGGCTGAGCGGCCACGCTTCATGGAAGAAGGTTTGGGGTTTGATTCCTGCCCAGGTCTTTCTCTTTGTGGACTTTGCACATTCTTCCGATCTCAGGACAAACTCATCCTGAGGAAATTATCCGTCCTTAAACGAGCATTGTGGAACTTTTCTGGTAGAGGGCCCATCACATGCTTTTCTCCATGGAGATATGACTTTGTCTGAAATGTTCCACAATATGGCATTAAACCTTTCTATCTTCATGGAGACCAAACCGGACCAAGTTACAGGTCAGATCTGTGGAGAGACAACCCCGCTCACAGTCAGAAGTTTGTTTTTTTAGCACAATAAAACCAGGCAGAACTGTTTAATGTCACACTGTGGAATATTCCAGGCAGAGCAATGACGTATCCATAGAAACAAGCAGGAAACGAACCCAAAACAAAAAGTTATATAAAGGTGCACTATCTTTAACCTTTTTTTTAAACTATGCCATGGAATATTATTGCCAAAGGACCAACATCACCATGGAAACAAGTAGCAGCAGCTCCCCCTTCAGGTCAAATACGAGGTTTGTGGAGATGTAAGACCGATATTTTGTGTTAAGACCAAGATTATTAAAGTTAACGAAAACAAACGAAAAAACGAAAACTAAAACTGAAAAAATATTTTTGTTAACTGAAATAAATAAAAATGACAATTAAAAGAGAAAAAAAGATAACTGACTGAAACAAAACTCACTAAAACTAACTGAAATTATGGATAAACTAAAGCAGGACTAAACTAGGACTAAACCAGGACTAAAGCAGGACTAAACTAGGACTAAACCAGGACTAAAGCAGGACTAAAGCAGGAATAAACCAGGACTAAACCAGGACTAAACTAGGACTAAACCAGGACTAAAGCAGGACTAAACTAGGACTAAACCAGGACTAAAGCAGGACTAAAGCAGGACTAAACCAGGACTAAACCAGGACTAAACTAGGACTAAACCAGGACTAAACTAGGACTAAACCAGGACTAAACCAGGACTAAAGCAGGACTAAACTAGGACTAAACCAGGACTAAACTAGGACTAAACCAGGACTAAAGCAGGACTAAACTAGGACTAAACCAGGACTAAACCAGGACTAAAGCAGGACTAAACTAGGACTAAACCAGGACTAAACTAGGACTAAACCAGGACTAAAGCAGGACTAAACTAGGACTAAACCAGGACTAAACTAGGACTAAACCAGGACTAAAGCAGGACTAAACCAGGACTAAAGCAGGACTAAAGCAGGAATAAAGCAGGACTAAAGCAGGACTAAACCAGGACTAACCAAGGACTAAACCGGGACTAAAGTAGGACTAAAGCAGGAATAAAGCAGGACTAAACCAGGACTAAAGCAGGAATAAAGCAGGACTAAAGCAGGACTAAACCAGGACTAACCAAGGACTAAACCGGGACTAAAGTAGGACTAAAGCAGGACTAAACTAGGACTAAATGAGGACTAAACTAGGACTACACTTAAAAGAAAAGAAAAAAACAATAACTAACTGAAACTGTATTGTGTGTTTACAAAACTAACTAAAACTAACTGAAATTCTAGATAAATTGCTCTTGGTTTTCATCTTTGTCAATTTATTTACAAGCCTTGGATTGCTGTAAAATAAATGTGGAAGTTTTGGTGCGTATTTTTATTTTGTTTTTGGTTAATACTTAAAAACGCCTCTATATTCCTTTGTGATGACTCTGACACGATTAGCTTTAACCCTGAGTTCCACAGATCAACGCCCAAAGCTGCTAATGACTGGAGTGTTGAGCTGTAAACACCAGCAGCTCGTCCCCTCGTCATCAGGGCGACGTGTGTGCATCTTAATTAATCGCTCGTTAATGTCTCCGTTCCTTTGGCGCGGATTTGGGGGGGGGGCTCTAAACAAACACGTAATCAAACATCGCTGGAGGAGGAGGTCTGGGAATGAAAATGACCTTAATACGATGTCGCTAATCAGAGTCTGCGTCTACCTAATTTAGACCTGTGTTAGTCCTGGTTTAGTCCTGTTTTAGATCTAGTTTAGACCTGTGTTAGTCCTGGTTTAGTCCTGTTTTAGACCTAATTTAGACCTGCGTTAGTCCTGGTTTAGTCCTGTTTTAGACCTAATTTAGTCCTGCCTTAGTCCTGGTTTAGTCCTGTTTTAGACCTAATTTAGTCCTGCCTTAGTCCTGGTTTAGTCCTGTTTTAGACCTAGTTTAGACCTGCGTTAGTCCTGGGTTAGTCCTGTTTTAGATCTAGTTTAGACCTGTGTTAGTCCTGGTTTAGTCCTGTTTTAGACCTAATTTAGTCCTGCCTTAGTCCTAGTTTAGTCCTGTTTTAGACCTAATTTAGACCTGTGTTAGTCCTGGTTTAGTCCTGTTTTAGACCTAATTTAGTCCTGCCTTAGTCCTGGTTTAGTCCTGTTTTAGACCTAATTTAGTCCTGCCTTAGTCCTGGTTTAGTCCTGTTTTAGACCTAATTTAGACCTGTGTTAGTCCTGGTTTAGTCCTGTTTTAGACCTAGTTTAGACCTGTGTTAGTCCTGGTTTAGTCCTGCTTTAGACCTAGTTTAGACCTGCGTTAGTCCTGGTTTAGTCCTGTTTTAGACCTAGTTTAGACCTGCGTTAGTCCTGGTTTAGTCCTGTTTTAGACCTAGTTTAGACCTGTGTTAGTCCTGGTTTAGTCCTGTTTTAGACCTAATTTAGACCTGTGTTAGTCCTGGTTTAGTCCTGTTTTAGACCTAGTTTAGACCTGTGTTAGTCCTGGTTTAGTCCTGTTTTAGACCTAGTTTAGACCTGTGTTAGAGAAACGGAGTAAATAAGACAGGACTTGTGAGGAGAAACTTCACGTGGATGGAAACGTTTGGGCGTTTGCAGAACGGTGGGGTTAAAAGAGGTGGATGCAGGTCTGTTTTATGGCCTGAACTATGATGGTGACCATTTCCTTCGTTCTTCTGTCCACAGCTGCCTACAGGGGTGGACTGTCAAACATGCTCCTGCCATTCCCCTGTCGCCGGCCTGGCCACCAATCATGAGTGAAGTGTACTGCCCAAGGGCACAACAACAGTATATTCACTGGTTGAAGCTTGAATCAAACCCGCATTTACCCCTTGAGCTACATGAATAAAATCACTTAGGCTACATCCAGGGTTGAAAATAAATTGTGTCCACACACGTGTCGGATCAGTAAATATTCACGTCCAGACGAAAACGGAGCACTGAGTGAAAATGATGTAATACACACACCACACCAATATGTGGCGCTGTAAACAGGAAACAGCCAGAGCCACCGGAAACGCAACACTACAAAGAGCGCATGCGCATAAAGTCCTTTCTCTTCCACAAACAAGCATCGCGATGTCATCGTTTTCCAGAAGCTGCGTTTTGCTCGTCCACGCGACAATTCGACCCCCGTCGCTCTCAGATTTCTCCACTCTGGAACCTGGTTTCAAAAAACACTATTTTCGCCCTCCCCCCAAAACGCCGTCGCCGTGTGGACGAAAGGCCAAAACGAATAGAAACTTCTCCGTTTCCACCAAAAACGTTGTCGTGTAAACGGGCCGTTAATGTTTTGTAACCAATATTTGTTTGTCACTTATGCACTTTCGCTCATTTTCCACTTTTGCACTTTTATATAGCACTTTAAACAAAAACTACTTACGATACGCTAATTTTTTCAAGACTCTGTGCTCGCTCAGGCCAGGCGGATCGTCGGGAACCCCTCTCACCTGTTGCACGGGGAATATGAAATGCTCCCATCAGGCAGACGCTATCGAGCGCCTAACTTTAGATATAAACTCTCATTTGTGCCACTTCTGTTGCACTCTTGAACAAATTTGCACAAAAAAGACGCACTTAGTCGCTTTATATTGAATGGTGCAATAACTATTGTGCAATAACAGTTTGGGTAATAGGGCTTGTGCAATAATTATCTGTGCAATAATTATTTGTGCAATAGAGCTGGTGCAGTAGAACTCTGTAAGGTTGTGCAGTGCTCAAATGGACAATGGGCGTCAACGATGGACTAATGTATCTGGCGATGAGCTGTGACTGTTTTCTGTCTGTACTGTATGTGTGAGTGGAACTGTGTTTTTAAGCTGCGGACACTGAACCCAAGACACATTTCCCCTTGGGGACAATAAAGTTTATCTTATCTCATCTTATCTTAACTGTGTGTTAATTCCAAGGTTATTAAAGTTAACGAAAACAAACGAAAAAACGAAAACTAAAACTGAAAAAAAAATTTGTTAACTGAAATAAATAAAAACGACAATTAAAAGAAAAGAAAAAGATAACTGACTGAAACTGTATTGTGTGTTTACAAAACTAACTAACTGAAATTATGGATAAACTAAAGCAGGACTAAACAAGGTCTAAACCAGGACTAAAGCAGGACTAAAGTAGGACTAAAGTAGGACTAAACCAGGACTAAACAAGGACTAAACCAGGACTAAAGCAGGACTAAAGTAGGACTAAACAAGGACTAAAGCAGGACTAAAGCAGGACTAAAGCAGGACTAAAGTAGGACTAAACAAGGACTAAAGCAGGACTAAAGCAGGACTAAAGTAGGACTAAACAGGGACTAAACCAGGACTAAAGCAGGACTAAAGCAGGACTAAAGTAGGACTAAACAGGGACTAAAGCAGGACTAAAGCAGGACTAAAGCAGGACTAAAGCAGGACTAAAGTAGGACTAAACCAGGACTAAACAAGGACTAAACCAGGACTAAAGCAGGACTAAAGCAGGACTAAAGTAGGACTAAACAAGGACTAAACCAGGATTAAAGTAGGACTAAAGCAGGACTAAAGTAGGACTAAACAGGGACTAAAGCAGGACTAAAGTAGGACTAAAGCAGGACTAAAGTAGGACTAAAGCAGGACTAAAGTAGGACTAAACAAGGACTAAAGCAGGACTAAAGTAGGACTAAAGCAGGACTAAACAAGGACTAAAGCAGGACTAAAGTAAGACTAAAGCAGGACTAAAGCAGGACTAAACAAGGACTAAAGCAGGATTAAAGTAGGACTAAAGCAGGACTAAAGCAGGACTAAAGCAGGATTAAAGCAGGACTAAAGTAGGACTAAAGCAGGATTAAAGCAGGACTAAAGTAAGACTAAAGCAGGACTAAAGCAGGACTAAACAAGGACTAAAGCAGGATTAAAGCAGGACTAAAGTAGGACTAAAGCAGGACTAAAGCAGGACTAAAGCAGGACTAAAGTAGGACTAAAGCAGGATTAAAGCAGGACTAAAGTAGGACTAAAGCAGGACTAAAGTAGGACTAAAGCAGGAATAAAGCAGGACTAAGGCAGGAATAAAGCAGGACTAAAGCAGGACTAAAGCAGGATTAAAGTAGGACTAAAGCAGGACTAAAGCAGGACTAAAGCAGGATTAAAGTAGGACTAAAGCAGGACTAAAGTAGGACTAAAGCAGGAATAAAGCAGGACTAAGCAAGGTCTAAAGCAGGACTAAAACAGGACTATGGGGGGGACTACAAAGTTTATCTTATCTTATCTTATCTTAACTGTTTGTGATACAAATATATCAAGTGTTTTGAGAAGAAACTCAAGCTTTATTAAATGTCCCCGCTAACTTACCAGACCTACGGAAAGTCAGTGTTAATGGACGACACTGCTGAAGGGGACGCCATACAGATTCACATAAAAAAACAAAAAAAAAAACGCACTATCCCTTTAACGGTGCACACTAGGTCAAATTCTCCAGCAGTAATAGTCCTGACCAAAAGTAGCTCAAGATCAGGAGATGGGTCCCTCTGCTCCAGGTTGCCCCAGTGGCATTGAAGGTTGGGTCAAATGCAGAGGACAAAACAATAAAGTTCACCTTAATTCAAGGCCAAAGGAACAAAAGCGTATGAAAAAGAAACTGGTCTACTCTGGTCCAAACAGTGCATTTTACGACTTTACTTTGAAGCAAATTCAATCTTCTCCCTCCAAACTGATAACACGACACTATCACATCTGAAGAGAGATTTGGAAACCCCCTCGTATCACGCTCCAGGACCCAGCACCACCAGCGGGCAAGGCACCCCAGAGACATGCCCCCTCCCTGGGTCACGCTGCTCGTTTGAAGTCCCGGGGCTTTTGGCTTCTCTGGTTCTCTCCTCTGTGAAATAAAGACTTTTGAAGGTCCAAACTGGCGCTCTGTGTTGTCACCTTCTGAAACATCTGATCCATCTTCACTCAGCGCTCCGGTACTGGCACAACAATCTGTGAAATATAGAATTCAGAAGTTGGGACGACGTGAGCGCCGCTGATGAATGGGTTTAAAGTTGTTTTGAAAAGAGACGCTGAAAAAATGTCAAAACAGAAATTGTGTTGTGAGTAACTTTGGTGGATTTGTATTCGATACATTAAACACTGTGTTTAAAGGTGCAGTGCGCAACTTTCTGGAGCCGGCACATCTCTTGTATAATATGAATTACAAAAAAATGAAATAAAACAAATAAATATATGTTTATAACTCGACAATGTTCTCTTAAAAGTCTCATATTAGGCTATTTTCTGATCTGTGTTATAATGTTTCCTCATGAGTAATCCTTTATTTTTAGTCTGTATACATTTCCAAAGCCCAAACAGCTCTGCTCCACCTTGTGATGTCATGATGTGATGGAGAGAGATGAGACAGAGATGAGGGAGAAAGGAAAGAAACAAATACAGGGGAGAGCGTGAGGGACTGAAAAGAGAGCAAAGTTCAAGTTCAAAATCAGCTTTATTGTCAAAAACCATATGTACAGGTTGCACACACAGGATTTGAAATTGCAGCGCCACCTAGGCCCACAGTGAACATAAAACACCTGATGAACAAGACAATAAACACCATGACTAAAACATCACATATACCCGTAGCAAAAGTACAGTAAACTTGTATATAATACAAATAGGTAAAACACACAATGTGTAGCGTAATAAAGCTCAAATCAAATCAAACAATATTTATAAAGCGCTTTTCATACAAAAATGTAGCACAAAGCGCCTTACAGTGGTCAAGGATGAGAAGATTGACCTTTATTGATCTCGCACAGGAGAAGTTGTTTCTATATTTGACCCGGGGACCATCCCCATAATTTTGTTTTGTTATTTAGGCTTGGTCAGGCCCTAAGCTGGAAGATGAAATGGAGTCATTTAAGCAGCAGTGTCAGTGTAATTTAAGAAGCGGTGTCAGTGACATTTAAGTGTCATTTAAGCAGCAGTGTCAGTGACATTTAAGTGTCTTTTAAGCAGAAGTGTCAGTGTCCTTTAAGTGTAATTTAAGCAGCAGGGTCACTATCATTTAAGTGTCATTTAAACAGTAGTGTCAGTATTATTTGTCATTTAAGCAGCAGTGTCAGTGTCATTTAAGCAGCAATGTCAGTGACATTTAAGTGTCTTTTAAGCAGCAGTGTCAGTGTCCTTTAAGTGCAATTTAAGCAGCAGTGTCAGTATCATTTAAGTGCAATTTAAGCAGCAGTGCCACTGTCATTTAAGTGTAATTTAAGCAGCAGTGTCAGTATAATTTACACTTTACAGTTCATTGTTCATTCACTCCACACTTGGTGGTGGTAAGCTACTTTCTGTAGCCACAGCTGCCCTGGGGCAGACTGACGGAAAGCGAGGCTGCCAATCTGCGCCATCAGCCCATCCGACCACCTCCGACACTCATGCACACTCCACTTTCATCCTAGGCAATGTGGGTGAAGTGTCTTGCCTAAGGACACAACAACAGTTTTTTGCAACTGGCGCCCCACTGTGGCACCTGGAATTCCCAGCGGTCTCCCATCCAAGTACTAACCAGGCCCTGCCTTGCTTAGCTTCTGAGATCTGACGGGATCAGGCTTTGACAGGCAGGTATGGCCACAAATATTGCTGAAAAGAGTCAAAAGTCCAATCCAATCCAATCCAATCCAACTTTATTTATAAAGCACTTTAAAAACAACACAGTCGACCAAAGTGCTGTACACAGGTTAAAACACAAAACATGACACACAGTAACATTAAAAACAGAACATGATAAAAGTCAACTACTCACACCGAGTTAAAAGCCAATCTAAAAAAAATGAGTTTTAAGAAGGGATTTAAAAACAGGAAGTGAGTCGGCCTGTCTAACATTCAGTGGAAGTGCATTCCAGAGTCTTTGAGCAACCACTGAAAAGGCCAGATCACCCCTAAGTTTCCTTTTTGTCTTGGGGACAACAAGGAGAACCTGACCTGCAGACCTGAGAGAGCGGGAGGGTGTCTAGGGCACCAACAGGTCAGACAGATACTGTGGGGCCAGGCCATGGAGACAATTAAAAACAAATAAAATAATTTTAAAATCAATGCGAAACTGAACAGGTAGCCAATGGAGAGCTTGAAGAATGGGAGTTATGTGATCGAATTTGCGAGAACCAGTTAAAAGACGAGCAGCAGAGTTCTGGACTAGCTGAAGACGGGAAAGCAAGGTTTTGTTGAGACCTGAGTATAAGGCGTTGCAATAATCTAACCGTGTCGAGATAAAAGCATGGATTAAAATTTCAAAATTATGACGAGATAAAAGCGATTTTACTTTGGCAAGTTGCCTCAGCTGATAAAAACTGGTCTTTATGACTGCTCTTATTTGGGCATCAAGTTTCAAACCAGAGTCAAGTTTAACACCCAGGTTTGTGACAACAGGGTTTATTGCCTTGGTCAAGGAGCCCAACTCAGGAGGAATAACAGCAGTTGAATCACCAGGAGTAAGCAACACAACTTCAGTTTTATTCTCATTAAAATGGAGAAAATTACAAGCCATCCGTGCTTTCACCTCATTAAAACAATCTAAAAGGTCCTTTAACTGCTTCAGAGGCACATAAATTTGGCAGTCATCTGCATAAAAATGGAAAGACACCTTGTATTTACGTAGAATTGGCCCCAGAGGTAGTAGGTAAAGGGAAAATAACAAAGGTCCGAGAACTGACCCCTGAGGAACTCCACATGTCAATGGAGCAGAAGACGACACAGCCTCCCCAACTTGAATTGAAAATCTTCTGTTGGACAAGTAGGATCTAAACCAGGACAGAGCCAAGCCCCTAATGCCCACCCAGTTTTCCAAGCGAGACAAGAGAATCTGGTGGTCCACTGTATCAAATGCTGCAGTAAGGTCCAATAACAGCAGAGCAACAGTGTCTCCAGAGTCTGAGGCCAGAAGAATGTCATTAAAAACTCTCAGCAGAGCAGTCTCTGTACAGGCTTTCAACACGGGACTCTCTTTCAGTGCATGAACACTTAAAAAAAGTCAAAATGTACTTTATTGTCAATTCACTATGTAACAGACATTACACAGAGGACTGAAATTGTGTTTCACCAGACACCAAAGGTGCAATTTTTAAACTAAAAACTAAAAACATGCACACAAACACACAGCTACACTCATGGACATGAAGTGTACACAGACATCAACAATAAATAGACAAAAAACATACAGGTAAACACATTTCAACAAGAAGGAAAGTCCGAGGTAGAATGAAATGTGCAATATGTAGGTGCAATAAGTGAAGGTGCAATTTGTAAAGTGCAAGAGTGGACATCAGGGTGAGATTGTTTTTTGGACGTCATAAGTATGTTCAAGGAATGTTCATGGAAAGAGAGTCCCGTGTTGAAAGCCTGTTGAGTTTCATTCATATCTGACTGTAACCGAAACTCAAGAGTCCAGGGGCATTCCACCAAACCACTCAAATGTACTCGTCAACTGTAAGAGGAGGAACTTTACAACTTTATTCAAGGTTTATGTTCATAATTAAAGCCACAGTGTGTAACTTTTAGCAAAAACGACAGACAGGTCAAAGCAAAGCATGTTTTGTTTTCTGGTTTACTTTTATTTTTTTAAGTGTTCATGCACTGAAAAACATGACTCCTTACTGTGAGCGGGTTTGCCTCTCCACAAACCTGACACAAACTTGTCTGTCTTCATGGAGGTATTTTACTTACACTGACACTGCTGCTTAAATGACACTTAAAGGGATATGCCACCCCCAGGTCAAATTTGGGCATCTCCCCACAGCCCAGAGACTAAAATAAGTGGTGGAAAGCGTTTTCCTGCTCACCCAGTCATTGTCCGAGTCTGTCGCCACTGACCGCCGCGGTAACTGCAGCTCCTCCGCCTTAGACTGGAGTCTAACGTCGCCAGAGAAAGATTTCGGCCAAAAGGAATTAATTTGCTCGATGCGTTTCCCAATTACTTTGTGTGTAGTGCGCATTCATATCGAGTGCAAATAAATGTGCAAATCAACACGGAGAGCTTGCCTTGGTCATTTTGGGTGGGAACTATTTTCCAGTGCGTAAGAATACAGCCGTATCACGCAGTACGCTACCAGGGGAATCCCAGTTACGCACCGGGAAGGGAGTTCCCCTGTTGCACAACGTGGTGCGTGATACGACTGTATTCTTACGCACTGGAAAATAGTTCCCACCCAAAATGACCAAGGCAAGCTCTCCGTGTTGATTTGCACATTTATTTGCACTCGATATGAATGCGCACTACACACAAAGTAATTGGGAAACGCATCGAGCAAATTAATTCCTTTTGGCCGAAATCTTTCTCTGGCTACGTTAGACTCCAGTCTAAGGCGGAGGAGCACCAGTTACCGCGGCGGTCAGTGGCGACAGACTCGGACAATGGCTGGGTGAGCAGGAAAACGCTTTCCACCACTTATTTTAGTCTCTGGACTGTGGGGAGATGCCCAAATTTGACCTGGGGGTGGCATATCCCTTTAAAGGATACTGACACTGCTGCTTAAATGACACTTAAATGACACTGGCACTGCTACTTAAATGACACTTAAAGGATACTGACACTGATGCTTAAATGACACTTAAATGACACTGGCACTGCTGCTTAAATGACACTTAAAGGATACTGACACTGATGCTTAAATGACACTTAAATGACACTGGCACTGCTGCTTAAATGACACTTAAAGGACACTGACACTGATGCTTAAATGCCACTTACAGGAGACTGATACTGCTGCTTAAATGACACTAAAATGACACTGACGCTGCTGCTTAAATGACACTTAAAGGACACTGACACTCCTGCTTAAATGACACTTACAGGAGACTGAGGCTGCTGCTTAAATGACACTTAAATGACACTGACACTGCTGCTTAAATGATACTTACAGGAGACTGACACTGCTGCTTAAATGACACTTAAATGACACTGACACTGTTGCTTAAATGGCACTTAAAGGACACTGACACTGCTGCTTAAATGACACTTACAGGATACTGACACTGCTGCTTAAATGACACTTAAATGACACTGACACTGCTGCTTAAATGACACTTAAAGGATACTGGCACTGATGCTTAAATTACACTTAAATGACACTGGCACTGCTGCTTAAATGACACTTAAAGGACACTGACACTGATGCTTAAATGACACTTACAGGAGACTGATACTGCTGCTTAAATGACACTAAATGACACTGACGCTGCTGCTTAAATGACACTTAAAGGACACTGACACTCCTGCTTAAATGACACTTACAGGAGACTGATACTGCTGCTTAAATGACACTTAAATGACACTGACACTGCTGCTTAAATGATACTTACAGGAGACTGACACTGCTGCTTAAATTACACTTAAATGACACTTAAAGGATACTGGCACTGATGCTTAAATGACACTTAAATGACACTGGCACTGCTGCTTAAATGACACTTAAAGGACACTGACACTGATGCTTAAATGACACTTACAGGAGACTGATACTGCTGCTTAAATGACACTAAAATGACACTGACGCTGCTGCTTAAATGACACTTAAAGGACACTGACACTCCTGCTTAAATGACACTTACAGGAGACTGATACTGCTGCTTAAATGACACTTAAATGACACTGACACTGCTGCTTAAATGATACTTACAGGAGACTGACACTGCTGCTTAAATTACACTTAAATGACACTGACACTGTTGCTTAAATGACACTTAAAGGACACTGACACTGCTGCTTAAATGACACTTACAGGAGACTGACACTGCTGCTTAAATGACACTTAAATGACACTGACACTGCTGCTTAAATAACACTAACACTAACATAAGATAAGATAAGATTTCATGCAGGAGAAATTTACTTGTCACAGTAGCTCCAGGTAGGGACTTAAATGACACTGAACTGCTGCTTAAATGACACTTAAAGGACAATTACAATGCTGCTTAAATGGCACTGAAATGATACTGACATTGCTGCTAACATGTATCTCTATATTTTTATTGGTTTGAAAATGCGATATTCACCAAAAACATCACATTAACACGTCTCCTCTCCCTTTGCTCCCCGGGTTTTGTCGCTCTCCCTTCAGAACATCGCAACATAATCGCGTCAGGTTTGTGAAGTTGTTGTGTATAGATTTGTATCATGTTTTTGTATATTTATGGAGAACTGTCATGGTGAAGCTCGTGGGCGGAACATTGGACAGACTCTTACGGCTAACCATAAGGAGGGTTCAAACAGGGCCTGGGAGAGACCACAGAATCACTGTAACGTGCCTGGATGACATCTTCAGGTTTTTGATGAAGGAACGACGTCATAAAATGGCAGAAAGCTCCAAAATCATTTCGTTTGTGGGTGTGACATCGCATGGGAACTTCGGCGTAAAACACAAACACAACAGGCCCATAAACAAACACAGGCTTCTACACAGTTCCACTTCCACTGTTTTATCTTCCTCCACAGACCTCCACATCCTAAGGGCACTAACAATTATGACAGGAACAATAAAGGGTCACTCAAACATGTGTGAATGAAACAAAACACAGCCCAGTTTGTTTGTGATGAGGTAACAAGATTATAACGTGGCTTAAAGATCACAAGAGTCGATTTTCAAGAACATCTCTGACATGTTAGAGCCGTATCACACCCCCATCTCACACGCTGGGGACCTCAGGGACCGGCCTCCTGGTGGCGCGCAGAGTCAGGACTGAACCCCCAGACATAAAGACATTTTGAGCAATAAAAACACCCATAATTGTAATAATAAAAGCATCTGATATAAGTTTAAAAGTGACCGACCTCCAACCTGAAATGTTGCGCAGTGCAGCTTTAAGTGGTGGCAGTGGGGTACGCTTTATTGTCCATCCTTCAATCCTATTTTTGTCTATGGAGATGGTATTGCTTTGTCTGGAATGTTCCACAGTATGGCATTAAACCTTTCTATCTTCATGGAGACCAAACCAGACCAAGTTACAGGTCAGATCTGTGGAGCGACGACCTTTTCCCACAGTAGAATGTATATTTTTAAAGACATTTTGAGCAATAAAAAACACCCATAATCGTAATAATAAAAGCATTTGATATAAGTTTAAAAGTATATTGTGGAACATTACAGGCAAAGCAACAGCATCTCCATGGTGACAGTGCAGCTTTAAGTGGTGGCAGTGGGGTAGGCTTTATTGTCCATCCTTCAATCCTATTTTTGTCTATGGCGATGGCATTGCTAAACACGGGGAGTCTGAGTTTCAGTTTTACACAGCTAAAACCCGGAACAGTCTGATGTGATACAGGCCTCTACTTTGTTTAAAACTACTTTGTTTAAAGCGTTTTTTTTGGATGTGAATCTGTATGGCGTCCCCTTCAGCAGTGTCGTCCATTAACACTGACTTACCCCTGACAGTGTCGTCTGAGCCGAGTTCTGCCCCAGTTCTGTAGCTCACGAAAGTAGTTCCGGTAAGTTAGCGGGGACAGTTAATAAAGCCTGTTTTTTTTCTCAAAACAATATTTGTCCAAAAAGTGATATATTAGACCAGACCGCGTCCTCTCAGCCCGAGCCACAAACCAGCCGCAAGAAACCAGCAAAGACCGGCACGTGGAGGTTTAATCCTGGTTTAGACCTGGTCCATTCCTGGTTTAGTCCAGGACCAGTCCAGGTTTAGACCTGGTTTAGGCCTGGTCTAGAACTGGTTTAGTCCACGTTTAGTCCTGGTCTAGTCTCTTAGCCAGGATGCAGAACACAACGTTACACTATAAAAAAATTAAAAAAAAGGCCACAAACAGTGAACCACGATAGAGCGAGAGACCACTGTATCCCTTTAAATCCAGGCTCAAAAAGGTTCTGTTTGGCTGTGCATGTGACTGAAAGGTTTTCATTCTGCACTCTTCTGTCTCATTCAGTGTCTCTTCCTCTTTTTCTTAATTTTATGATTATCCATCCATTTTCTTCCGCTTATCCGGGGCCGGGTCGTGGGGGCAACAGCCTAAGCAGGGACTCCCAAACTTCCTTCGCCCTGGACACTTCCTCCAGCTCCTCCGGGGGGACCCCAAGGCGTTCCCAGGCCAGCCGGGACACATAGTCCCTCCAGCATGTCCTGGGTCTTCCCCGGGAACCTCCTCCCGGTGGGACAAACCCGGAACACCGAAACACAGGGAGGCGTCCAGGAGGCGTCCAGAACAGATGCCCGAGCCACCTCAATTTTATGATTATTTATGTTTTCATTTGTTTGTATTGTGATTTTAATGTATTTCTTATTCTGTAAAGCACTTTGAATTACTTTGTGTACTATATAAATAAACTTGCCTTGCACTTTTCAAACTTCAATCAATCAAAAAAAAAACTTTATTTCTGTAGCACCTTCCAACAACCAAAGCCGACCAAAGTGCTGTATAACATTAAAAACAAGATAAAAACAATAAACATCATACAAATAGGTCCACAAAGCACATTAAAATACCATTAAAATAAAGAAAGTGTCACAGGGCCATTCTAAATACGTAAGTTTTAAGTTTGGCTTTTGTGTAATACAGTATAGGACCTTTAAAAGAATTTCAAAGTGCAATATGTGACGTTTTCATTGAGGGTCCATCCTACCTGCTTGTTTCTATGGATATGACATTGCTCTACCTGGAATGTTCCACAATATGACATTAAACAGCAACATTTGTTCAATTACAGTTTTTTTTTTCCTCAAAAATTACCTAGAAAAACAGATGCTCTGACTGTGAGCCGGGTCGCCTCTCCACAGATCTGACTTGTAACTTCTGGTTTGGTCTCCATGAAGATAGAAGACTCCATGAAGCTAAGTATTTGACGGATCCTCAACCAGAAAAGTTACTCAATGAACCTTTAAAGCAGGGGTGTCAAACTCATTTTGGTCCGGGGGCCGTATCCAACCTACCGGATTAGAAAACCCATGGCAAATATACCTCAAAAATGGCAATAAGTCCAAATATTTATCCAGAGAAATGCAAATCTATTAAAGACTGCTGTTTCTTCAGTCCAGCAATAATTTGTTTATCTTTTGTCTTCTCAATTCTGCGTTCAAGTTATTGTATTGTTCGAAATGCCGTGTCTCGTAGTGGCGTTTAAGATTATATTCCCTGAGCACTGCCACTTGTTGCAAACACACCGAGCGTACAGGTTTCCCATTCACCTCCGTGAACAAATAGGAATTAGTAAATTTTTCTTGGAAAATCCTGCACTCTGCGTCCACTTTTCTCATTTTTGACATTTTGCTGATGAGAATTACCAATATTTTAATAGAAAATTAAACTATTTTAATAGAAAATCAGCCAAGGGCCAGATTAAAGGTCTTGAAGGGCTGGATCTGGCCCCCGGGCCGCATGTTTGACACCCCTGCTTTAAAGGAGAATTATCATTTTTTACAATCTGAGCCTTATTTCGGTAATAAAACAAGTTGTTTTACTCACCCATAGCACTTTGGTGTCATTTGGAGCATTTACGGAGATGTTTTAGTTTAGCGATATCCGTAACGTGAGTTCTCGGGGCACATGTTTACGGTCTTCAAATAACACAAACTTTAGCACTTTTCAAATCATAGAAGCTCAATGTCTTAGTCTACACTTTAGTTTGAGTCAAAAGTGGCCTCTAATCCGAGATTTATCCATAGTTTCGAGTAGATGAGGAGGGCAGTGCGCATGTGCTCAGTCACAGCTGATTTCGCTCTCAGCTCTCGGGACCCAAACATGAAAGGCAAAGCTGTAAGATGTTTGGACCATCGTGTTTGCAGTACCCACTTCAGTCAGGACGATTTTTTACCAGCAAAGGAAAAGAAAGAAGGCCAGCGGATTCAGAACACGATTCTGAGAAGTAATGTGAAACCGATGGCTGTTCTCTGCTGCTCCTAAAACTGTCTCCGCTTCATTCTTTCCGTATCCATTCTGTCTCCTCATCCGTATACTCCTCTTCAGTCCTCAGTCCTCCATAAGTCCTCTTCAGCCTCAAAGTCCCAATCTTCTGCCAAGTGTCGCTCGCAAAGAGAAAAGTTGCGTCTTCTTATCTGCGAAATCAGCTGTGACTGAGCGCATGCGCACTGTCCTCCTCATTTTTTAAGTGGGTGTACGCAATTTGTGACGTCATGGATGTGAATCACCCCATATACTCACTTAACTTGCTGAAATACACACAGGTGTCATAGGCTATAGACTTTGTTTGTTTATTAAAAACAACTGACTTTCAGTACAGTACAAACATAAAGCCGCCGGCCCAGTAAAAAGCAGTAATATTTGATGTTTTTTTTTACTCAAAAATGATGCGGAATTATGCTATTAATATTAATATCAAAATCACAGGCCAATGTTATTAAGCATAACTCGCATTAGAACTTCAATGATCAACAAACATTTCAATAGCCCGAAGACAGCGCTGCCTCGAAAGCAAAAAAACAAAACAAAAACAAAACACCAGAGTAACTTACATTTGATGTTTTCATTGACTGTCAAAGAAATTGCCACACTGGGTCAGGAGGTTCGCTGCGGGTTTCGGTGGCTGGTCTTGTTCTTCTGTCTTCAGCCGAGCGATGGCATCGCAACCAAGTGGTCACGTAGCTTGTCGGGTCCCACTGTTTCATCGGTGGTCACCACAGGCTGTATGGCTAGCAAAAGTTGAAGAAGTGAGAACTTCGGTGTTGGCGCTGACTGGTTGCTCACACAAAGTCTCTGGCTTGGGTGTCTGAATACTGGTGGTGTCTTTCCGAAAATAAAAATCAATGTTTTTCTGCTGAGTTGTCATTTTAGTGCAGGGCTAAAACCGAAGTAAAAATTGAATCTCACAAGATATCTCACAAGCCTATGCAGGTTGTTTTCACCATTGCCAATAGCTCCGGTTTGACATTTAAGTTGTAGGATATTTTATATTTGTTATTTTTTTATATCTCACGTCAGAAGAAGTGGGTGGACGGCGTACCCCCGCGTACCACGCCCACTATACCCCTGGCCCCGAGAACTCGGATATCACTAAACTAAAACATCTCCGGAAATGCTCCAAATGACACCAAAGTGCTATGGGTGAGTAAAACAACTTGTTTTATTACCGAAATAAGGCTCAGATTGTTAAAAAAAAACACACGTTAATTCTCCTTTAAAGATTGAAAATGGCAAAGTTGAAGGTTTTGTACATTACACATTTGGAGATTGCTTTCAAAAACATCACAGCTCCAGTAGAGTTACGTAGACCCTCGCCCTCCTTCTGAACACAACCTACTGAACCATTGTCCCCATGTCCTTGCCCGGTGACTTGCACTTTTACAGGTCAAATGCACTTCCTGGTCAAATGTCCCTCGGTCTCAGTTGTTTGTGTTGTGGGCAGAGTCAGACCAGAGCAGCCTGATAAGTTTGTGCCCAACCTGTGTCAATATTTACTCTGCAGATATCTTTCTGATTCAAGAGAAAGTTATGACGAGTGGCAGCAGGGTGAAGGGTAAAGCTAAAGCGAATCACTTCAAGTATAATTGTGTAATTTTTCCAGTAGAAGCTTGTTTGCTTGGAGATGTTATTGCCTTTTCCCACAGTAGAATGTATGTTTTTAAAGACATTTTGAGCAATAAAAACACCCATAATTGTAATAATAAAAGCATCTGATATAAGTTTAAAAGTATACTGTGGAACATTACAGGCAAAACAATAGCATCTCCATGGTGACGGACTTCCAACCTGAAATGTTGCGCAGTGCGGCTTTAAAGGAGAATTTACGTTTTTCACAATCTGAGCCTTATTTCGGTAATAAAACAAGTTGTTTTACTCACCCATAGCACTTTGGTGTCATATGGAGCATTTCCGGAGATGTTTTAGATTAGCGATTAGCAATTAGTAATTAGCGTTCTCGGAGCATAGAGCATGTAATATATGCCCCGAGCTGTCTCCAAATAACACAAACTTTAGCACTTTTCAAATCACAGAAGCTTGATGTCCTAGTCTACGGTTTCATTTGAGTCAAAAGTGGCCTGTAATCCGAGATTTAGCCATAGTTTCGAGTAGATGAGGACGCCAGTGCGCATGTGCGGAGTCACAGTTTATTTCGCTCTCAGCTCCCGGGACCCAAACATGAAACGCAAAGCTGTAAACTATGGATAAATCTCGGATTACAGGCCACTTTTGACTCAAACGAAAGCGTACACTAAGACATTGAGCTTCTATGATTTGAAAAGTGCTAAAGTTTGTGTTATTTGGAGACTGCTCGGGGCATATATTACATGCTCTATGCTCCGAGAACGCTAATCACTAATCGCTAATCGCTAATCGCTAATCTAAAACATCTCTGGAAGTGCTCCAAATGACACCAAAGTGCTATGGGTGAGTAAAACAACTTGTTTTATTACCGAAATAAGGGTCAGATTGTAAAAAAAACATTAATTCTCCTTTAAGTGGTGGCAGTGGGGTACGCTTTATTGTCTTCTGTGTTTGACCCATTCTATTTTTGTCTATGGAGATGGCATTGCTTTGTCTGGAATGTTCCGCAGTATGGCATTAAACCTTTCTATCTTCAAGGACACCAAACCAGACCAAGTTACAGGTCAGATCGGTGGAGAGGCGACCTTTTCCCACAGTCAGAATGTAAAAAAAAAGCCATAAAAACATAGATAATCGAATAAAAACATCCGATGTAAGTTTAAAATTATACTGTGGAACATTACAGGCAAAGCAATAGCATCTCCATGGTGACGGACCTCCAACCTGAAATGTTGCGCAGTGCGGCTTAAAGTGGTGGCAGTGGGGTACGCTTTATTACTCAACCCAGCACTAGCCCCCCCTCCAACCCCCACCATCACCACCCCCCGCAGTCCACCCCAGCCCCACCCCACCCCCCCTCTCCCCCCTCTCCATCACACCGGACGAGGTGAGGAGGGAGCTTAGGCGACTCAGGCAGAGGAAAGCCGCAGGACCCGATGGTATCTGCCCCAGGCTGCTGAGAACCTGTGCAGACCAGCTCTGTGAGGTTCTCTGCTACATGTTCAATCTGAGCCTCAGCCTGGAGAAGGTCCCCGTCCTGTGGAAGACCTCCTGCGTGGTCCCGGTTCCCAAAACAACAAACGCCAGGGAACCGGCCCACTACAGACCAGTCGCCTTGACCTCCCACCTCATGAAGACCATGGAGAGGGTGATCCTCAGCCACCTCCGCTCTGTGGTGAGCCCCACCCTGGACCCGCTGCAGTCTGCCTACAAGCCAAACGTAGGAGTAGAGGACGCCGTCATCTACTTTCTGCAGCGGGCGCTCACCCACCTTGAGACCGCCGGGAACGCTGTGAGAGTCATGTTCTTTGACTTCTCCAGCGCCTTCAACACCATCAGGCCGGCGCTGCTGCAGGGGAAGCTGGAGGACGCGGAAGTGGATGGACATCTCGCTGCCTGGACCATCGACTACCTCACTGACCGTCCACAGTACGTGCGGCTGCGCGGCTGTGAGTCAGAGGTGGTAGTCTGCAGCACGGGGGCCCCCCAAGGTACTGTCCTCTCACCCTTCCTCTTCACCATATACACCTCGGACTTCACATACAACACGGACAGCTGCCATCTCCAGAAGTTCTCCGACGACTCGGCCATTGTGGGCTGTGTGTCTGAGGGGAACGAGCTGGAGTACCGCTCGGTCATCAGTGACTTTGTGGACTGGTGTGGGCGCAACCACCTGTGCCTTAACACCAGTAAGACAAAGGAGCTGGTGATCGACTTCAGGAGGAGACCACTACCTCACTCACCGGTGAACATCCAGGGGCAGGACATAGAGACTGTGGACAGTTTCAAGTACCTGGGTGTTCACCTCAACAATAAACTGGACTGGTCCCACAACACTGACGCCCTGTACAAGAAGGGCCAAAGTCGCCTCCACCTCCTGAGGAGACTGAGTTCCTTTGGAGTGAGCAGGCCTCTGCTCAAGACTTTTTATGACTCTGTGGTGGCCTCTGCTCTCCTCTACGCTGTCGTCTGCTGGGCCCCGAGCAGCACAGAACGGGACAGAAAAAGACTGAATAACCTGGTTAAGAGGGCCAGCTCTGTCCTGGGCTGTCCTCTGGACCGTGTAGAGGAGGTGGCTGAGAGGAGGGTACTGGCCAAATTCATGTCCGTTAAGGACGACACCTCTCACCCTCTGCACCGGACTGTAGAGGAGCTGAGCAGCTCCTTTAGCAGCCGACTGAGGCACCCCCAGTGCAAGAAGGAGCGCTACTGCAGATCCTTCATCCCCACTGCAATCAGACTATATAATTCTAACATATAGGCCAGACGTGCAATATCCTCCTTTTTCATGTTGATGCTTGTTGTTACTATTATCATTATTACTATTTTCCATTATTATTATTATTACGTATTACTATTTGTACTATTTATTACTTACTTTATCCCCTCCCTGCCTGCATGCACTTTTTTTCCCTCCTGTCCTAATGTCCTGGAGCTACTGTGGCGAGTAAATTTCTCCTGTGTGAGATCAATAAAGGCTTATCTTATCTTATCTTATCTTATTGTCCATCCTTCAATCCTATTTTTGTCTATGGAGATGGCATTGCTTTGTCTGGAATGTTCCGCAGTATGGCATTAAACCTTTCTATCTTCAAGGAGACCAAACCAGACCAAGTTACAGGTCAGATCTGTGGAGAGGCGACCCCACTTAGTCAGAATCCCTGTTTTTCTAGGTATTTTTGAGCTATAAAACCACCTGTAATTGAATAAATGTAAGGTAGAGCTGTTTAATGTCACACTGTGGAACATTCCAGGCAGAGCAGTGACATTATATCCATAGAAACAAGCAGGCGACGGACCCACACTATGATAAATATCGACTCCTACTATCCCACCAAACCAAGTCATAATTAGAAAAACATGAAATCTTGTCATATCCACTTTTACTGTTCTCTTCCCAACACCACGGCGCGCTCCTGATGCCAAAGCGTTCAAACCAGAGGAGTTTATATGGACTTCAAATTGTTACCATTCGGCTCTGTTCTATATCACTGCTATTGTGAAAGAAATAATGGGACAATAAAAGCACAAGTTAGAGGGGGATTTGAAAGCCGTTCTCAAAGAGTTTGGGGAAAGACTGACAGCTGTGCAAACTGAAAATGAGTCTTGATTTTAAAAAATGTGTAAAAATATTTGCTTTGGATTTTGGGCTTTACCAGATTCTCAAGTGATTAACCCGGTTATTCGAACATCGTCGGGTCTGGTTAACACTTTTGTAAGGCTAATGTCAGGTAAGAAGCTACAATTCCAGTTTTTTCTACCCTTCGTACACGCCCATTGCTCTGTACCTTTTTTTTTTTCTCTGATACGAAGAGTTCAGCAGCATTTTGTAGTCAATTTGTGAAGTGCGGGGGAACACTTACCAATGTACAGTTAATCCACTGATTATATTACAAAAACGAGCTTTGCGAATCATCAAGTTGGATTATTAGAACACACATAGGGCTGGGCATCGAAATTCGGTTTCTCCATGGCACCAACCAAAATGCTTAGGTTTTTCTGGGTATCGAAATATGCCTCGTCTTTCGGTTTAACGTGTCGATACCCAGAGGTTAATCACGCGTGGCTCAGATACGTGCCTGCGTGCTTATGGCCTGATAATGCCACCTGAGATTGTCTGAAACGTCCGCGTGTATGAAAAACACAGCGTGGTCACGCCCCTCGTTCACAGGCAAGGCAAGATTCTGTGCTTCAGCGCTTCTGTGTAGGCTTGCCAACCGTCCCTTGAAAAACGGAATCGTCCCGTATTCAGAAACAAAAGTACGCGTCCCGTTTTGAGCTGAAAAGGGACGCACTTTGTCCCGTATTACCGTGTCGATCGGTGTCCGGTCTTGGTCTCGAGATGACTGTGATCACATTTCATTACGGCCGCTGCCTTTAGCAATAAACTTTTACCGTGTTTTTCGCAGTGCAGCCCGTGCGCTCGTCTGGAACACGGGGAAACCACGCTGGTGTCCGCGTTCACGCCGCTCCTCGCCTTTTCGCTCTGATTAGAAGAGCAAGACGAAATGCAAAGCAAAAACTAATCTAAATTTATTTTACAGCGTCCACACAGAGCAGGTCTACAGCACAGAGCAGGTGTACAGCACAGAGCAGGTGTACAGCACAGAGCAGGTGTACAGCACCTACAGCACAGAGCAGGTCTACAGCGACATGTGGTTGAATTCTGCCTAATAAAAGTGCACAAATGCATCTCTTTGTCACAACATTTGGTAAATGTGCAGAGGCTGGTAAATACCACTACAAAACCAGTAAGAGAATGTGACTCCAGTCAGAAAAACAGGTTAAAAAAACTTTGGAAATAACGGAATAACGGAAAATAATCTCCAGTATGTGGAACAGAATGTGTAATGAAATTAATTTTTTTCTTAGAATTAATATAAAATAGGAACCGAAAAAGGCACTGGTCAGGAATCGGTATCGAAATGAAGGTATCGATATTGGTATCGGCATTGGAAAATTTTGATCGATACCCAGCCCTAAACACACCCGTAATCTTTTTATTCAATCTAACATCCTAAAGATTCCCGACCTTGTAAAATATTAAACACTGATAATATTTAAAGCATTCAACAGTTTACTACCAGATAATCTACAAAACCTGTTCAAAATGAGAGAGAGAACTCATCATTTAAGAGGGGATGGAAAATTCAAATTACCAAATGTTCAAACTACCTGCAAACGTTTGTGTGTGACGACATGTGGTGTAAAACTCTGGAACAGTCTGGATACACGTCTCAAGAAACGCCAAAATATCCATAAATTCAAGTTGTTCTATAAACATCTGGTCTGGTCACAGGGTCTGAATATTAGAACAAACTGTCTTCTGTAGAGCTGGTTTATGTTTGTTGTTTCCGCACCATCGTTGGTTTGTTCTGTCCATCACATTACTTGTATCTGCATCTGTTTCCATTGTTGGTTTCCTTTTGTAAATAGTTCAGGTCTAAGATAAAATGTCCGAAGAATGCAAAAGAAAGCTCATTATGTTAAATCAGAAAAGGTGGTGGTATTAAACAACTTTTTCTTCTTCCCGCTCCTTTTTGGGCAAATGTTTTTGTTGTTGTTGTTATTTATTGTTTTAAAAGAATGTAAGTTGCTTATTGCCCAAAATAAATACATTAAAAATGACACAAAACGACACTGCTCACTAAAGTAATCTGGAGATATCTGGAGATGTACGTAACATGCAACACCATGATGACAGCGACCGTAAAGGGCCGGGCAGGAGTCAGGACTGCAGTTTTCAACCCAGAATTGTTTCTTTTATTATGTTGTTTTAAATCAGGGGTGTCAAACATACGGCCCCGGAGGCCAGATCCGGCCCTCCAAGACCTTTAATCTGGCCCTCGGCTGGTTTTCTATTCAAATATTTTAATAATATTTTTATTTTCTCTTAAAATATTGGTAATTTTCTGCGTCTCTTTTCTGCTTTGCATGTTTGGGACTACCTGCCTTTGTGAGCAGGTTTTCTCAGTAATGAACATTAATAAAACAAAACTGCGCTCAAAACGAACACACAAGCACTTAAATGACATTCTGAAGTGGGAAGCTCCTCAGGACATGAAGCAGCTCCTCAGGACACGGAGCAGCTCCTCAGGACACGGAGCAGCTCCTCAGGACATGAAGCAGCTCCTCAGGACATGGTGTAGCTCCTCAGGACACGATGGAGCTCCTCAGGACACGATGCAGCTCCTCAGGACACGATGCAGCTCCTCAGGACCTGGAGCAGCTCCTCAGGACACGATGGAGCTCCTCAGGACACAGTGCGGCTCCTCAGGACACGGAGCAGCTCCTCAGGACCTGGAGCAGCTCCTCAGGACACGATGGAGCTCCTCAGGACACGGTGCAGCTCCTCAGGACACGGTGCAGCTCCTCAGGACACGGAGCAGCTCCTCAGGACACGGTGCAGCTCCTCAGGACACGGAGCAGCTCCTCAGGACACGGTGAAGCTCCTCAGGACATGGAGCAGCTCCTCAGGACACGGTGAAGCTCCTCAGGACATGGAGCAGCTCCTCAGGACACGGTGCAGCTCCTCAGGACACGGAGCAGCTCCTCAGGACACGGTGCAGCTCCTCAGGACATGGAGCAGCTCCTCAGGACATGGAGCAGCTCCTCAGGACACGGTGAAGCTCCTCAGGACACGGAGCAGCTCCTCAGGACACGATGCAGCTCCTCAGGACACGGTGCAGCTCCTCAGGACACGGTGCAGCTCCTCAGGACACGTGCAGCTCCTCAGGACACGGTGAAGCTCCTCAGGACACGGTGAAGCTCCTCAGGACACGGAGCAGCTCCTCAGGACACGGTGCAGCTCCTCAGGACACGGTTCCTGATCTTGATGCACTTGTGCAGCTAAAAGATGCCAAGTTTCAGGAGCAAAAAGAAAGCATGACTAAATTCTGTGAAATGCAAACAAGTTGATGTCAAAACATTACACACAAATTACATTTTTCTTAAAGTTTCACGTTGTTCATAATATTATAATATTTTGTAAAAGAAAGGGTTCATCAAATAAAAAAAGACTTCTGTAATAGATTTGTGTTTCTCTGCACAAATATTTGGACTTATTGCTATTTTTGGGGTATATTTGCCATGAGTTTTCTGATCCGGCCCCTTTGGGATCAAAGTAGGTTGGAAACGGCCCCCGGACCAAAATGAGTTTGACATCCCTGTTTTCGATCAATATTGCATTTTAAATGTGCAAAATAATACAAAATGACATTAGAAGACAATCAATCAACCAACTCAACCAAGTTCTGTTATGTCTCCCTGCAAGACACTGTTTTTTGGTCCTTTTGACAGAATTGATTTTATTCTTGCCATGAATGTGGTGTGTGAGTGCTGGCGGTGGTTGGAGGGGCAGATGGCGGCGCAAATGGGCAGCTTCATCGGTCTGTCCCAGGGCAGCTGTGGCGACAAGAGTATCTTACCACCAGCGAGCGTGGAGTGAATGAAGAACGATCACAGTGTAGTTCTTCGAGAGACAAGTCCGTAAAGCACATTATAAGTATACAAGTGTATTATAAGTGTATTATTATTATTACTCCACCAACCCTGCCAAATTAAAAAGTCTGAAATGCTGTGATGATGGTTAGAGAGCGAACTGGCACAGAATGGTAGCCTCTTCTTAGTATTGTTTTGGTTTTTTTTGCTCAATAATACCTAGAAAAACAGGCGCTCTTGACTGTGAGCGGAGTCGCCTCTCCACAGTAATTTCTGTTTTGGTCTCCCTGAAGATAGAAAGGTTTAATGCCATACTGTGAAACATTCCAGACAAAGCAACAATCTCCATGAAGACAAGCATTTGACGGACCCTCCACCAGAAACGTTTCACAATGAACCTTTAAAGACTGAAGACGGCACAGTTGAAGGTTCAGCATTTGTGGATTACAGCGGTCCCTCGTTTATCGCGGTGGTTACGTTCTAAAAATAACATAAGTAAGTAGTCAGCTTTATATTTCACAATGATTCCACATGTTTTAAGGGTGTAAACGCCTCACCACACACATTATACACTTTTCTCAGACTGGCATTAAAGGGATAGTGCGTTTTTTTTATGTTAATCTGTATGGGTTTCCTTCTAAATGTTTCGTGCGGTAACACCGGCTTACCTCTGACAGTTTGCGCTCGTCTCGATTCGTATCACTGCGCGCCTATTACTTATTATTAGCCTGTTAACTTTTAGCGGAAGTGAACAACGGATGCGGTCCGCCGTAAGGGGAAGTTTACGAGTGAACAGGCAACAGGCAGTTAATGTACGAATGCTAACAACGCTGCTGGATGTTTCGTGGACAACTGTTTGGGATGCAAATATATCACCTTTCGGACAAATGTTTTGTTTTGAGAAGAAAAACAAGCTTTATTACGAGTTCCCGCGAACTTACCGGACCTAATTACCTGAGCTCCAGAACGCGAGCAGAACCGGGCTGAGCGCAAACTGTCAGAGGTAAGCCCAGGGCTCTCAAGTCTCACGCATTGAGAGTGTGACACACGAAATTCGACGTGTTCACACGCTCACACGCCACACATGGCATTTCTCACGCTGAATTTTTATTTTTATTTTTTGTGCCCAGAAAATCGGTCTGTGTGGCTCAGTTTATGCAGGCACAGCGCGTTTTCAGCGAAAAAAACTCCCCCCCTCCTCCCCGCCCCGCTCCCCGGAAAAAAATCTCAGTTTCAGCCAATCAGAAAATAGATTGTTCTGTTGTTGGGCAGACTAGTTTCAGCTGCTAAGCGCACACAGCGACTGACGGTGATGATAAAACAAACTGAAAACCATCAGGTAATAACTTCATTAATATAACTGTCATTAGTTGCTTTGTAGTTTAAGTTTGCTCTTTAGACAAATTCAACGCAATTTGACGGCATTTCTCACGCAATTCAAGCGCCCCCTCCCCCCCCCGCTCCTCGGGAAAAATTGTTCACTCACACCCCCCACACCCCCCCACACCCCTTGGAAATTACGCAGTCTCACGCACGACCCCGCTCAAAACTTGAGAGCCCTGGGTAAGCCGGTGTTACCGCACGTAACTTTTAGAAGGAAACCCATACAGATTTTTAAAAAACGCACTATCCCTTTAACATTTTTCTCACATTATTCTCTTATTTAAACACTCAAACTTTTGTAGATTTTCAACAACAAAAAAACACATGAAACCAAAGATCAAAACCCGTTTTCAGGCCCTAAACATATTTGTTAGAGAAATCAAAACATAAACATTTTCCGATATAAAAAATAATATGATAGCTTTTAGAAAGAACTAATTCAGTTTTAATGATCAACCTACGAGATTGGACACATAAGAAATTATTAATAGTGACTCAGGCGTATATTTCACAGTTCCTCTGATCGAACCCCGTCGTCCTGTTGTGGGTTTTGTCAGGGAGGAAACTTGCAAACATACAGCACTTCAGAGTCACACTGCTCACGATCGAATATTTATATAAATTTGGCAAACTGAACACATTCTGTACTGTACAGGAGACACGGAGGAGAATGACGGACAAATCGGCAAAGGTCTACAGTCCCTTAGCCAATCAGGATGCAGAACACTTTTTTTTTAAAAATTATAATAACTTTATTTAACCAGGGAAATCCCATTGAGATTAAAAGCCTCTTTTTCAAGGGAGCCCTGGCCAAGAGGCAGCAAAAAAGACAATTACAACACAATTAAAATGACATACAAATTAGTTAAAACAGGTACAATTTATGGAGGCTGTCTCAAGTGCTCTCTGTCTTTGATTTAAAGCCATTCAATGAGTAAATGGTCACATCTTTATATAGCGCTTTTCCATCTTCAAGGCACCCAAAGCGCTTTACAACAAGGGGAGCTGGAATCATACCTGCCAACCTGTGGGTCAGTGGATCTGACCGCTCAACCACTGCTCTACCAAGTGAGCTACTGCCGCCCTGAGATAATGTGATAAGTTCCGTTAATTTCCAGTCCTTTTGCAGCTTGTTCCATGTCGAGGGGGCAGAGAAGACAAAAAAAAGCCCTTTTCCCAACTCGAACAAACGGAAAAGAGAGCAACAGCTGATCATTCGAATGCAAACCATAAGAATCAACACAGATGTACGAGGGCAGTAGTCCGAGCATGGCCTTGTAGATAAAAATGCACATTCGCGTTGATACATTATAAAAAACAATATATATAATAAAAACAAAACAACGATGCCACGATGAAAGGTGAAGGTTATAGCGAGGGACCGCTGTATACATTTGGAGACTGATTTCAAAAACAGTACATCTCCAGTAGAGTTACATAGGTTACCTTCAGACTGCAGCCTGAAGTGACCCAAATCCGATTTTTTCACCTCTATGCGACCTGTGTCTGATCTTCTAATGACAGTCTGAATGACACAGATCCGATTTTTTCAAATGCGACCCAGGCCACTTGGATATGTGGTCCTAAAACCGATACATATCCGATCTTTTGGCATGAGACTTCAGTCTGAACGGCCCGGTCGCGTTCATCCGACCCGGAAGTGTTTCCTCCAGCGAGAGTGGTACAAGTAAATGTACATAAAATGTTCTTCTCGTCATGCGAAAATAGTATATAAACTCTGTATCAGTGAAGCAAAGAAGCACGTAGCAATCCCACTACTCTTGTCTGCGACTCCGCGCCAACACGTTCATTTCTACGGACGTTGCTGCCGCTGCCCCACAAAACGCTGTGGCCAAAAACCTTGTCCTTCTCTTTCTCCGTCTCCTCTTTAAAACAAATAAGCTGTACATGTTCTGGCTCCGGTACGACGACAGCAACTTTAGGCGACTTCCGTAAACATTGAGCACGTTCACTGCGTGTGACGTCATCGTGTCCTTTTGAGGCTTTTAACGTTCACACTGGAGATCACATACAAATCGCAAATTGGAAATGTGAATGGCCTCGCAAAAAAAATCAGATTTCACAAAAAAATCGGAATTGAGCATTAAGCCCTGCAGTGTGAACGTAGTCATAAACCCTTGCCCTCCTTCTGTGCGCAGCCCAGGGCATCTGTGGCTCGAGTAACGCCAGCGATTGTGAGCAGCGTGAAGCATGTAAAACATCTTTTCGTACTTCCTACTTGCGAGGGCTGTAGAGTATTTGTCTGTTTGCGCTCACATCCCAGTGTTGTATTACAATCTGCTCCGTCTGTGCACCAAATGTGTCACATGCTACGCACATGCTACATGCTAACCCCCGCGCGCTAACACGATCTGACAGAGGAGTGGATTCACCATTCCACTCTGTCCACACCTGCCATGTTCAGAAGGCCACGTGTCCGTCAAGCTGCAGCAGATGGCGCAGCGTTTGCCCACTGACCCGACGGTTGGTGACGCATAGCTGTTGTGTTCTTTGGCCAGACACTTCGCTCTGGTTTGAGTTTGTGTGATAAATGAATGAAATGTTCCTTGAAGGAGACAGCTGTGTAAAATCGATTATTACTAGTTAACATTTGTAACTATTTTGCCAATTTTCTAACTTTTTTTTTTTTTTTTTTAGCATTTCCAACGTTTTCCAGGCTTCCAAGTTTTTAAATAATAATTGCATTTGGGGATGCTTTTCATCAACTTCAGTGCTATAATTTTATTCCAAAACAAAATCGTCATGTTTGAGTAATCCTGGTTTATTGTTCTGTCTGCAGCTCCAAAGCTCAAAATGCTCTGTTTTATGTAGTGGTAGTTTTAAAGTTAAGAGCTCCTTTTACCTTTTATTCAGTGGAGGTTAGGCTGAAATGATCCAAATGTTTCTAGTAAAGGTGTACAGAGCTTAAAAACACAGTGGAACACTTCACAAGGTGTTTTTCTGTTTGAGAAAAGAGGAGAACTGAACTGAATATGTAGGATTTGTGTGTGTTAAAAGAAACAAAACACAACTCCAGGTCTGTTTGTGATGAGGAAAAACATTACAACATAGAATAAGGATCAGAAAAAAGTGTAATATGCTCACAACTCACCTTTGATTAAGTTACTTCTGAAAATCTGACACATTATTTAATTCACAGTTCAATTTTTGCCTATTTCAAACGACCACATCGGACACGTCTATATAAAATGTCCTTTCAGGTGAGATTCATGTCACTGTATTTCGATGATGTTGGACTCCCATATTCGTTGACAGTTTAACCTTTACAGCCTGTCAGCGTAGGACAGAGCTCGTGTTGGTGGGGGACATGTTTAGCTGGCAGCTGCCCCAGGACAAGTGCAGGACGGGTCAGGGGGACACCTGTCAGCTTACATGGGACAGGGGACAAGAGTGAACAGTCTAGAGAATGGTTTTGCCACTGTGAAAATGCTTATTATGTTTGATGTCTTCTGTATGTATCTAAAATGTAGAAACTATTAAGCAAAAAGAAAAAAATTGAATGAGAGGGTGTGTCTAAACCTTTGACTGGTGTTTTGAGTCGATTTGTGCTCTTTAAATTAACAAAGAAGACAAAAGCTACAGCATCGACAATAGAGGCTGAGAACAAAGTCCACTCGGACTCCACGCTTGGGCCTGCCAGGTCTCTAAGGCTTCCTCCCCATAGGGGCTCGGAGTAGAGCCACTGCTCCTCCACGTTGAGAGGAGCAGCTGAGGTGGCTCGGGAATCTGTTCCGGATGCCTCCTGGACGCCTCCCTCGGGAGGTGTTCCGGGTATGTCCCACCGGGAGGAGGCCCCGGGGAAGACCCAGGACACGCTGGAGGGACTATCACTACGTGCACATGGACGAGTGTAATACGATTGCAAACGGATTGGGATCGTATCGGATTCATGTGCACAGGCTAAGGATCGTATAGGGATTGGTTTCGCGAATCCGATTGGAACACCTGGCTTAGGCCGATAGTAATCCGCTTGGTGCCGCCTTGTGCACGATATCGGATCCGATTGGCATACTACGCATATGCAGGAATTTTCGCCAGGGATTTCACCCGGAAGTGGTAGGAGGCGCCGACGCCGTCATAAGTTGCGATTGTTGCCAGGAAAAGTCAGAAGAAATCATGGCTGTGAAGAAAGAATGCACAACACATACACCAATGCTGCTCCGTCAAAGTCCTCGAGGGCCATCTTTGTATACCGCCACGTAGTTTGTTGCGTTTTTATTGAGTAGCCATCACCCAGAAGTAGTTGGACTACAGCGCCATATAGCGTAGCGGAGCCGGCCAGGTCGCTGACCATTATCCGATTACATGAGTTTCATGTGCACTCGGATTGGACGACAGACCTCCCGCCGAGTAACGGGATCGGATTCGGAGAAATCCAATCCGATCCTACCATGTGCACGCACTCTATGTCCCTCGGCTGGCCTGGGAATGCCTTGGGGTCCCCCCGGAGGAGCTGCAGGAAGTGTCCGGTCCCTGCTTAGACTGTTGCCCCCACGACCCGGTCCCAGAAAAGCGGAAGAAAATGGATGGATGGATGGACAAAAGCTAAAATTAGCCAACCACTTTGTTATTTTTTCAGTCACATTCTACTTTTGTTGATAAATCCAGTTGGTTTAAACCTAAAATGCCTCTCTCTGATCCTAACGGTCACTACCTAAACCCCAGGGCCTGCAGACAGTACTGAGTCAGTGCTAGTGCAGCCTCTGCAGCTCAGGGAGTGAATTCTGGAGGTTCTGAGCTTCACATGAGTCCTGTCCATAAACTGAGAACGAGAAAAACATGGACACTATTAGTCAAAGTTTGGATACACCCTCTCATTCATTTTTTTCTTTCTGTTTACTGGTTTCTACATTTTATATACATGCAGAAGACATCAAATACAACATGCAAGACATATGGAATTATGTAGCAAAGAAAAAAACTTTAATAACTCAACTAAATATGCTTTGTATTAAAATCCTCAAAGTATCCACCCTTTGCTTTGTTGACAGGACTGCGAACCTTTTGCCTTTTCTCAGTGATGTTCACAGAAGTCTCCTGGACTGGTTTTCACTTTCGCTCAGGGTCGAGAAATTTCCAAAAGTGGGAACCAGTGATCAAAGCAAAAGATGGATATTACAAAAAAAAATACAGCAAGTTTTGAGTTATTTTGAGTTTATTTTTATTTACGACATCCCGTATGGGTCCATTTGTAGTTTTGATGTCTGCAACGAGAATGTAAAATGTAAATAATCACAGATAATAGAAGAAGAAGAGACAAAAATGAAAAAAACAACAACTTTTGGCTGGGTATTTGTCTTCTATCTGCAGGTAAAGGCACTGGCCACTCAGGTTCAGTGGTGATTATAGTCCCTCAGTAAGAGCTCAGCCTACATACAGCTCCTTTAACACTATGCCACCACATGCACAGTGCAACATATGTAATTGTACAGAAGTATGCCGCAGCCACATGGAAATCATTGCGTGAAAATGTAATTGTCATATTCATCCCAGCTGTACTCCTACGCAGAGCCAGCGCAGAGGGGGCTGTGCTGGACGAGCCCCCTTCGTCTTTGTGAATGAGGGAAAGTCAGTGGGGACCGGTGGTTGGGGGTTGGTGGTCATTATTGCAGCGCCGGAGCGGTAGGAGAGCGCATTAAAATACCTTGCATCTTGTTGCCTTCATCTACACACTTTGGTGTGTAGATGAACCGGGCAATGAGCTAACCAGTGTGGGTCCTTGGGCAAGACCCTTCACGGTACTGCCCCCCGGGCGCCAAAAAAAAGATGGCTGCTCACTGCTCCTGAAAAGGATGGGTCAAATGCAGAAGTCAAATTTCTCCCGTGTGTCAGTGTGTGTCATTGTGTGTGAGACCAATAAAGGCTTAAGCCTAATCTTAATTGGTTATGCGATTTTGTGCATAAGGTAAAGGTATAAAGGTATGGCGGCACGGTAGCTGAGTGGCTAGCGCTCTTGCTTCACAGCAAGAAGGTTCCAGGTTCGATCCCCGGGTCACCCGAGCCTTTCTGTGTGGAGTCTGGGTGGGTTTCCTCTGGGCACTCCGGTTTCCCCCACCAACCCAAAACATGCACCATAGGTACCTCCAGCTTAGGTCCTGACCAAGCTGAAGCAAGAATACTGTCCCCGGACGCCCTAATGTGTGCTGCCCACTGCTCCTAATATATGTATATGTATATATATATATATACACATATATATATATACATATATATATATATATATATATATACAGGGAGTCCTCGAGTTACGACGTTGATCCGTTCTTAAGACGCGTCGTAACCCGAATTTCGTCGTAAACCGGATTTTGCCTTTGATCTTCCAACCAAAGCACCAATAACCTTTCCATCTCAATAATTAGACCACTACGCTGCTTGGTTATCACTGCCGCTTTCATAGGAGCAGATCAGAGCCCACATCAGGTACTTCCGCCCACATTGGGCACACACACGAGGCTGTCTTCTTCTCCCTACAACCACAACAGAGCGTATTCTTCCGCCGTGCGCCGCGCGCCGCGTGCGTTTGTTTACATCTTTTACCACGCTAAACCGTGTAAGACGGAATGACGCGTAATATATACATATTTTTTTTAATGGGGGCGCGTTCGTAACCACGAAACGTCGTAACCCGAGACCGTCGTAACCCGAGGACCCCCTGTATATATATATATATATATATATATATATATATATATATATATATATATATATATATATATATATATATATATATATATAGGATGGGTTAAAATGCAGAGAAGAATTTCTCCAGTGTGAGATCAATAAAGTCACTTCTTCTTCTTCTTCTTCTTCTTCTATAAGAGGAACAAGACAGCTTTGCGTTTCATGTGTGGGTCCCGGAATCTGAGAGTAAAATAAACTGTGACTCCGCACATGCGCACTGGCCTCCTCATCTACTCGAAAGTATGGATAAATCTCAGGCCAATCTCAGATTACAGGCCACTTTTGACTCAAACAACGGCGTAGACATCGAGCTTCTATGATTTGAAAAGTGCTAAAGTTTGTGTTATTTGGAGACCGCTCGGGGCATATTACATGCTCGGGGCATATAATATATGCGAACTTGCACTACGGATATTGCAAATCTAAAACATCCCTGGAAGTGCTCCATATGACACCAAAGTGCTATGGGTGAGTAAAACAACTTGTTTTATTACCGAAATAAGGCTCAGATTGTAAAAAAACGTTAATTCTCCTTTAAGGGTACCATCATTTTTGTCCAGGCCTGTTTCATGAGTTTTTTTTTTTTTTTTTTTTTTTATATATTTCTATTGAAGCGTGGTTGAAAAGCAATGTCTGACTTTCATTCACTTTTCATAGGATTTTTATTTATTATTACTTTTGTCAGATTCAAGTTATTTCTATGACCATTTTGAGTTTTTCTTTCATTAACCGACGGATACCAACAATTTTGTCCGTGTGTGTATAAACTTTAAAGCTGCCCTCTGTAACTTTTCTGGCGCCGGGTCCGTCATCTGCTTGTCTCCATGGAGATGTTACTGCTTTGGTGTGTTCCACGGTATGGCATTAAACATAATCAAGTGTTCATTCGGTTTCTATTGCTCAAAAAGAACATCGAAAAATATGCATTCTTACTTCATAGGCCTGACTGGTAACATGACCTAATGGCATGGTAATAGATAAGTCAAATGCCATACTGTGGAACATTCTGGGCTATGCAACAATATTTACAGAAGTTTTTAGAAGCCTGGGATCACTATAAGCGTTCATGGTCCTGTTTAGATGTTTGATTTTCATGAAAAAGATGACCGTGACTAACAGTTTTTAACAATTTTAACAACTTTGTGATTGTAATTTTATGTGAGAGAGACTTGTTTAACAGCTCTGATCAGCTCACCTGTTCAAATAAATCAGCTCTTTCTGGTCAAATTGTGATATATATATAAATTAAACTCAGATTAAAGTCTCAAACAGAGCAGAGGGAATGACGATGGCAATGACCAGGTTCAACATTTGTGAATTTACCCTTTGGATATGTCATGATTGTTGCGCTTTCTCCCATCTGGGAAGTACATAGTGCAGCTTTATGCCTTATTTTAGACACTACTTTTTCGATACGAGTCTCTCTCCGTCTGCTTCTCTGTGTGTGGGGCGGGGGGACCACACAGGCAGCAGCAGGTCTGGACCATTAGTGGACTGGACTCATCGCGGGGGATTTGTGCAGTGAACCTGAACAGCTAAAGAGGGACTAGAGCCTCGGCAGTGTCTGTAAGAAGAATACATCTGGAATTACACACAGAAATACAAATAATAATAATAATAATAATAAATACCATATTGTCCGCACTATAAGTCGGATTATAAGGCACACCTTCAATGAATGGCCTATTTTAAAACTGTTTTCATGTATAAGGCGCATAGAATAGAAACTACAGTAGAGGCTGACTACGGTAGCCATGATTAACCAATATTGATCCATATATAAGGCGCATCGGATTATAAGGCGCACTGTTGGCTTTTGAGAAAATTGAAGGCTTTTAGGTGCGCCTTATAGTGCGGAAAATACGGTAATTCAAATGCACGAACAGCAATGTTGATTTAAAATACAGGGATGAAATAACAAATTATTTTATATATGTTTTTGTATGGTAAAAGGAGAAATTCAATTTGTTAACTGGACAAAGTTTATTTAGTCGAAAACGTTTCGCAGCTCATCCGAGCTGCTTCGTCAGTTCTGGTTAGAGCGCTGATGGACACTGCTTATATCTAGCTGCAGGGAGGAGCTAACTACACTGAAATTATTCTGAAACTATCCCACCTCTTTGTTTTCAGCTTTCTGTCTTTTGTTTTAAGTTTCTCTCTGGCGGCTAGTTTAGCATACCCATTCATACCCTAATGTCTGTTTTCACACCTCTGGACCTGATCTGGCTGCCCTTTTGTTTGATTTGATTTAGGTTTGAGAATGGAATTATAGATGGGAGACAAATTGTGTCTGACTCCCCCATTCCTGTTCAAAGAAGGATTTTCTTTTTTGAGATGGGATAGTTTCAGAATAATTTCAGTGTAGTTAGATATAAGCAGCTAGATATAAGCAGTGTCCATCAGCACTCTAACCAGAACTGACAAAGCCTCTCGGATGAGCGGCGAAACGTCTTCGACCAAATAAACTTTGTCCAGTTGACAAATTGAATTTCTCCTTTTACCATGGATTCTACCTGGACGACTGAGGGATTCTTCACATATGTTTTTGTATGTTTTTGATTTTTTTATTTAACAGAACAATGTACAGCCACATAATGCCTAAAGGCAGAGCATAAAGGCAGAGATGCTTGTACCAGATTATAGCTTGAAAGCTAATTTCCATCTGTAGTCCTTTAGGGAGAAGAGGACAAGGGACATTATATACAGTGCAAAAATACATACATACTCCATACTCTCAGACACACATACTCCCATTCATCCTCGTCATACATTGTAATACAAAACAGAAACTGCTTACATTTCAAATTCATTATGCTAAAAAAATAACAGTTATAGCTCAACAATCTAATGTTTGTACAGTAAATAGAGACCAACTCGTATACCGTATTTTCCGCACTATAAGGCGCACCTAAAAGCCTTAAATTTTCTCAAAAGCCGACAGTGCGCCTTATATATGGATCAATATTGGTTAATCATGGCTACCGTAGTCAGCCTCTACTGTAGCTTCTATTCTATGCGCCTTATAATGCGGTGCGTCCTATATATGAAAACAGTTTTAAAATAGGCCATTCATTGAAGGTGCGCCTTATAATCCGATACGAATTATAGTGCGGAAAATATGGTTGTTGTTTTTTTCTTTTTTACTATAATAAACATAATTGCGTAGTTTTGCAATATCAATTAGAGCATTTATAATATCAGTTTAAAATGTTTCATTGCGTGCATCTCTGGTTTTCAGTGAATCATTTCCTTACTTCTCTAGAAAAGTTGCTAAAGTTGTTTTCGTGTCTCAGCTCAGTAGGGAGTTTTTTGCTTTGTTGCTTGGTATGAGAATGCAGACTGGGCCAGGCTCGTTCTGCACTTGGGAATACTGCATAGTCCGCTGCTAGAGGCTCTGGTGATTCTGGTCGTTACTTCTAAGGTCTGATGAATGAACTCTTTGTGAATATTGTGAATAATCTTATAAACCATACATACTTGTACTTGGGAAAAGGAAATAAAATTATCAAAGCTAAGCAATTTATGCTTGTCCAGTACAAGACAGTGATGATATAATTGTGTCTTTTTTATCAAGGATTTTGAGTGCATGTTTGTAAATGGATTCTAAGGGCTTCAAAGTGGTTTTATTTGCTTGTGACCAGCTTGAAATGCAATATGAGGAATGTGACAGTATCATCGCATTTAAATAACTTTTTGCTGCTTCCACAGAAAGCGAGTTCCTTATGTTTTTGAAAGTTGCCAAGTTGTATTTTAAGGTTTTACTAATCTTTTTCACACACTTTTTGAAATTAAGAGAAGAATCTAAAAGGAGCCCTAGATATTTATACTCGCTGACATTTTTAATTTTATTGCCATTTATTGTGACAATGGGATAGTCCTTATCTTTCTGTTAACAATCAAATTATTGTTGTGCAACAAGATGTCTAAACTACAGCACATAGGCCACCATTAGCAATCCGGTTCTCGTCTGGAAACACCCACAAAGTCCATGTCTTGAAAAGAAAACATTAAAAAGAGCGAAACATCAGTGTTACAGTCAAAAGTTCAAGATTCCATGCACAGCTTCCAGGTGCTGGTAACAGCAGGAACATTCAACAATTCCAAAAAAACAAAACAAGAGAGATGGTTTACCGCACACTTGCTTGACGTTCTTCTTTATTAGGATAGAGCGAACAACGCGTTTCGCCTCTACAGCGTCATCAGGTTCGCTCAGGTATTACCCGACTAGTGCCAGGTGCGACTAAATACCATCCAGTCACATCTTTTTTTCCTTAAAGTCATATTGGTCACACTTTTTTTGAATGGAATATATAATACATATATACAGTATTTATTTATTCATTTATTTGTTTATTTGACAGGGACAGTGCAATCGGACGTAGTTACAGAACAGAGAAGCTGATGCATACAGAGTTTAGCAAATGCTAATTTTCTACACTAACATAAGATCTAAACTACATATTTACCGTATTTTCCGCACTATAAGTCGCATCGGATTATAAGGCTTCACCTTCAGTGAATGGCCTATTTTAAAAATGTTTCATATATAGGGCGCACCGCATTATAAGGCGCATAGAATAGAAGCTACAGTAGTGGCTGACTACGGTAGCCATGATTAACCAATATAAGATAAGATAAGATAAGATATGCCTTTGTTAGTCCCACAGTGGGGAAATTCCATTGTTGCAACGCACAGATCAAGAACAGCAGGAATATGTAGCATGCAGTAAAACAAGATAATAAATAATGGCTTAAAATAATTTAAAAATAGACCTGAAAATAGACTCTCGAGTATAGCTGAATATTGATCCATATATAAGGTGCATCGGATTATAAGGCGCACTGTCGGCTTTTGAGAAAATTGAAGGCTTTTAGGTGCGCCTTAAAGTGCGGAAAATACGGTATAAAAAAATACAATTTCATCTATATAATACCACAGGATCTCATCTCTGCTGACGATGTTGTCCTGATGGCTTCATCGAACCGGGACCTCCAGTGTGCACTGGGGCGGTTTGCAGCCGAGTGTGAAGCAGCTGGGATGAGGATCAGCTCCTCCAAATCCGAGGCCATGGTTCTCGACCGGAAAAAAGGTGGCTTGCCCTCTCTGGGTGGGTGGGGAGTCCTTGCCTCAAGTGGAGGAGTTCAAGTATCTCGGGGTCTTGTTCACAAGTGAGGGGAGGATGGAGCGTGAGATTGACAGGCGGATCGGTGCAGCGTCGGCAGTGATGCAGTCGCTGTACCGGACCGTTGTGGTGAAGAGGGAACTGAGCCAAAAGGCGAAGCTCTCAATTTACCGGTCAATCTACGTTCCTACCCTCACCTATGGTCATGAGCTCTGGGTAATGACCGAAAGGACGAGATCGCCGATACAAGCAGCCGAAATGAGTTTCCTCCGCAGAGTGGCTGGGCGCTCCCTTAGAGATAGGGTGAGGAGCTCAGCCACACGGGAGCAGCTCGGACTAGAGCCGCTGCTTCTCCACGTCGAGAGGATCCAGCTGAGGTGGCTCGGGCATCTGTTCCGGATGCCTCCTGGACGCCTCCCTCGGGAGGTGTTCCGGGCATGTCCCACCGGGAGGAGGCCCCGGGGAAGACCCAGGACGCGCTGGAGGGACTATGTGTCATCACTGAATGCTCGTGCAGTGCTGACTCAAAACAAAGCCACTGCTGCCATAAAACCCCAGCGAAGATATAGAAGAGAAGAACTCAAATAAAGAGAAACAGATGGAATAAATGATAGTTCATATCATTCAACTGACATACACACAAGTGAACACCTGCTGCTTGTTTAGGGTAATTTGCCCAGGTGTTCAATGGTGTTTAATCATGCTGATTAACTAGCAAGCAAAGGACACCGCAAAGCTCACAGACATATTAACCGGGTAACTTTCTACGACAGACACATGTAAACGAACACGAATAACTTTGTTAAAATGCATGATAAGTTTTCGCATGACCATCATAAATGGCATTTGACATGACTGAGATCACATCTGTGACTCCTGAATTAAGTCGTAGTATGTTACTTACCCCGCAACGCAAGTGCAGTTGGCGGTCAGAACGTAGTTATCGCGCTTGTTGATGATAGCTCAAGCATTGTACACGGTCATCTTGTGGCCTTGTCTTTGACTGGGGAGAACATCAGATGCCAACACGCAAAACTCCCCATCGATATCGTGGTATTTTACCTCCTGTACATGGCCACACACGGCAAACTGGTAGGCATCCATGGATTTCTATGCGCACACTTTCTATCTTGTATACACGCTGGGCTTCTCAACTAAATAACATTAAGATCTGGTAGTCGAACCCCGTTGCTTAAAGTGAGCTTTTGAATGTAGCGCTCCCTATCATTCAGATACTCCGCTGTGGTCCGCCATGGTTGATTCTGGGTCAACAATGCACGCACATGCCGGTGACGTCACGTCTGTTTACTAACTGTAAAGGGGTCTATAAAGTTTGTCTAAGTCTAAATTCTCCAACAGTCTTTCTTTGTTGTCCTTTTTCTTACTATTTTGTTGCATAATTGGTTGTTGTGACTAGATTTGGTCTGCGGGGGCCACCATAAAATAGCCCTTAAGTTTAGTCGCGTGCATGCTAGCATTAATTATCTCCTGTGCTAATCGTCATGCTAAGTGATGGACTGTCCCAGAGGAAGTGTCTCCCATAACGGTGCGCCGTGGGGGGTCGCTCAGTGGGACCTCCAGCCCCCACAGTCAGCCAGCCAGCGCTCAAATGTCCCATCTTTTCATCGCGGCTTCTCCGTGGTTCTATCTCAGAGCCACAAATCCCCTCTTGCCCCCGCAGACGCACTCTCCTCGGGTTACCGCCACCTCCTCACCTGCCCCTCTACCTGGATCTATAATCTATATAAAAAAAATACTATAAATAATGACACAAATAATCAGTGCAGATTCAGTGTTTCGCAACCTAATGAAACTACTACTGCATATCGCGTCAGGTTTGTGAAGTTTTAGTGTACAGTTCTGTATCGTGATTTTGCATATTTACGAAGAAATGTCGTGTGAGAGCATGGGCGATGTAGGCTTGCACAGAATCTTAGCGCTAATCGTAAAGAGGGTTTGAAGAAGAAGAAGAAGAAGTGAACTTTATTGATCTCACACTGGAGAAATTCTTCTCTGCATTTTAACCCATCCTATATATATACAGTATATATATTAGGAGCAGTGGGCAGCACACACCAGGGCGCCCGGGGACCATCTCCATGATCTTCTTGCTTTGGCTTGGTCAGGACCTAAGCTGGAGGTACCTATGGTGCATGTTTTGGGTTGATGGGGGAAACCGGAGTGCCCGGAGGAAACCCACCCAGACACGGGGAGAACATGCAAACTCCACACAGAAAGGCTCGGGCGACCCAGGGATCGAACCCAGACCATGCATGCAAACTCCACACAGAACACACACAGAAAGGCCCGGGCAACCCGGGGATCGAACCCGGAACCTTCTTGCTGTGAAGCAAGAGCGCTAACCACTCAGCTACCGTGCCGCCGAATGGAGCTTATTTATCTACAGCTCTGGAAAAAAAATAAGACACCACTGCATTTTTTTATTTTCTGAAATCAGCATCTCCACATGTATTACAGCCATTCCATTCCAGCGTCTATTGAATTCCAACACAAACACAAAGCTGAGGTACTTCAGTTCTTGCACCAGGAGTGGAATAAAATCACCCAAGAACAATGTGAAAGACTGGTACTAAACCAGGTCTAAACTAAGACTAAACCAGGGCTAAACCAGGACTAAACCAGATTAAAACAAGGACTAAACCAGGACTAAACTAGGACTAAACCCAGTCTGAACCAAGACTAAACCAGGATTAAACTAGGACTAAACCAGGTCTGAACCAGGACTAAACCAGGTTAAAAAGGGGACTAAACTAGGATTAAACCAGATCTGAACCAGGACTAAACCAGGTTAAAACAGGGACTAAACCAGGACTAAACTAGGACTAAACCAGGACTAAACTAGGACTAAACCCAGTCTGAACCAGGTTAAAACAGGGACTAAATCTGTGAAATACTCTACTTACACCTTATTAATTCTACCTGTACCTTTATATTTTATTATATTTTATTACATATTTTTATTATATTGTTTACTTTTTTCCCTTGTATTTTTATTGCATGCTATTAGTACTTCTGGACTATCTTAGCGAGTTCTTCTGATCCTAAGCATTTCATTGCATTGTTGATCCTGCATATGACAAATAAACAAATCTTGAATCTTGAATCTTACTCAAGTAAACTTAACCGCGTACTACTACTCTTTGCTTTATACGTCTTATACGTCCAACGTTTTATCTGTTGGACATTTGAGGCAGGTTGTGGGGCAATGATTTGAAACGTGCCCAGAGTAGAGGTCTCGGGGCCGGACACAGTGAGGGCCCATTGTCCCCCGTGTCAGCAGCCTCTCCGCTCTAATGGGGCCTGTACATCATCGTCCTGATTATGGGACCTGGGGGAGGGCCGTGAGGGTCCATGGGGGTCCAGGGTGTGTGTGTGTGTAAAAGTGAGTGAAAGTGTGGTGGAAGGAGGAGAGGTGAAGCGTGCCCAAATCTCCCGCTGACTGAAATCCAAGCACTTAACCCCTTCTACAGGTATATGGCCTTGGGAAGATTTTTTAGAAATCTTTTTAATGGACCACAGCTTTGTGCTGGTCTTTCTGCTCAGCGGCAACACCGTGCACCTTTTCCATTTCTTCACCTTAATATACAGTACACTGCCTGACAAAAGTATTAGGACGATTGTGTATTTCTGAACTTTCATAAATACTGATAACAAGACGTATTGGTAATGACAACAAATCAATTTTTTGATATGTTAAAGCAAATTTCATCATGTGTAAAGGCATATTATTGCAAAAATAATATGCAAAAAAAAAAAACATAGCCAGAGTTCGCCCTATTCTCTCTCAGGCCAATACGGAGACACTGATGCATGCTTTTGTCACCAGCCGTATAGACTACTGTAATGCCCTGCTCTCTGGTCTTCCCAAAAAGAGTATTTCAGGTTTGCAATTATTGCAAAATTCAGCAGCACGTGTCCTGACTAGGTCCAGAGGGCGGAATCACATTACACCGGTCTTAAAATCTCTGCATTGGCTCCCTGTGAGTTACAGGATAGATTTTAAAGTTCTTTTACTGGTTTTTAAATGTCTTAATGGTCTTGGGCCTTCCTATCTTTCAGAACTGCTTTCCCCTTATGAACCTTCACGGGCCCTGCGCTCCTCCGGCAGCAGGCTCCTGGTCATTCCCAAAGTCAGGACACACACTCACGGAGAGGCGTCTTTTCAGTACTACGGCCCTCGTCTATGGAACTGCCTGCCGGAGGACCTCAGGGCTGCAGAGAACGTTCATGTTTTTAAGAGTGGGCTCAAGACTCACCTGTTTAGCTTGGCCTTTGACTGACTTCGGTCGTCTGTTTGCTTGTCTTTTATTTGTTCTTTTGTTTGTTGTTGCTGTTCCTGTTGTTGCTGCTGCTGTTGTTGCTGTTCCTGTTGTTGCTGTTCCTGTTGTTGCTGTTCCTGTTGTTCCTGTTGTTGTTTTGTTGTTGCTGTTGTTGTTGCTGCTGCTGCTGCTGTTGTTGTTGCTTTTGTTGTAGCTGTTGCTTTCGTTGCTTTTGTTGTTGCTGTTGTTGTTGTTGTTGTTGTTGTTCCTGTTATTGCTGTTGTTGCTTTTGTTGTTGTTGCTGTTCCTGCTGTTGCTGTCGTTGTTGCCGTTGTTGCTGTTGTTGCTGCTGTTGTTGTTGCTGTTGCTGTTGATGTTGGTGTTGCTGTTGTTGCTGCTGTTGTTGCTGCTGCTGCTGTTGTTGCTGTTTCTGCCGTTGTTGCTGCTGTTGTTGTTGCTGCTGTTGTTGTTGCTGCTGTTGTTCCTGTTGCTGTTGTTGCTATTGCCGTTGTTGCTGCTGCTCCTGTTGCTGCTGCTGTTGCTGCTGCTGTTCCTGTTGTTGCTGCTGTTGTTGTTGCTGCTGCTGTTCCTGTTGCTGCTGTTGTTGTTGCTGCTGCTGTTCCTGTTGCTGCTGTTGTTGTTGCTGCTGTTGTTGTTGCTGCTGTTGTTGTTGCTGCTGCTGCTGTTGTTGTTGCTGTTGTTGTTGCTGTTGTTTCTGTCATTGTTGCTGCTGTTGTTGCTGCTGCTGCTGCTGTTGTTGTTGCTGATGTTCCTGTTGTCGTTGTTGTTGCTGCTGTTCCTGTTGTTGCTGCTGTTGTTGTTGCTGCTGTTGTTGTTGCTGTTGTTGTGGTTGCTGTTGTTCTTGCTGTTGTTGTTGTTGCTGTTGTTCTGTCGTTGTTGCCGTTGTTGCTGCTGCTGCTGTTGTTGCTGCTGCTGTTGTTGCTGCTGTTCCTGTTTTTTTTTTTTTTTTCCCTGGTAGCTGAGTGGCTAGTACTCATGCTTCACAGCAAGAAGGTTCGGGTTGCCCGGGCCTTTCTGTGTGGAGACTGCATGTTCTTCCCGTGTTTGGGTGGGTTTCCTCCGGGTACTCCGGTTTCCCCCACCAACCTAAACATGCGCCATAGGTAAAATCCTCCAGCTTAGGGCCTGACCAAAGCATAAATAAAACAAAATCATGGGGATGGTCCCCGGGTCAAATATAGAAACAACTTCTCCTGTGCGAGATCAATAAAGGTCAATCTTCTAATCCTTGACCACTGTAAGGCGCTTTGTGCTACAATTTTGTATGAAAAGCACCTTATAAATGTTTGATTGATTGATTGATTGATTGAAAAATGTAACAATATCAAGTTAAATAGCTTTTTCATTAAAATAACCAGCTTTGGCCTTAATCACAGCTTTACAAATTCCGAGATAATATTCATCCACAAATGGATTTGCGCACAATGATCTGAAAATATGAGAACGTGTGATAATATAATTGAGTAAATGCGATGAAATAGTATTAAGTACACCACATTTAAAGGAGAATTAACGTTTTTTTTTACAATCTGAGCCTTATTTTGGTAATAAAACAACTTGTTTTATTACCAAAATAAGGCTCAGATTGTAAAAAAAAACGTTAATTTGGTGTCATTTGGAGCATTTCCAGAGATGTTTTAGATTATTGATATCAGTTAACCTGAGTGCTCGGGGCACGACGTTGCAGTCACCAAAATAACACAAACTTTAGCACTTTTCAAATCGTAGAAGCTCAATGTCTTAGTCTACACTTTAGTTTGAGTCAAAAGTGGCCTGTAATCCGAGATTTAGCCATAGTTTTGAGTAGATGAGGAGGACAGTGCGCATGTGCGGAGTCACAGCTGATTTCGCTCTCAGCTCTCGGGACCCAAACATGAAAGGCAAAGCTGTAAAACGTTTGGACCATTGTGTTTGCAGTACCCACTTCAGTCAGGACGATTTTTTACCAGCAAAGGAAAAGAAAGAAGCCCAGCGGATTCAGCGCACGATTCTGAGAAGTAATGCGAAACCGATGGTTGTTCTCTGGTGCTCCTAAAACTGTCTCCGCTTCATTATTTCCGTATCCATTCTGTCTCCTCATCCGTATACTCCTCTTCAGTCCTCAGTCCTCCATAAGTCCTCTTCAGCCTCAAAGTCCCAATCTTCTGCCATGTGTCGCTTGCAACCGAAAAGTTATTAGCGTCTTCTTATCTGCAAATCAGCTGTGACTCCGCACATGCGCACTGTCCTCCTCATCTACTCGAAACTATGGCTAAATATCGGATTAGAGGCCACTTTTGACTCAAACGAAAGTGTAGACTAAGACATTGAGCTTCTATGATTTGAAAAGTGCTAAAGTTTGTGTTATTTTGGTGCCTGCAACGTCGTGCCCCAAGCACTCACCTTAACGGATATCGCTAATCTAAAACATCTCCGGAAATGTTCCAAATGACACCAAAGTGCTATGGGTGAGTAAAACAACTTGTTTTATGACCGAAATAAGGCTCAGATGGTAAAAAACGGTAATTCTTCTTTAAATAATGCTTGATACGTTGAAAAGTTGGCTCAGTACCCCAGCAGCACAAATTATGCCATCGTCCTAATACTTTTGTCAGGCAGAGTACCTCTTAACTGTGGACACACAACAGGAAAGCGTCCTCTAAGCCTGTCTTCCCTCTGTTGGTTTGGTTGGTGATGAGACAGGATATTTCATTGAGGTGTTTCCTCTGGAAGGTCTCCTGCTATGTTTTCAAGATTCAAGATTGTTTATTTGTCATATGGAGGATCAACACAAGGTCAACAATACAATGAAATGCTTAGGATCAGAAGAACTGTTGACTCGATAAGATAGTACTAATAGCATGCAATAATAGTAAATGGTAAAAAAACTGTTGCAAAAAGTGCAGGGGAAAAGGTAAACAATATAATTAAAAAATGTAATAAAATATAATAAAATACAAAGGTATAGGTAGGATTAAATAAGGTGTAAGTAGAGTATTTCACAGATTGCACATAATATAGTATGATTGGTATTTAATGGCAGAAGCTTCAGCCTCACAGGTCCCAAGTTTGTTTCCCAGGCAGCATGGGAGTTTATGTTTTTTTTTGGAGTTTATGTTCTCTACATGTCTGCGTAGACATTCTCTAGGTGCTCTGGTTTCCCTCTTTCCTGGTAAAATAAAGGAAAATAAATGTTCTAGCCATTTAGATTGTACTGTTCATTCACTGCACTCACTACACCACAGGGCAGCTGGGGCTGACAGACTGCAGACTGCCAATCTGCACCAGTGACTCTCCACCTCAGCTCACACACCACTTTTCATACTTGTAGACACAGTGGGTGAAGTGGCACAAGGGCACGACAACAGTATGAAGTCAGCGCTCGCACCGAACTACAAACTAAAAAACTCTAAACCACCTGAAGAAATGTGTTCCCAAGTTTATGCATGTACTTAGACTTAGGCTGCGTCCCATTACTCTGTCTTACCCCTTCCCCTTTATCTACATCTTTGTCTTGCCCCTTGATACTGATCTGAGAGGGCTCGGGGTACGAATGTTCCCCTAAGAAATGGGACGCCACTCGATTACCATTTGCGTCATCGTCCCTCGCCTCTACCTGAGCTGCTACGTCTACAGAGGCGACGACAACAACTGACGCAAACAAACGTAAACAAATGTCGAGGATTATCGGGTACCTCAGCTCGACAATAAAACTAGCTTGTTTATGCATGAAAGTTCGATGAAAACGACAACGTCGGCTAAACAGACATCGCTACAATTAAAACCGCAACAACAGTTCACTAAAAGTAACGTAGAACATAAGTGTCATAATTGTAAACCTGCTAAACTGTTAATCGATAATTACAACTTCTGAAAATACATTTGTGAGACTCCTCGGCTGGTCGATGTGACGCTGCCATCCTGATCCCAAAACCTGCCTGAGCTTGTAGGCGTACCCCTTCGTTCCAAGTCTGGTCGAGAGCTTTACTTCCTTTCAAGGGGTATGTAGCCCGAAGTCGTGGCTCAAACCCTTGATCAATATTAGAATCGAGACACCCCTTGACCTCATGAACGCACAAAACCAAAGGGGTAGGGGTAAGACGAAGGGGTAAGACAGAGAAATGGGACGCAGCCTTAGACTTAACCTTACTGATTCGCAAGGGAAATAAAAAATGTGGTACTTGGTAACAAATACACAGGTTTGGATCATGAGAAGCCTCAGCATGTTGAAATAATTCAGTAAGTTGCGTGTTTTTGATATAATTTCAAGCTTTTTTATTATGATAAAGTAATTTTTATTTGGATGAAAAAAATACACTTTTAAATACTTTCCAGATCTGTTCGTGTTCATAACCAGCCAATTTCCTCCAAAGAAGTCCCAGTGCAGTTTGGGCCATACGTAGCCATGTTTTACAATATGCCAACCACCGCACATACCCAACGCCAATTTAACTACGCCAGCAAGTTGGTAATGTTCTCTAAAAATAACCAACTTTCAATCTTGCTCAGGACTTTCTTCACGCTTTGGCCATAAACGTTATTACGGATTATTTTTATTTCTAATGCGCTTTTAATAAAAGCTCGCTCCTTGACGGGGAGAGTGGAAGATGTGAGGTGGTTTAGCGGCGGATCAAAACCCTTAAAGGTCGCAGAGGACAGAGGGACATTCATTTTAGTCGGGCTAATGAGTGTGTTATGAGAGACTGTTGGATGGGAAATTCTCAAATGAGTGAGGCCTGTTTCTCGGGTAATTAGAGTGTTAGCTTTTTACAGCGTGTCTGCGAAGTTCTGTCAGTGAGGTTGGGTGAAGAGGAATGTTTATGCCACAGAGTCACTGAAGTAAAAAAAGAGATGCCAAAAATCGAACGCAGTGGACATGGAAATCTTAAGTGCACGCACACATATACACGTCACCACGAAACTAATACCAAACAAGGTTGACATCATCTCAAACCAAGACCAAACCATGTTAAATGTGAATGTTCTAAAGGTCCAATATTAGACAAAAGTAACTCTTGTGAGCTTTAAGTTACGCTAGAATGTTATTACCTCCTCAAAAACTGACTTTGAGTTGTGTTTTGTTTCATTCACACATGTTTGAGTAACCCTTTTTTATTAGTCTGGGCACATGTCTAAAGATCAAAACGTCTCTGTTCCATCTTGGATGCCGTCCATGTAAATGTACTTTTCAAATGAACACATACCTTTTACCTTTAGTTCAGGAGAGATTGGCAATTCCAGGTCTAAAATTATCCAAATAATTCTAGTGAAGGCAAAAGAAGAAATTCAATTTGTCAACTGGACAAAAGTTTATTTGGTCGAATACGTTTCGCAGCTCATTCAAGCTGCTTCTTCAGTTCTGGTCAGACGCTGGTGGACACTGCCTATATCTGCCTGAAGGGGGCGCTAACTACAATGAAATTACTTTGAGACTACCACACCTACTTGTTTACAGTTTGTGTTAGGTAGGTGGGCCTATTAGATCTGCAGTGGGAGTGGAGTGTGGGTCTTGTTAGCGGAACCATTCAGGACCATAATGGTGTTTTCACGCCTCTGGACCTGACCTGCTGCCCTATTGTTTCGTTTGTTTGTTTTGATTTAGGTTTGAGGATAGAGTTATAGATGGGAGACAAATGACGTTTAAAACACCTCAGACATCATTTGTAATTTGAGGGATTCTACACAAAATTCTAGTGAAGTTGTATGGAGTTTAAAAACTGTGTAGAACTTCATGTATTGCCACATTTGCCTGACCAGCCAGTCCCTTCTACATTCTATACAAATCCAGAAGGGACCACAGAGCGTAAAACCTCCGTTCAAACATGAGAAGATCCAACCACAGCTTCTAATTTGTCTCCTCGTGAAAATTCTCGTAACATTCAGAACAAAATATCTAACTTCAACAATCAACGATTAAAAAAAAATTTTTTTTACCTGTAAGCAGCCGTGTTTGTTTTTGATGCAAACCGAGCATTCGTCTCTGATTGGTTAATACGCCTGAGCATGTAATATGCCTAGGGTGACCACCGGCATGAAACAGGAAAGGAGGACACTTGTGTCCAAAAAGGAGGACAAAGGCACTAAAGTGAGGACACCTTGGTTTTTTTTTTGTTTGTTCATTTTTTTTTATATCTGCAAAGTGCGAGGCGCGCGGGGGGGCACAGGGATCCAAGGAGCGCTCAGGGAGTTAGTGTGTGTTTGCTCAGACACCTAAAAAAATTAGGGGGAACATTGGCCATGTCCCAATTCCAAGTATTACTAGTCGCAATAGAATAATATTTGTGTCTTTAGGGAACAAGGAGCAGACCACCCGGCTCATTGAGCTGAGGCGGGACCTGTTCCATTTCACAGACGGCCATGTGATCCCCGGACTGCACTCAGGGCTGTGCGAGTATGCACCACCTCGACTGCAGACTGAAACCACACTCCGAACCGTGCACTCGCTGAATTGGGAAACGGCGAACATCGCAGAGTAGCAAGTGTAAATAATGGGTGGGGATCTATGACGATTTATGCAGCGGTGGCCGACGAGAGTCTGAAAGGAGGACAAAATGTAAAAAAGGAGGACACATGACAGACGGCCGGACAGACAGCTCTAAAACCGGACTGTCCGGATGAAATCCGGACGAATGGTCACCCTAAATATGCCCCATGCGGGCTCCAAATAACACAAACTTTAGCACTTTTCAAATCATAGAAGCTCGATGTCTTTAGTCTATGATTTCGTTTGGTCAAAAAGTGGCCTGTAATCCGAGATTTAGCCATAGTTTCGAGTAGATGAGGAGGCCAGTGCGCATGCGCGGAGTGTGCTCTCAACTCCCGGGACCCAAACATGGAACGCAAAGCTGTAAACTATGGATAAATCTCGGATTACAAGCCATTTTTGATTCAAACGAAATCGTAGACTAAAGACATCGAGCTTCTATGATTTGAAAAGTGCTAAAGTTTGTGTTATTTGGAGCCCGTACGGGGCATATTACATGCTCGGGGAATGCCCCGAGCTATGGCTATAAGTCGCGCTAGGCTAATGGCGTTAGCCTAACGCTAATCTAAAACATCTCCGGAAATGCTCCATATGACACCAAAATGCTATGGGTGAGTAAAACAACTTGTTTTATTACCGAAATAAGGCTCAGATTGTAAAAAAACTTTACTTTTCCTTTAACCCCCTGCTACAGGTACATGTCCTTGGGAAGATGTTTTAGAAATCTTTTTAATGGACCACAGTTTTTTGGTCCTCTTTCTGCTCAGCGGCAACACTGTGCACCTTTTCCATTTCTTCCTCTTAATATAGCTCTTAAAGGGAGCTATATTGGAGCTCAGGTAATTAGGTCCGGTGAGTTCGCTTGTTTTTCTTCTCAAAACAAAACATTTGTCAGAAAGTTGATATATTTGCATCCCAACAGAGGTCCACGAAAAATCCAGCAGCGTATTTTCGCATTTGCATATCTCGTCTCGATTCGTATCACTGCGCGCCTATTACTTATTATTAGCCTGTTAAACCTTTAGCGGAAGTGAACGATGGATGCGGTCCGCCGTAAGGGGAAGTTTACGAGTGGACAGGCTAATAGAGCTAACGTGAGCGCAGAGATACGAATCGTGACGAGATATGCGAATGCGAAAATACGCTGCTGGATGTTTCGTGGACGACTGTTTGGGACGCAAATATATCACCTTTCGGACAAAATGTTTTGTTTTGAGAAGAAAAACAAGCTTTATTACAAGTCCCCGCGAACTCACCGGACGTAATTACCCGAGCTCCAGAATGCGAGCAGAACTGGGCTGAGCGCAAACCGTCAGAGGTAAGCCGGTGTTACCGCACGTAACTTTTAGAAGGAAACCCATACAGATTAACATTAAAAAACTAAAAAACAAAACGCACTATCCCTTTAACTCTGGACACACAACAGGAAAGCCTCCTCTAAGCCTCTCTCCCCTCTGTTGGTTTGGTTGGTGCAAAGACAGAACATTTCGTTGAGGTGTTTCCTCTGGAAGGTCTCCTGCTACATTTGGTATTTAATGGCAGAAGCTTCAGCCTCACAGGACCTGGTTTGTTTCCGAGGCAGCATGGGGCCTTTTTGGAGTTTATGTTCTCCCCATGTCTGCGTAGACATTCACTAGGTGTTCTGGTTTCCCCTTTCCTGGTAAAATAAAGGAAAATAAATGTTCTAGCCATTTAGATTGTACTGTTCATTCACTGCACTCACTACACCACAGGGCAGCTGGGGCTGACAGACTGCAGACTGCCAATCTGCACCAGTGACTCTCCACCTCAGCTCACACACCACTTTTCATACTTGTAGACACGGTGGGTGAAGTGGCACAAGGGCACGACAACAGTATGAAGTCAGGGCTCGGACTGAACTACAAACTAAAAGACAAACTCTAAACCACCTGAACAAGTGCGTTTCCCAAGTTTATGCAGGTTTGGATCATGGGAAACCTCAGCATGTTGAAATAATTCAGTAAATTGTGTGTTTTTGATATAGTTTCAAGCTTTTTTGTTATGTTAATGTCATTTTTATTTGGATGAAAAAATACACTTAAATACTTTCCAGACCTGTTCGTGTTCATAACCAGCCAATTTCCTCCAAAGAAATCCCAGTGCTAAGCAAGCGAGTCGGTATCGTCACAAATAGAAATTATCAGCTTCAACATTTGTGAATTTACCTTCTGGATATTTTACGGCAAAGTACAATATAATCAATAAGGAAACCTGACTCCCCTTATCACATTTTAGAATCAGAAACCCGCAATAACAGTGCTCCCTCGTTGTTGTTGATGATGTTTTGTATTTTAGAGGATAATAATTCTGATGAAGGATTTTTAGAAGAAGATGAATTTGAAAGTTAGTCTTAATGCATTTTGTTTTAAATGGAGTTTGATCATTTTAACCCTAGATCACTATCGCCGGGTGATTTTCCCCCCCAAGCAAAAGTATTTACATGATTTTCAATATGTTGCATTTTTCTGAGTGTCATGGGTCCCCTGGGAGCTTCACCATTGTTTTTGACATCTTTGAAGGTGTAGGTGTTTCCCTGCCCCAAAGCCCAACTTTTTCCTACAGGCTTTCGGGTCATTTTCACCCGACAATAGTGAATTTTTATTTTATTTTTTATTTTACCTTTATTTAACCAGGAAAGTCCCATTGAGATTAATAATCTCATTTTCAAGGGAGTCCTGGCCAAGAGAGCGGCACAGATCAATACAATTACAAAACCATTTCAAAAACAATTTTCAAGCAATTACAAGCAGTAAAATGTTCATTCATTCATTCATCTTCTTCCGCTTTTCCATTTTCTGGGTCGCGGGGGCAGCAGTCCAAGCAGTGTTCTGCTGCCCAGAACACAATGCACCAGCAATAAAATGTTTCAGAATTAAAAACATTTACAAACCATAGATTTCAATTCCAAACCTTTGAGCAAGATTTTAAACTGTTCCTTTAGTTTCCAGTCTTTTTGTAGATTGTTCCTTACCTGGCCAGCCAAATGATATCTCTCTGTATTTCCTATACAGCGCGATACCATTTGGACACCCTCGCTCCACCCTCGCTCCCCCGGTTAACAACGGACTCCGCGATTCTGATTTGTTCAAAGATGGTGACGTCAGTGTACCCGCCTTTGCCCGCAACGTCCCTTCCATTCAGCTGTAAAATTGGTCTTAAATGACCTAAAACACATCGATTCCTTAAAACCACAGCAGCTGACAGCTCTAGAGGCCTTTCTTTTCAAAAAAGATGTTTTTGCATTGCTTCCTACCGGCTTGGTTCACGTCGCTGTCCGTTAACTGTTCTCTGATTGGTTCACTTAGCTGTGCATTCTGGACCAAGCGTTACCAGACTCGCCGCTGGTACAGCGATGAGTCATGGATTCTTCCAGGCAAGATTGTTCCAAGTTGTGGGAGCAGAATACTGGAACGCCCCTTTACCAGCTTCTGTGCGAACCCTTGGCACAGTCAGCAGCAGTGCTTCCTGAGAGCGTAAAGAATAATGTCCAGTTGCTCTTGGTTGAAGATATTCACACAGATATGAGGGGAGCAGGCGCTGAATACCCTTATAAATGAACATATACCAGTGAGTGAGCCTACGAGTGTCCAGTGCTGACCAGCCCACACGTGTGTAAAGTTCACAGTGGTGTGTGCGAGGGTTACTGAACCTCAGAGAGGCATGATACACACAATCTAGAATCTGAAAGAGGAATGTAAGAATGTGATGAATTTAATGTAAGAGGATGTAAGGAAGTATGAGTGGTCCTGGAATGTGTATCTATCCTTACTAAGTGCAGTGGATATGAATAAATGTCACAAAGTGCTGATTTCAAAGGGAATTCTTTTGGTGAAAACAATATTTTAGTCAACGGGTCATTTTTACCCACTGAAAAAATACTATTTTTTGTTCCTCTCTTCTGCAACTGGAGTCTGAGCTTCACCTGGGAAGTCTCACATGTCCCAGGAATTGGTAGAAAGACTAAGTTTCCAGTACATTTTTTTTTTTTCTTTTAGGAATTTTTTGTTCTCAAATTCCTAATTTTTCAGTAATTTTGGAGCATGTTTTTAGGGTCTTCCTATGTTTTTTTCCCCCCATTTTGTTACACATATCACAGTTGAAAATAAAAGAAAACCACTCTAATTTATCATGCCTTGTCATATTTTGATCTATTTTTCATGACATGTACTTTTTGTTGGGTATATTATATCGGGTCAAAATTACCTGGCAAAAGTGATGGTGTTACTTTTTATAGTGAAAGTGTTCTAGGGTTAAAGGGATAGTGCAGTTTTTAAAATATTAATCTGTATGGGTTTCCTTCTAAAAGTTACGTGTGTTGACACCGGCTTACCTCTGACACTCTCAGCTGATCCCGGTTCGGCTCGTTTTCTGGAGCCCACGTAAGTAGGTCCGGTAACTTCCCCGGAACATGAAATAAAGCTAGTTTTTCTTCTCAAAACAAAACATTTGTCCGAAAGGTGATATATTTAGGTCCCAAACAGTTGTCCAGGAAACATTCAGCAGCGTACTTAGCGATCACGTATTGCGTCTCTCGATTCGTATCACTGCGCTCATATTAGCTGTATTAGCCTGTTAACCTTTAGCGGAAGTGTACGGCAGATGCGGTCCGCCGTAAGGGGAAGTTTACAAGTGAACAAGCTAATACAGCTAATATGCGCACAGTGATTAGCCTGGTCACTTGTAAACTTCCCCTTACGGCGGACCGCATTTGCCGTACACTTCCGCTAAAGGTTAACAGGCTAATACAGCTAATATGCGCGCAGTGATACGAATCAACAGACACAATACGTGATCGCTAAGTACGCTGCTGGATGTTTGGGACGCAAATATATCACCTTTCAGACAAATATTTTGTTTTGAGAAGAAAAACAAGCTTTATTTCATGTTCCAGGGAAGTTACCGGACCTACTTACGTGGGCTCCAGAAAACGAGCCGAACCGGGATCAGCTGAGACTGTCAGAGGTAAGCCGGTGTCAACACACGTAACTTTTAGAAGGAAACCCATACAGATTAACATTTAAAAAAACAACGCACTATCCCTTTAAGCTTTAAGAGTCGCTGTTATTGACAAATTGTTGTCATTGTCGCTGTGGCAAAATCTGGCGCAGAGCATCTTTTCTCAGAGACTAATGTTTTCTGTGCGCCGGTCTTGTTTTAAATAAATAAAAAAATTACATAAATAAATGACCTTACTCGGAGTTGCATTTCACTTGATTCGTGCGTGTTTTAGTAATCCTGTGTTGTCCTGCGTTCAAGACTTTCGTCCAGTTGACATTGATTTTTCCTTTTGCAATGTCTCGTAGTACTTTTACAACAATAAAAACACATAAATGAAAATGTGAAATGTACCTGTTTGCATTACCGTATGAGCAGTTTAAGATTAGTAATGTGGTTTACAATGAACAAAATCTTGTATAAATATTATAATATAATCTTCCACAATTTGCCATATAAATCATCATCTCCATGTAGAATGTTCCCAAGTAGGTTTTTTCATGTTCGTGGAATCAAGCCAGCGACGCGCCTCCTCCGGAAAGTTCCGCAGTGTTGCTTTAACTGAGCAGGATGTGTGATAATGATTGTCTTGTCATTTTGAAATATAAGTCCAATAAAATAAAAAGCGTCCAGCGTGTTTGTAATTGGCAGCAGGGGCCTGGTCTGCGAGCCGACATCTGCGGCTCATTTTGGAGGAGAATAAATCAAACTTTGTCTCTCTTTCGCTCCTTCTCTCGCTTCTTCTTCTCTTTCTCTCTCCACCTTGCTCTTTTTACTCTCTCCTTCTCTTCTCTCTGTCATTTCTCTCCCATTTCTCTCTCTCGTTGAATTTCCTTTTATTTCTCTCTCTCTCTCTCCCATTTCTCTCTATTCTTGTTCAATCTCCCTTTATCTCTCTCTCGCGCGCTCTCTCTATCTTTCTCTATCTATCTCTCTCTCCCTCTCTCTCTCTGTCTATATATTTCTCTATCTTTCTGTGTCTATCTGTGTCTCTCTCTCTCTCTGTCTTTCTCTCTCCCTATCTGTTTGTCTCTCTCTTTATCTTTCTCGCTCTCTCGCTCTCTCCCTCTCTCTCTTTCTCTCCACCTTGCTCTCTTTTTACTCTCTCCTTCTCTGTCATTTCTCTCCCATTTCTCTCTCTTCTCTTGTTCAATCTCCCTTTATTTTTCCCTCTCTCTTGGTTTCTCTCTCCCCATCTATGAGCTCCATCCTCCTCTCTCTCGCTACCTTTCTTCACTCTCTTTTCCTCATCTTTCTTTTATCTCTTCTCCTCTCTCTCTTGCTCTTAGTCTCTGTCTCCTTCTTGTACCGCAACCTCTTTTGATTTTTCTCTCTTTATGCATTTCCTTCTCTCTATGACCTCCCTCGCTCTCACTCTTCTTTTCTCTCTCTTTTCTCTCTCTCTCTCTCATTTCTCTTTCTCTCTCTCTCTCTCTCTCTCTCTCTTTTTCTCTTTCTCTCTCTCGCTCTCTCAATCTTTCTTTCTCTACTCTCTCTTCACTCCCCTCTCTTTCTTTTTCTCTCTCTCTTTCTTCCTCTCTCTTTTTCTCTCTCTCTCTCTCGCTCTTTCTTTCTCTCTCTCTCTTTCTCTCTCTCCCTCTCTCTGCATCTGCACACTCTATGAAGTCCCTCCTTCTCTCTCTCTCTCTGTGACACTCTTCATCTTTTCTCTCTCTCTGTCTCTCTGTCTCTGTCTCTCTCTCCACACTCTATAAAGTCCCTCCTTCTTTCACTCTCTACGCTCTCTTCCCTCCTCTCCTTTCTCTCTCCTCTCCCTCACTCTGTCCTTCTCTCTCTCTCTCGTTACTCTCTCATTACTCTCACCTTCTCTCTCTCCCTCTCACTGCATCTGCACACTCTATAAAGTCCCTTCTTCTCTCTCTATTCTCTCTTCCCTCCTCTCCTTTCTCTTCTCTTCTCTCCTCTCTCTCTCTCTCTCTCTCTCTCACTCTTCATCTTTTCTCTCTCTCTGTCTCTCTCTCTCCACACTCTATAAAGTCCCTCCTTTCATTCTCTACTCTCTCTTCACTCCTCTCCTTTCTCCTCTCCCCCTCACTCTGTCCTTCTCTCTCTCTCTCTCTCTCGTTACTCTCACCTTCTCTCTCTCTCCCTCTCTCTGCATCTGCACACTCTATGAAGTCCCTCCTTCTCTCTCTATTCTCTCTTCACTCCTCTCCTTTCTCTTCTCTCCTCTCTCTCTCTCTCTCTCTCACTCTTCATCTTTTCTCTCTCTCTGTCTCTCTCTCTCTCCACACTCTATAAAGTCCCTCCTTCTTTCATTCTCTACTCTCTCTTACACAAACAAACAAACAAACAATATTTATAAGGCGCTTTTCATACAAAATTGTAACACAAAGCTCCTCCTCACTCTTCTCCTTTCTCCTCTCCCCCTCACTCTGTCCTTCTCTCTCTCTCTCTCTCGTTACTCTCTCGTTACTCTCACCTTCTCTCCTCTGTCTCTCTTGGCTCTTCTCTCTTCATTCCGTTGCCCTGGAAACCCGTGGACTTCACAGTGGCAGAAGTTTGGACGCCGCGACACTTTTTGGGTGGTCACTCACACTTGTAGTTGGAGCTGTGAAACCCCCCAGGCCCTCTCTGGAGCGGAGGATGGAGCGGAGGATGGAGTGGTCGTTATCGTCAGCTGGAAGAGGAGAGGAGGAAGAGGAAGGATGGAGGCAGTGAGGTGTGAACAGGGCAAAGAAAGAAAGTTTGGATGGAAAACAACTATTTCCCCCAGACCCATTTTCACTGCTGCTCCACACAGGAGGAAATGACAGTGGCTCAAGTGGGAGATTTTATTACCAAAAGGTTTGAGGTTCAAGTCCAGCTGTAGTTTTGTCCATTCAAGAGTAAACATTTAAAGGAGAATTAATGTTTTTTTTACAATCTGAGCCTTATTTCGGTAAAAAAATTACTCACCCATAGCACTTTGGTGTCATTTGGAGCATTTCCGGAGATGTTTTAGATTTGCGATATCCGCTAACGTGAGTGGTCGGGGCACACAAACTTTAGCACTTTTCAAATCATAGAAGCTCAATGTCTTTGTCTACACTTTCGTTTGAGTCAAAAGTGGCCTGTAATCCGAGATTTATCCATAGTTTCGAGTAGATGAGGAGGACAGTGCTCATGTGCGGAGTCACAGCTGATTTGCAGATAAGAAGGCGCTTAGAACTTTTCTGTTGCGAGTGACACATGGCAGAAGATTGGGACTTTGAGGCTGAAGAGGACTTATGGAGGACTGAGGACTGAAGAGGAGTATACGAATGAAGAGACAGAATGGAAACGGAAAGAATGAAGCGGAGACAGTTTTAGGAGCAGCAGAGAACAGCCATCGGTTTCACATTACTTCTCAGAATCGTGCGCTGAATCCGCTGGCCTTCTTTCTTTTCCTTTGCTGGTAAAAAAATCGTCCTGACTGAAGTGGGTACTGCAAACACGATGCTCCAAACGTCTTACAGCTTTGCGTTTCATGTTTGGGTCCCGAGAGCTGAGAGCGAAATCAGCTGTGACTCCGCACATGCGCACTGTCCTCCTCATCTACTCGAAACTATGGCTAAATCTCAGATTAGAGGCCACTTTTGACTCAAACGAAAGTGTAGACTAAGACATTGAGCTTCTATGATTTGAAAAGTGCTAAAGTTTGTGTTATTTTGGTGACTGCAACGTCGTGCCCCGACCACTCACGTTAACGGATATCACTAAAACATCTCCGGAAATGCTCCAAATGACACCAAAGTGCTATGGGTGAGTAAAACAACTTGTTTTATTACAGAAATAAGGCTCAGATTGTAAAAAACGTTAATTCTCCTTTAAGAACTTGGAGCCGTGATTATGCCATTTTTTAACGCACAGTGCGGAGTCGTAGAACTTGTTTAAATGGCATAGTTGTTTAATGTGTTTATATCATGGCTACAAACTGAAATGTGTCACTTGTGAGTCTGAAAAGCCTGCTCACCGTCTGTAAATGTCTCTGATAATGTGTCCAGGTCTCGTCTGATCTCAGAAGCTAAACAAGACCGGGTCTGGTTCGTACTTGGACGGGAGAGCGCTGGAAAAATCAGGTCCAATCCAATTCAATCCAACTTTATTTATAAAGCAGTCGACCAAAGTGCTGTACACAGGTTAAAACACAAAACATGAGACACAGTAACATCAAAAACAGAACACGATAAATGTCAACTACTCACACTGAGTTAAAAGCCAATCTTTCAAAAAAATGAGTTTTAAGAAGAGATTTAAAAACAGGAAGTGAGTCGGCCTGTCTAACATTCAGTGGAAGTGCATTCCAGAGTCTTGGAGCAGCCACTGAAAAGGCCCGATCACCCCGAAGTTTCCTTTTTGTCTTCGGGACCACAAGGAGAACCTGACCTGCAGACCTGAGAGAGCCCCAGCAGGTCAGACAGATACTGTGGGGCCAGGCCATGGAGACAATTAAAAACACATCTTAAAATCAATGCCAAACTGAACAGGTAGCCAATGGAGAGATTGAAGAATGGGAGTTATGTGATCAAATTTCCGATAATCAGTTAAAAGACGAGCAGCAGCGTCTGGACTAGCTGAAGACGGGAAAGTAAGGTTTTGTTGAGACCCAAGTATAAGGCTTTGCAATAATCTAACCGTGTCGAGATAAAAGCATGGATTCAAATTTCAAAATTATGATGAGATAAAAGCGATTTTACTTTGGCAAGTTGCCTCAGCTGATAAAAACTGGTCTTTGTGACTGCCCTAATTTGAGCATCAAGTTTCAAACCAGAGTCAAGTTTGACACCCAGGTTTGTGACAACAGGGTTTGTCAAGGAGCCCAACTCAGGAGGAATAAGAGCAGTTGAATCACCAGGAGTAAGCGACACAACTTCAGTTTTATTCTCATTAAAATGGAGAAAATTACAAGCCATCCGTGCTTTCACCTCATTAAAACAATCTAAAAGGTCCTTTGACTGCTTCAGAGGCACATACATTTGGCAGTCATCTGCATAAAAATGGAAAGACACCTCAGGGCGGCGCCATTGGCAAAAACTGTTCTTGTGTCCTTAAGCAAGACACTTCACCCACACTGCCTAGTATGAAAGTGGTGTGTGTGTGTGTGTGTGTGTGTGGTGTTGGAGGGGCCGATGGTGCAGATTGGCAGCCGCGCTTCTATCAGTCTGTCCCAGGGCAGCTATGGCTACAATAGTTTTTCCACCACCGATTGTGGAGTGAATGAATAATGCACCAAACTGTAAAGCAACTTTAAGTGTCTGGAAAAGCACTGTATAAGACAAATAGGTTATTACTGTATTACTATAAATATTAGGGATGAAAGAGTTCCGGTTTTTAGCGGATCTCTGCTTTTTTTTTTCAGCCGCGGGTTTTTTGTTTGTTTGTTTGTTTGTTTGTTTTTTTACATCTGTGCAAATTCGTGGGTGCATATATATGTATAGCTGTGTTTAGGGTCGCCAACCGTCCCCTGAAAAACAGAATCGTCCCGTATTCAGAACAAAAGTACGTGTATCTCGTATTAAACTTCGTGTTAAACTGCGGGCCGCGCGAGCCCGTGTCTGGAACCGCGGCCCGAGCGAGTGAGCGCAGCTCTCGCAACAGCATGTACCATTGCGTGTACACAGGTTAAACTTTATAAAACATCCTATACCTCATCCTACCTGCCCGTGCCTCACTTAACACGTCGCTCCTCGGTTTTTCACCTGTGCCTTTTAGCGCGCATAAGTTCCTCCTCAATGCGGTGTTATTAGAAGAAGTGCAAAGCAAAAACAAATCCAATATATACTACTAGTAGGCCTACCTGTTAATAAAATGTGTTTTTTTGTACTTTTACGTACAGTTTTACTTTATTGCTAACATATAGCATATAGAAATCCAAATTTCAGAAATTTTAAATTTTCGCGCCATGACTTTCCGCTTTTTTCATGATTGGCCACTTTCATCCCTGAAATGTCAGTTATTTCAGTGTTTTAAATGAAAATAGTCAGTGCATTCTGCTCAGAGCAGCTGAGCATTTGTTAACCCGTTGCTACAGTGATGTCATGACGAGAAAAAAAATCATATCGGTCGATCTCTAATACACGCGGAAGCCTACAGAGGCCATATTCATAAGCAATATTTTTTCTTCCTTGTTATCCCGAGATAACAACACAATTAATTCGTGATCTCGAGAAAACAACTGAAACGTCTACCGCAACGTTGTGACAGGCTGACTTTGGGGCTATTTCTCATTCTGAATAGACACGTTTTTGGTCATTAGAATGTCTGGAATAATAGTCGATCAGCTGATAAGGCAATATTTTGATCAGGGGTCGACACAGGGGGAGATTGCATTACGTCCACAGCTCTCAAGTCTCACGCTTTGAGAGTGTGACACACGCATTTCAACGAGTTCACACGCTCACACGCCACACATGGTATTTCTCACGCTGAAATTTTGTGAAGCAATTCAATTAAACTCTAGCCACTGGTCACAGCGTTTCTGTGCCCAGAACATCGGTCTGTGTGGTTCAGAAGAGTTATCCAGGCACCACGCCCTTTTCAGCCAGTCAGAAACTAGATTGTTCTGTTGCCGGGCAGACCGTAGAGTCTAGTTTCAGCTAAGCGCGCACTGCACTGTCAGTGATAATTGAAGGATGGCAACTGAACATGAGTGAGACGAACAAATGATGACAAAACGGTGAATGAGAAAACAAACGAACATCCAACTCAGGACTGAGAACCATCAGGTAATAACTTCATTTATATAACCCTCATTAGTTGCGTTGTAATTTTGCTCTTTAGACCAACATTTACACCTGTCCATTTCAAAACTCTCACTCCAACCAAACTTCAAAACTTGAAGTTTGGTCAGAGCCCTGATTACGTCTTTTAATTTGGGATAATTTCAAGATTAGTCTGCGGCTCCTCCACAGAAGACTGGCCCGAATTCGTCTTTACCGACGGAGATACGAGGGATGGACAAAGTGAGGCTTCATGAAACACCGAAGCAGTTGAAGCGATTGTGCCGGAGCGCTGAAACACAGTTCAAAACTCTCCACAGTGACATCTAGTGGCGATATTTTAGAACTACAACATGAAGAATGTTTCATGTTTTGACATGGAATAACTCTTTGTTTTCTCAAGATCTCGAAATAATAGTTTTGTTTTCTCGAGAGTTAATTTCTCAAGTTAATTTTAAAGGGACAGTGTGTAAGATTTTTACCCGTTAATTACTGAAATTGAAGATACCCATTCAAAAATACATTGTTTTCCAAGCCTTTTCACTTCCATCATGAAATCAAAGTATTCTTTTGGACTTAGATATAGTCACATAAAAGGGGGATCTTCCCCATGCAGAGGCAGCCATTTTGAATACGAGAGCCACAGAAGGACATTTGGGCTCCACCTTCGCCTTCGGCAAGGCTCGTGGTTTTGGGTAAACAACACAAGCATGCTGCTGGATCAGACGTCGTAATGGATCTAACACGTGTTTTGGACTAAATTGTTTTACTGGGTTTTATTTGCTGGATCCTTACGGACAAATTGAGAGCAAGTTTATGGTGAAATACAGAGTTTGACCTGTGCAAAGCAATCTAAGGTAAGCTAACCTTGTTTTGTTGCCTGGAAGAATCCATGACTCATCGCTGTACCAGCGAGTGAGTCTGGTAACGCTTGATCCACAGAATGCGCTGCGGTTGCGCGTAGACAGACAGCTAAGTGAACCAATCAGAGATTGCGCCATCTTGATTCAAAACTGAGGCGGAACTTCCGCTGCCTAAGAGTGACTTTGCGGGCAAAGGCGGGTGCACTGACGTCACCATCTTTGAACGAATCAGAATCGCGGAGTCGGTTTGGAACCGGAGGAGCGAGAGTGGATGGAGAGTGTCCAAATGGTATCGCGGTGTATAGGAAATACAGAGAGATATCATTTGGCTGGCCAGGTAACTTGTTTTGTGCTTTTCCGTATAAAAGCCCCATGTGCTCGGGGAGTGATTGTTTTGCAGGGAAATGAATTGCATAGTCAAAAAGAGGAGACTGTAAGGTTTCATTAGATGTGTAGAGTGTCATGGTACATGATCGGGAATGTGTGTTTTCATGAGAAAAAAAAACAAAAAAACAACCGGACCGCGTTTTATTTATACAGTAGCGGCGCGCGGCTCGTGACCCTCGAGGTCTGCCGTAGCTAAAACAGAAAGTGCAATAGCACCATCCACCTATGCGCCACGAATCCTACACACTGGGGCTTTAAAGGGATATGCCACCCCCAGGTCAAATTTGGGCATCTCCCCACAGTCTCCACACAGAGACTAAAATAAGTGGTGGAAAGCGTTTTCCTGCTCACCCAGCCATTGTCCGAGTCTGTCGCCACTGACCGCCGCGGTATCTGGTGCTCCTCCGCCTTAGAATGGAGTCTAACGTAGCCAGAGAAAGATTTCGGCCAAAAGGAATTAATTTGCTTGATGCGTTTCCCAATTACTTTGTGTGTAGTGCGCATTCATATTGAGTGCAAATAAATGTGCAAATCAACACGGAGAGCTTGACTTGGTCATTTTGGGTGGGAACTATTTTCCAGTGCGTAAGAATACAGCCGTATCACGCAGCACGCTACCAGGGGAATCCCAGTTACGCACCGGGAAGGGAGTTCCCCTGTTGCGCAGCGTGGTGCGTGATTCGGCTGTATTCTTCCGCACTGGAAAATAGTTCCCACCCAAAATGACCAAGTCAAGCTCTCCGTGTTGATTTGCACATTTATTTGCACTCGATATGAATGCGCACTACACACAAAGTAATTGGGAAACGCATCGAGCAAATTAATTCCTTTTGGCCGAAATCTTTCTCTGGCGACGTTAGACTCCAGTCTAAGGCGGAGGAGCACCAGATACCGCGGCGGTCAGTGGCGACAGACTCGGACAATGGCTGGGTGAGCAGGAAAACGCTTTCCACCACTTATTTTAGTCTCTGGACTGTGGGGAGATGCCCAAATTTGACCTGGGGGTGGCATATCCCTTTAAGGTGGAAAATAATCATTACGAACATGGCCTCTGTCGACTTCCGTAAATACAGACAGTACAGAGCTTGGTACTCTTTACCAAGACCTGCTTTGACAGTATATCTGTACTGGGGCAAGACATATTTTACTCAAATAGTGTACAGGCTACATGCCCTTTAATTATTAACACAGTAAATATGTCAGTATTGTGTGAACTAGTTTAATTTGTCTAAGCATATATTATTTATGGCCAACATTACACTGTTTCCTGAACTATGTTATAACATTGTTTTCTCATCAAAAACAAACCTGGAGTTGTGTTTTATTTCATTCACATGTTAACTAAAGCTAGAAGGTAGCCGTTAACTTGGAAACCACCCCTAGATTGCCTGGAAAAATCCAGTCTCGTCGTTGTACCAGCGGCTTATGGATCTGTCTAACAAATACAGAGACATATCCTTGTGGATTTCCAGGTAAACCCCTAGATAATAAATAAATAATAAAGGCTTACTCAAATATGTGTGTGAATGAAACAAGACGTGACAGCGTTCTAACCTGACTTAAAGCTCAGAAGAGTCTGTTTTGCATAATCTAGGACATTTATAGAGACAAAAATGTAATATATGCATTGATAGAGCCACCCCTACAATATCTACACCAACTTTAGTATCAAAATATATCAAAATTTTAGCACAGCCCTGTTCCTTCCCACATTTTCACAATGATAAAATTCCCACAGTGCACTCCTCCCTTCACTTCAGCGCTGACTCCAATCCTGGGAAGATTTCTGGAAGCCTGAAGGACTGCAGTTTAGATTAGCGCTTCCCTTGTTACATTAAACATTATACGAACAGAGACAGAGTGAAGAAAAACGGACGGGGCAGTGGGAGGTGACCGCCGCCGTAAAGCCTTCTCTCAATCCAGGCTCCTGAAACCCAAGCTCGCCTCGTACCCCAAGTCACATTACTCTAAGATAATAATGTAAATATACTTGATTTACACATAAACCCCACCATCATGCTTATCCCAATGTATTACATAAATAAATTCTCATCTGTCTGCGCTTAGACGTGGGGTTTCCTGTGCCGTGTACTGAGAGACATGTCAAATATACAGTGTTTTTGGAACGGTAGATACTGTAGGAGCCATAGCCTTGGGGACTCGGACCTCTGAGCGTGTTCACATTGTGTCAGGTTTGGGTCTGGTTGGTTAAAGGAGAATTAACGTGTTTTTTTTTTTACAATCTGAGCCTTATTTCGGTAATAAAACAAATTGCTAGCACTTTGGTGTCATTTGGAGCACTTCCAGAGATGTTTTAGATTAGCGATATCCGTAACGTGAGTTCTCGGGGCATATGTTTGCGGTCTCCAAATAACACAAACTTTATAACTTTTCAAATCATAGAAGCTCAATGTCTTAGGCTACACTTTCGTTAGAGTCAAAAGTGGCCTGTAATCTGAGATGTATCCATAGTTTCGAGTAGATGAGGAGGACAGTGAGCATGTGCGGAGTCACAGCTGATTTCGCAGATAAGAAGACGCAACTTTTCTGTTGCGAGCGACACATGGCAGAAGATTGGGACTTTGAGGCTGAAGAGGACTTATGGAGGACTGAGGACTGAAGAGGAGTATACGGATGAGGAGACAGAATGGATACAGAAAGAATGAAGCGGAGACAGTTTTAGGAGCAGCAGAGAACACCCATCGGTTTCGCATTACTTCTCAGAATCGTGTTCTGAATCCGCTGGCCGCCTTTCTTTTCCTTTGCTGGTAAAAAATCGTCCTGACTGAAGTGGGTACTGCAAACACGATGGTCCAAACGTCTTACAGCTTTGCCTTTCATGTTTGGGTCCCGAGAGCTGAGAGCGAAATCAGCTGTGACTCCGCACATGCGACTGTCCTCCTCATCTACTCGAAACTATGGATAAAACTCGGATTACAGGCCACTTTTGACTCTAACGAAAGTGTAGACTAAGACATTGAGCTTCTATGATTTGAAAAGTGCTCAAGTTTGTGTTATTTGGAGACCGCAAACATGTGCCCCGAGAACTCACGTTACAGATATCGCTAATCTAAAACATCTCCGGAAGTGCTCCAAATGACACCAAAGTGCTATGGGTGAGTAAAACAACTTGTTTTATTACCGAAATAAGGCTCAGATTGTAAAAAAAACCCGTTAATTCTCCTTTAAAAACGGCCCACATTACGCTGTTTTCTGATCTGTGTTATAATGTTGTAACTTGGCACACACCAGATCGATGTGCGTCGCTCTGAATTGAGTTCTACACACCAAAGAGATCGGAGTGTCGTGATGACTATTTGAATCTGATCGGTCGAAGCGTCACAACAGCAGAACAAGCTGGAAAAAAAAAAAAAAGAAGAAAATCAAACTTCTGTTACATCCAGTTGAGAGAAAAGCACAGACATCTTCTTTGTCCACAAATGCACAAAGTGTTTACCTTCTGCTCATTTTTCACAATGTAGTATTCTCTGGCTTATAATACAGGGTGAGTTGTGTGGTCCTCTATGTATTTTATTTATTTTTACTGCTATTTTATGATTTTATAGACATAGACTTAGACAAACTTTATTGATCCACAAGGGAAATTGTTTGGGCGCAGTAGCTCACTCGTCAAATATAATACCCTTATCTAACAGATACTGTATACAGCTGGTACTGTACATCATATTTGATACTGTATTTTATATTTGACTACTACTTTTCTATTTAAATCTGATTTGTACATATATATTTTATTACCATTATCTTATGTATATAATTGTGTCTCATCTGACACAGGTCTATAATAAATGTATATGTACAAATCAGAATAAAATAAGTAATAAAATATAAAATACAATATCAAATAATCACAATTGCAGGGAGTATTTTATGGTCGTGCTTTTATTTTTTTGCTGGTTCTATTGTTTTCGAACTGGCACGATCAAGTTTTAGCAATTTACTTTTTTGTTGTCTTCATTTTATGATCTGCGCAGCACTTTGGAAACCGCTTGTTTGTAAAATGTGCTATATAAACAAAATGGATTTGGATTTGGATGTTTGTTTCGATTCGATTGGGTGCTTCACCTTTGGTTGTGATTGGTCGCCAACCACCGTTCGGCCCTAACGCACCAGCGAGGACCAAGATGGATTCTCGTGAGTTTGTGAACTCATAGATATCTTGCAGTACAAGGTTGATAATGTTTCCTCATCACAAACGTACCCGGAGTTGTGTTTTGTTTCATTCACATGTTGTAACACACAAATCCTGCAAATAATTCACTAGAAACAGTTGGATTTCAGCCCTGGAACTTCCCATCTCTACTGAACTGTGTAAAGTAGCTGTTAACTTGGAAAGTACCACACAAGGTGGAACAGAGCATTTTGAGCTTTGGAGATGTAGACAGACTAATGAATAATAAACGATTACTCAAACATGAGACACTACTCATGTAAATGTAACTGAGTTTGGATCTTTCGCAGAGGTTTGAACAAAGATAACTTACTGCTGTACCACATGGTCTCATACATCAGAGGCCATCCTGAAGCCTCTAAAGTCCTTCTTCAAAAAAACACTGAAAACACTTGACAAAAACATGCGGCCCGGGGACCAGATCCGGCCCTCCAAGCCCTTTAATCTGGCCCTTGGCTGATTTTCTATTAAAATATCTTAATTATATTTAAATTTTCTATTAAAATATTGGTAATTTTCTGTGCAGTTTAGCAGAGCAGCGTCTCCCCTCCCACTAGAGCAGCACAAATGAAGACTCGCCTCTTTCCAAACGCTCTTAAAGGACCATCGTTTTGACTGTTGACCGTGACACCCTCATCAGCAAAATGTCAAAAATGAGAAAAGTGGACGCAGAGTGCAGGATTTTCCAAGAAAAATGAACTAATTCCTATTTGTTGACGGAGGTGAATGGGAAACCTGTACGCTTGTGCTGAAATTGCATTTTTCTTAAAGATTCAGGTTGTTCATAATATCATAATATTTTGTAAAAGAAAGAGTTAATCAAATAAAAAAGACTTCTGTAATAGATTTGTGTTTCTCTGGACAAATATTTGGACTTATTGCTGTTTTTGGGGCATATATGCCATGAGTTTTCTGATCCGGCCCAGTATCACTATTGTAATATTGTAAGTAAGTATAATATTTTGGATATTGAAAGTTATCAGGTATTTATGGTTTTAAGTTTTAAATGGACTCGCTCCTCCACCATTAATGGATTTTATAAGTAAAAAAGCCTACTAACCGAGTTAATGAGAGCATTGACGAGAGGAAACTGGAACATACAGAGACGCAGGATCAAATTTGGCCAAAACAGTCATGGAACACATTACCTGCCCATGTCAGGAACGGTGAGTCCTTCTCAACACTCTGACAGTGTCTCAATTCCCAGAGTGCACAGTTCGGAGCATGGTTTTAAGGGCATGTTGGCCATATCCGGCGCGACGACTGCCGTCCCATTTCTTTTTTGTCCCATGAAGGCTGAAGACCCCAGTCGTTTCCATGGAAATCGGGGCGTGGACCAACTGCGTGAAAAAGCACACATCGCGCAGTCATATATCCCAGCATGCACCGTGCGCTTCTTCTTCTATGGGAGAAAATGGAGTCGGCGGCTGCTTCCCGTAGTTGCGAGACCTGTCGCATTTCGCCGCTGCCCATGCGGTCCGCGGAGTGCACTTAGGGCTGAGCAAGTGTGCACCGTCTTGACTGCAGCCCCCTTAAAGGGATATGCCACCCCCAGGTCAAATCTGGGCATCTCCCCACAGTCCAGAGACTAAAATAAGTGGTGGAAAGCGTTTTCCTGCTCACCCAGCCATTGTCCGAGCCTGTCGCCACTGACCGCCGCGGTATCTGCAGCTCCTCCGCCTTAGACTGGAGTCTAACGTCGCCAGAGAAAGATTTCGGCCAAAAGGAATTAATTTGCTCGATGCGTTTCCCAATTACTTTGTGTGTAGTGCGCATTCATATCGAGTGCAAATAAATGTGCAAATCAACACGGAGAGCTTGCCTTGGTCATTTTGGGTGGGAACTATTTTCCAGTGCGGAAGAATACAGCCGAATCACGCACCACGTTGTGCAACAGGGGAACTCCCTTCCTGGTGCGTAACTGGGATTCCCCTGGCAGCGTGCTGCGTGATTCGGCTGTATTTTTCCGCACTGGAAAATAGTTCCCACCCAAAATGACCAAGGCAAGCTCTCCGTGTTGATTTGCACATTTATTTGCACTCGATATGAATGCGCACTACACATAAAGTAATTGGGAAACGCATCGAGCAAATTAATTCCTTTTGGCCGAAATCTTTCTCTGGCGACGTTAGACTCCAGTCTAAGGCGGAGGAGCTGCAGATACCGCGGCGGTCAGTGGCGACAGACTCGGACAATGGCTGGGTGAGCAGGAAAACGCTTTTCACCACTTATTTTAGTCTCTGGACTGTGGGGAGATGCCCAAATTTGACCTGGGGGTGGCATATCCCTTTAAAACCACGCTCCGGACTGTGCACTCTGAGAATTGAGACACGGCGTCTGAAACATTGGGACACATGACCTGCTCATATCAGAAACTGTGGGTCCTTCTCAAACCTTCAAGAACACTCTGAAACATTGGTTGTAAAATAATCAAACGTGCTCTCACAGGTAGATATTCTTCTTCTCTGAGCCTTTTAAACTCAGAACGGTCCGTTGTGGTGAACTTTCTGTCATGTCTATGTGCACTTCTGTCTCTTCTGTGTTCCTCTAAATGTTCTTCTGTTCTGACCTGCCTTAGGATAAAGGATGTAAAGTACGTAGCTATTGTGCTAATTCCGGCATATTTACATTGATGCTGTTTGTTGTCATGTTGATTAATATGCACTGTCCTAATTCAAATAAATAAATAAAATAATTTTCCTTTAAAAGCAGTTTATTTAGTGTGTATTACTCACACTCTGCCTCACTGTGCCTGTGCTAAATGTCCTCCACGATAGCTGTTAGCTTAATGACTCCGATTTAGCCGAGCCTAATCAGAGGTTAATGCTTTGGTTTACACTAACCTAACGATCTTCAGGCTAAAGAACTGTAAAGCGCGCCGTAATTAGCATGTTTAGGAAAGCTCGCTCACTCTGACTGATGACTGTTTAGCTCCCGGGGATCGCTAGCTAGCACCGGTTGCTAATGTAAACAGCTCAACGTCCTTCTCCCTTAGTGCCGAGGCAACTTGTAAAAACATTTATGGGATTAGGGCTATGCTAGGGGTCAGCGCGGAGCAGAAGGGAGTCAGGGTCTCGTGATAGATCGGTCCTGGGCCCTTTCGATGGAGCGAAGGCCAATGGAAAGTCATTATGGATGGAACAAGTCTATGAATACATACAGGGCCACCTCCTTAAGGCCAGCGCGGGGCTAATGCTGCTGTGATGGGAAGGGGTACAAAGGTGTGGTTTAAATGTGGTGTTTAAGAGGAGCTGAATTGATTTTTTTTTTTTTTTTAGAACAAAAAGCATGGTAGAACTGCAAAATAACTGAAGATAGAGGTATACAAAATGAACAGTGTGCTTCAGTTGACCCAAATTTGCGCTCTATTAAAGGGACAGAGCGTTGTTTTTTTATGTTAATCTGTTTGGGTTTCCTTCTAACAGTGTCGTGCGTTAACACTGGCTTACCGTACCCGATTCTGCTCGGGTACTGGAGCTCACGTAAGTAGGTCCGGTAAGTTCGCGGGGACACGAAATAAAGGTTGTTTTTCTTCGCAAAACAACATTTGTCCAAAAAGTGATATATATTTCCGTCACAGACAGTTGTCCGAAAAAATCCAGCTGCGTAATTCGCATATTTTCTCTAGATTCGTATCACTCCGCAAAACGTTAGCTCTATTGCCTGTTCACTCGTAAGCGGATGGTTATGGCAGATGCGGTACGGCGACGGCGGATGTTTACAAGTGAACAGGCTATAGGCTAGGCTATGCTCGCCGTGATACAACTCCGAGAGAAAAGGGAACCGTGCGAAATAGAGAGCTGGATTTTTTCGGACAACTGTCTGTGACGGAAATATACATGACTTTTTGGACAAATGTTGTTTTGCGAAGAAAAACAAGCTTTATTTCGTGTCCCCGCGAACTTACCGGACCTACTTACGTGAGCTCCAGAACCCGAGCCGAACCGGACTGAGACGAGACTGTCAGCGGTAAGCGGTGTTAACGCATGACACTTTTAGAAGGAAACCCATACAGAGTAACATTAAAAAATAAAAAATAAAAAATGCACTATCCCTGCAGACCTACTATACAAAATCGACTCTTCAAAGCTTTTATCCATCCATCCATTTTCTTCCACTTATCCGGGGCCGGGTCTTGGGGGCAACAGTCTAAGCAAGGACTCCCAGACTTCCATCACCCCGGACACTTCCTCCAGCTCCTCCGGGGGGACCCCAAGGCGTTCCCAGGCCAGCCGGGAGACATAGTTTATCTAGCGCAGGGGTGGGCAAACTTTTTGACTCGTGGGCCACAAAGGGTTCTAAAATTTGACAGAAGGGCCGGATCAGGAGCAGGTGGATTTAGTGTTTTGGTAAAAACACTAAAAATAACATGGGACATATAGAAAACATGTGCTTTATTTCAATTAAAAATGAACAAAAGCATTACAACAAAATGTCCATCTTTTAAGTTCCACGGTATTTAGCTATTTATTGAAATGACTCGTAAACACAGAAAATTTAATTAATAAAATACAGCTTTTTAAAATTGCTAACAGTTACTATTTTAAAGCACTGAAAGTTCTGTTCTCCTTCAGGTTCTTTCGTTCTTTCGTTGACTGTTTTGTGGCAAAGTGACGCCTGATATTCTTTAAAAACAGCTACAGTCTCTTAGCATATCAGGCATACAGCAGCTGATAAGTATTCTGTGAAAAAATATTTACTAAAAAAAAAATACAACTATTTGTTAAACACTCGACATTCTTTGTCCACTTTTCTTTTCTTAGCCCCGCTCATCTTTACAGGAGGGTTGAGGGGTGGAGCAAAATGCCACACCTCAACAAAGGTCAATGTAACTAGTGTGCCAGCTATTGGAAAATGCCAGAATTGGAGGGAAATTAAAACATTAAAACATTAACAATGTTTATTAATATAATTTCTTCAAGTTCGGTGGGCCGGATTAAAAAGCTTAACACATATGGCCCCCGGTCCGTAGTTTGCCCATGCCTGATCTAGCGAGTCCTGGGTCTTCCCCGGGTCCTCCTCCCAGTGGGACATGCCATGCTTTTATCCGTGTTCTAGTTGTTTTGCTTCTCATTTACCCTCTCGAAGTTGTATATGAAGTGATTCTTGCATGTTTGAGAAATATTTCATTTTCATCTCCTTATTTTCAAGATGCCATATTGCTGATAAACCTGTTTTCACCGCCTCTGGCATACAGCCGCTGTTCTGTTTACTTCATTCTCAAGTTGTATTTTCCTTCATTGACGAATTTGTCATGTTTTTATGTTTTTGGAAACACACAGCCATATAATAATGTTTTCCACTCTATTTCCACTCATGAGTCTCTTCAAAAAGGACATATTTAATTAAGGTAAGGCTTTTTGGGCACATGAATGAATGGGAGGCTTAAAGGAAAAGTAACGTTTTTTACAATCTGAGCCTTATTTCGGTAATAAAACATCTCTGGAAGTGCTCCATATGACACCAAAGTGCTATGGGTGAGTAAAACAACTTGTTTTATTACCGAAATAAGGCTCAAATTGTAAAAAACTTTACTTTTCCTTTAAACACTAATCTGAACTCATTAACAAACGTAACTATGTCCCACCACCTCTTCCTCTTCCCACTTGCAGCTATATAGACGGGTATGTTACTGTTATTATTTCCATAGTTATTGTTATTCTAAATGTTGGGTTGTCTCCAATAAGCTGATAAAATCTATGGGCACAATGAAAATAGGCCAGAGCGTTGATCGAGTATTGATTACAGCCGATATGACACAGATTCCTCAGTGTCGGTATCGGCCGATGTCTGTACTTGCTCAAAGTTCTGGCCCATTCTCCGTGTGCCTTTTCTGAACAGAGTCATGAGTGGAAATGGAAACAGAAGAACATTATATGACTACATGTTTGGTAATACTGGAACCAATGCATCAGAAGATATTACATACATGAAGTCAGATGCATGGAATTATGTAGCATGAAAAAAAGTTAAATAACTCTAAAAAAAAAATTATAATAGCTTACCAGAAGATGTTTGGAAACATGCGGATGACTGGGCATGTGATAAACCGTGGATTCAGCAGCAGCGGCCTTCACAAGGCAATTTATAAAAGGAAAAAGAATGAATACAATGACATCTAGATGAAGAAAACTGGCCATTTTCTCAGTTTTCCCAGATTTTGTCAGTTACTACAGCCAGAAGTCGTCACCCACGGGTTTCCAAACGTCTTCTGGTTTTGTGACGTAATGGTGAACAAAGCCCATTGTAGAATTATTTCACTTTTTTTTTTCCTTTGCTGCATAATTCTCTATCTATCTATCTATCTATTATTTATATAAATTGTAGAAAGTAGTAAAAAAACAAAACATTGAATGAGATGGTGTGTCCCAACTTTTGACTAGTTGTATATACACTGCATTCCAAGTTCCAATAGACCCCTTTACTGTTAGTAAACAAACGTGATGTCACTGGCATGAGTGTGCATGCCCGACTCAGAAAAACCATCGCGGACCATAGCGGAGTATAGGGTAAGTTACATTCAAGAGCTCACGTTGAGCAATGGGGTTCGACTACCAGATCCTTATGCAATCACGGAGTGGCAGTACGACCGCAGAAAGTGGCCAGATTTACAGTGGACAGATATCCACTGTTATTTAGTGAAGAAGCCCAAGTTCGCGCATACAAATCCATGGATGCCTACCAGTTTGCCGTGTGTGGCCATGTACAGGAGGTAAAATACCACGATATCGATGGGGAGTTTTGCGTGTTGGCATCTGATGTTCTCCCCAGTCAAAGACAAGGCCTCAAGATGACCATGTACAATGCTTGGGCTATCATCAACAAGCCCGAGAACTATGTTCTGACCACCAACTGCACTTTGGTAAGTTACATACTACGACTTAATTCACGAGTCACAGATGTGATCTCAGTCATGTCAAATGCCATTTATGATGGTCATGCGAAAACTTATCATGCCTTTTAACAAAGTTATTCGTGTTCGTTTACATGTGTCTGTCGTAGAGGTTACCCGGTTAATATGTCTGTGAGCTTTGCGGTGTCCTGTGCTTGCTAGATAATCAGCATGATTAAACACCATTGAACACCTGGGCAAATTACCCTAAACCAGCAGCAGGTGTTCACTTGTGTGTATGTCAGTGGAATGGTATGAACTATCATTTATTCCATCTGTTTCTCTTTATTTGAGTTCTTCTCTTCTATATCTTCGCTGGGGTTTTATGGCAGCGGTGGCTTTGTTTTGAGTCGGAACTGCGCGAGCATTCAGTGATGACGTAGCTTTGAAACTGGTCTATTTATTATGCAAATTGTGTTTAAGTGTCCTAAAGGTCAAAAGTTTAGTTTTCCCCTGAAACTCATGGATGGTCTTCAGTCTCACGCTCATTGGGTCAGTGAAATCATCTCACACACCTGTGCCATTGAGTTTGCCAGGTAAGTCCAATTAAAGAAAAAATGATTTAAGGAGGACGTTCCACAGTATTAAGCAGAGCACCATTTTCAAGCAAAATGGGAAAGAAAAAGGATCTCTCTAGTATAAGTATGAAATAGTTGAATGCCTTGGACAAGGTATTCAGCTATTATGTCGTACTATTAAGAGATTTGTAGCTGATTCAGACTCACACGGTTTTGTGCAGATAAAGGCACAATGAGGAAGGTTTTTGCCAGACAAACACATTGGATTAAGAGAGCAGCTGCTAAAATGCCATTACAAAGCAGCAAACAGGTATTTGAAGCTGCTCGTGCCTCTGGAGTCCTGCGAACATCAAGGAGTTGGATCCTCCAGAGGCTTGCAGTTCTGCATAAACTTTCTGCAAAGCTCACAAGCAGAAATGGCTCCAGTGGGCCCAGAAATACATGAAGACTCATTTTCAAACAGTTGTGTTCACTTATGAGTGCCATGCAACCCTGGATGGTCCAGATGGATGAAGTGGGGGATGGTTTGTGGATGGCCACCATGTCCCAACAAGGCTGTGACGTCAGAAAGGAGGTGGTGGAGTCATGTTTTGGGCCAGAATCATGGGGAGAGAGCTGGTCGGCCCCTTTAGGGTCCCTGAAGCTGTGAAAATGACCTCTTTAAAGTATGTGGAGTTTCTGACTGACCACTTTCTTCCATGGTATGAAAAGAAAAAACATGCTTTCTGCAGCAAAATCATTTTCATGCATGACAATGCTCCATCTCATGCTGCAAAGAATACCTCTGCATCATTGGCAGCTATAGGTAAAATCCTCCAGCTTAGGTCCTGACCAAGCCGAAGCAAGAAGATCATGGAGATGGTCCCCGGGTGCAGTAATGTGCTGCCCACTGCTCCTAATAACAGGATGGGTTAAATGCAGAGAAGAATTTCTCCAGTGTGAGATCAATGAAGTCACTCTCTAGAGGAGAGTGCAGCGCTCCAAAATGTAGGACTTCTTTTAGTAAAACTGCTTTCTCTTTTATTGCCATGAGTCAGTGGAATCGTTTGCCAAATGAGATTATAACATGTACAAGTTTTCAAACGTTTGCACATCAAACAAAGAAATGGCTAATATCAAAGCAAATTTGCACTCATTAGTGATGAATGTGTGTGTGTCTGAGGTTAGGACTGTTGAGTGTGTGTATGGATGTATAATGATGGAATTTTTTTTGAATGTTTTAGAAATGGCATAGTGATGGTTGTAATTTTATCTGATATGTATGCACATATGTGATTATTCTTATGCACTGGTCTGTCACCCATTTACAATCTCTGTCATAGTATATCTCATTAACATCAACCTGTCCCGGGACTACAGGTGGAAATTAGCATTTTTGCTATAACCTGGCACCATGCATCTTTCTTTTGTTTATTTCAAAGGTCAATGAAATGTTGTGCACTGTCCCTGTGCAAATAAATAAACCATACCATACTTTCTTCTATGGGCATAAAAAGAGAAACTCATGGTGTGGCCTCCATCCTCCTCTAAGTTCAACCCTACTGAGAACCTCTGGAGCTCCTCAAGCGAAAGATCTGCGAGGGCGAGAGGCGGTTCACATCCAAACAGCAGCTCAGGGAGGCTATTCTGACATCCTGCAGAGAAATTCAAGTAGAAACTCCCCACAAACTCACAAGTTCAATAGATGCAAGAATTGTGAAGCTCCTGTCAAATAAGGGGTCCTTTGTTAAAATGGAACTTGACCTGTTAAGATGTTTTGATTGAAATAGATTTTGATTTCAGTAATATGCTAATGCTTTTAATTGAAAAATAAACAAAGGACCATTTTCAGTTCTTTACAACAATAACATGGTTTGAAACTGCATAATTTGGGACAATTTGGGACTCACCTTACATTGAAACAGTCACTTTACACTAGTGGAACTCTATTTATGATGCTTTTTATCTTTATGTTTCTTTATTTTTATTCTTCTGTAGCCGGGAGTCCATCAAAATTTCGTTATGTTTGCATAATGACAATAAAGAATCTTGAATCTTGAATCTTGACAGTGCATTTTAAGTTTTTATTTTTGAAAAAAATGCTGCTATCATTGGGAGGTTTGTTCAATATCATTCAAATTGTCCTCTTAAGGTTGATGACATTTATATTGACAATTTGGCAAAATCAGAAAAATATAATTTGCATAATAATTGGGAACGCAGTGTACATCTCCTGTGTTAGTTTTATCCATCTCCCTCCATACAAGCTAAGCCCCTCATCACAACCTCTCCCACCACCTCACACCTCCTCAAACCCCGTCCAGCTCCACCAACCCCCCAGCCACCGCACCCGCCTCATACCCCCCTCGGCTGTTTTATGACTGGCACTTTTACGGGACCGCAGAGGGCCATGGGAGCCTGGAGAGGTCAGACAGCCGACAGCAGCGGTCACAACCAATGGCTCATTTCCGAGCTGTGGCGTGATGCAGAAGATTCGTCTTTGGCAGTTCCTCAAGGTCTGATTCTTGACGCCATATTGTGTGTCAAACTAGCGTCCGCTCCATAGCCTAGCGCAGCCTGGTTCTCATCCCCATCACAGAGGAGGTCATTACGAGCTGTCTGAACGCAACAAATCCTGCTAAGAGACGGAGAAGAAGAAGACATGGGAGTTAACTGGAAAAAGGTAGCGAGAAAGTTTAAGCCCTGGCCTGAAAAGTTGTGGTTGGTTTGATTTTATATGGAGTGAAACAATGAGTCAGAGCTGTAAGAGGCTACCGCTGGTCCAAATGTGAAAGGCAGCTGGTCCATCTGGAGGTGTCTGAGTAGCTTTGGAGAGAAAGCTGGATGTGTGCGCTGGTGAGGTCCAAGCAGTGTGGGAGAATGTCTCAATGATTCAAACCAAACGACACATGACGCGGCTAAAGAGGCCGGACCCACTGAAATATTGTAAACAATTTCAGACACATTTGGACAGAAGCCATCAAGCTTTCTGTGCCAGTACAAAGCAGCTTCAAGAGAACTTTATGTATGTTTGAAATGCGGAAAATAATCACAATTCATCCGTGTAAGATAAAACGGGACAGAAATAACTAAGGGTTCCTATACACACACTACGTAAACATTTGGACAAAACTGGGACTAAACGTTGGAACAAAACCTGGACTAGACCAGAACTAAACCAGGACTGGAACAAGACCAAAGAAAGTCTACATCTGGATTAAACTGGACTCAAAGTGTGTAGGCGTCCTAAATGGAGCCGGTTGTTTTTGTAGGCTTAGTTTTGTACAGTTTTATTTTTAGTCCGTATCAATCAGACAAGCTGAGTAAGGTTAAAAAATATATATATATATACATATCTCAATTTATTTACACTTTATGAAAACCTCATTGAAATTACAAATCAGTATTTTAAAAGAAGTCCTTTTTGTTATTGAAGGTGAATTTATTCTCTGCATTTGACCCATCCCTCGATGCCACATGCGCCAAGTTAGAGCATTGTGTTATTTATTATCAATAAAAAATGTATTATCAATGCTGGATGGTCCTGCACAGGTGTTGGATGAAAACAACAAATAAGAAAGAAAAAAAAGTTCTAAAAATACAAAATAACACCCTAACCCAGGGGTGTCAAACATGCAGCCCGGGGGCCGAATCTGGCACCTCCAAGACCTTTAATCTGGCCCTCAGCTGATTTTCTATTTGAATATTTTAATTATATTTTAATTTTCTATTAAAATATTGGTAATTTTCTGCGCCTCTTTCAGAAATCAGGAAGGTTTTCATTGCCATATGAGTGAACAGGTTCACAACATTAGGAACTTGCTTCGATACCTGGAGCGGACAGACACTCCAAGCACCAGGGCTGCCATTCGCGGCGCCAACTTGGTTACAACAGTAGTAGAGTAGAAAAAAAAAATGCAGAAAATTTTGATGCAGACAATTTTACAACATGTAATGACAGAAAAAATTGGAGAGGTAAACATAAGGTGATCGTTTTCTTTGGCAACATAAGGAAGGGGGGGGGGGGGGTCAGATTGGAAATCAATTAAATTTAGCATAATCAATACATTTTTAGAACCCAGGTGAACAGACAATTTGCCAGAATCCTGGTTTCTGCCAATCACCCCAACTTCATAAACATGCCAATAGCGTTGTGGGACCAGCTCCAATTCATGATTTAGGATTTCGAAAATCTGTTCCAACAGGAGAAAAATTAGGAAAAATGACAAGACGAGAGAAATTAGACATCAGACAAAGCAAGATAAGGAGGAAGAAGAAAATACGTCTGCTCTCCATGGCAGCTAGAACAGACTAGCTCTTTTCTGCGCAGTTTAGCATAGCACCGTCTCCAGCGCCTCTGTGCGTGGCCCCTCCCACCAGAGGAGCACAAATGAAGACTAAAGCATGACTAAATTCTGTAAAATGCATACAAGTTAATGTTAAAATTTTTTATTGAAATTGCATTTTCACAAGTTTCAGGTTGTTCATAATATTATAATATTTTGTAAAAGAAAGAGTTCATCAAATAAAAAAGACTTCTGTAATAGATTTGTGTTTCTCTGCACAAATATTTAGACTTATTGCTATTTTTGGGGTATATTTGCCATGAGTTTTCTGATCCGGCCCCTTTGGGATCAAAGTAGGTTGGATACGGCCCCTGGACCAAAATGAGTTTGACACCCCTGCCCTAACCCATCAACTATTCTGCATTGTTGCGTTCAGCCGTTCCGAGTCCTATTATGCAAAGAACCAGTAGACCTCTTGCTGTGAGTGAAGAACGCTAACCACCGGTGTCTTCTAATCCAAAAACGTTCATGTTGTCTTCATATGTACATTAACTTCTTGGGTTCTTTTTAAAGCAGCTAGCAGCCAAAACATGTCAACAAGATAAATACACCTCCTACTGTATTGTCTTTAAAAAGAACTCAAGAAGTTAACACCAGTATCTCCTTCCAAAGAAAACGACATAATGCCCGCTGACACATCCATGGATTTGCAGACACGTCAAAAACTTCGGCAGCTTCTCGGAAACCGTGTTAGCAGAATTACAATATAAGCGGCCCAAGTCCAAACTCACCATCCTCATAAAAACCTCGTATCAAACTCACAAAAGCTCTCTGTCTTTCAACGCGCCACACTTCACCACTGCCGGTCTGGTAGCAATCAAAGTCCCAACTCCGCACACACTCCAGCCCCAGCACCCGCACCCATGTCGGGCCGTGCACCCGCCCCCCGGCACCCATAAAAAGCGCACTAATGATCTGCCTGTGCCCACACCCAGGCCCTGGCAGCCGGCCCCGTGGATGCACCCACAGAGCAGGGGCCCGTTTACGAGGCGAGCGGCCCCTGATGTCATCTGCAGCCAGCCGGGTCCCGCCAACCCCTCCGGAGAACAGGCACAGACGCAACAATACAGTGAGGGAAAACGCATGTAAAAGTTTATAGGACATACTTTCACTGTGCAACTTGGTGAGGGGAGACGTTCTAGAGGATTGTTTTTTATTTTTAAAGGTTTTCAGTCAGTTTGCTCTCTGCAGAAAATAAATAAAAATCATTCAAAACATATTGTGCAACTCCATTTTTAATCATCCTATAGTTCTTTCACTTCTCATTTACTTAGGCTATGTTCACACTGCAGCCTGAAGTGACCCAAATCCGATTTTTTTGCCTCTATGCGACCTGTATCTGATCTTCTAATGACAGTCTGAACGACACAGATCCGATTTTTTCAAATGCGACCCAGGCCACTTGGATATGTGGTCCTAAATCCGATACATATCCGATCTTTTGGCATGCGACTTCAGTCTGAACGGCCAGGTCGCGTTCATCCGACCTGGACGTGTTTCCTCCAGCGAGAGTGGTACAAGTAGGCGTTCACAAATGTACACAAACGTTCTTCTTGTCATATGAAAATAGAATATAAACTCCGTATCAGTGAAGCGGCGAAGCACGTAGCAATCCCACCACTCTTGGCTGCGACTCCGCACCAACACGTTCATTTCTACGGACGTTGCTGCCACTGCCCCACAAAACGGTACGAAAGCAACTTTAGGTGACTTCCGTAAACACTGAACACGCTCGCTGCATGTGACGTCGTTGTGTCCTCCAAGGCACATGCGGGACACTTTTGGGGCGTTTAAAGTTCACACTGGAGATCACATACAAGTCGCATTTAATTGGAAATGTGAATGGCCTCGCAAAAAAAATCGTATTTCACAAAAAAAACGGAATTGAGCATTAAGCCCTGCAGTGTGAACGTAGACTTAAAGTTCCGAATTTGCTTTTTTGCTTTGTACTTTGTACCTGTGTCCATCAGGTTGGTGCTCGAAATCCTTTTCTGAACATTAGGTCTGTTGGCAGAGTGGTCAGATCCACTGGTTCACAAGTTGGCGGTTGTAATCTCGTTCCAACAGGTGAATCACTGCAGCCTGAAGTGACCCACTCACTGGGCAAGGCATCGCCTCATCCTCAGTGTCTGCGTACACTGGTGTGAATGTGTATTTGTGAAAGAACAAAATGTGCGCTTTACCCACTTAACTGTGGCTGTCCATAGGAGGCGCTGACAGCACGGTCCAGCAGAGGAAAACTGATGATGTTTACACCAACGTACTATAAAAAGGGCAGGCAGGAATCAGCACTGTCAAAATCTAAGATAACGATCTACAGGTGCCATATGTAGATGTCATAAAACAATTTAACAGAAAAAAAAAACAACCTGTTATGAGTCCATGGATTTTAAAAACACAGGCGGGCTTCCACCTGATGACATCACTGGACAGAAATGTTTTGAGACAGCATAAAACGTGACAACATTACAGACAAAATAAATTACACACAAAATCAACCATCAAATAACATTTTTCCTCTAAGAGCAATTTAACACACACTGAGGGCCTGTTTACACGAGTCCAAGTCTAAGAACGCTTAGGGGTAAAAATGACAAAATATTTGATCAGAAGTGCCTTTCGTTTAGATGGTGATGGCGTTTTGGGGGCTTAAAAACGCAAAAAACTGAAACCGCCCTCCAAAGTGGAAAACTTGAAAACGCTCCGCCGTATCTGCTGACGTCGCGTACGCGTTTACACATCGGTCCATATATCAGTGTACAGTGGTCCCTCGCTCTATCGCGGTTCACTGTTCGCGGCCTCGCTGTTTCGCGGATTTTCTTTTCAATTTTTCAAAAAATGTTTTCAATTTTTTTTATCGTGTAACATTTTTTTTTATAATGGAACATTGTGTTCTGCGTCCTGATTGGCTAAGAGACTAGACCAGGAATAACGTGGCCTAAACCAGGGCTAGACCAGAACTAAACCAGGTCTAAACCAGCTTTAAACCTGGACTCGCCCTGGACTAAACCAGGACTGGACCAGGTCTAGACCTAAACTAAACCGGGACTAGACCAGGTCTAAACCATGATTAAACCGCTCTTTGCTGGTTTCGTATGGTTGGTTTGTGGCTCGGGCTGAGAGGACGTGGTCCGGGCGCCGTGGTTCGATCTCGTGCTCGCAGCCCCGGTGTACGCGCGGCCTCGCGCCGGTCGTGCTGCTCTGTCACGGATTTGTCCACGATGAGGGGTGCACGTGACGCGCACTTCTCCAAGGGGTTGGTGCGCGTCGGGTCCCAGGACGTGGCAGTGTTCCTCGCGCGTCCGGCGGGGCTTCTGGGGCCGTGTCTCCCCCCACGCGTCACTATTAATACATTTTGTTGAAAATCTATGAAAGTTTGAGTGTTTAAACGAGAGACAAATGTGAGAAAAGGTTAATTCCAGTCTGAGAAAAGCGTATAATGTGTGTGGTGAGGCATTTACAGCCTTAAAACATGTATAATCATTGTAAAATATAAAGTTGTCCTACTTCGCGGATTTCTCTTATTGCGGGTTATTTCTGGAACCTAACCCCCGCGATAAACAAGGGATTACTGTATTTTGTTTGGCATGACCTTGTTGCGCCTTCGTTGCTTTGTCGTCTAACGTGGTCTGAAGCAATAGTTGAACTTCATCTGACCACACAATTTTTTTTTTTTGCTACCGGTCGCCATGTTTTGTTTTGCTTTTCACGGCGCAGATGAGAAGGAGGAAGATTCTACGCATGTGCTCGGACATAGTGATAATGTATCACAGCGCCACCTAGCCGCCTGGCATGCATACCCAATCCAATTCTACACACTTTTGCATCATCGTATGCACGCAGATTTCCTCCCGAAAACGCTCGTCTAAACGCGGAATAAAAAGTGAAGACGCAACGCCTATTTTGCATCTTCTGTTCAGACCGTCGCCTTAGTCTTGCTGCAAAAGTAAAGAAGAGGATGGATCAGGATTAGTAGGAAGAACTAGGTCTTATGTCAGAGCAGTTTGAGGAGGATAACAGCCATCAGGACAAAAATGCCCCGTCTTGACATTGCAGCCAGATTTCACAAGCTGAAAAAGTGGATTCCATGTTCTTTCGACTCTGTAATACGCTATAGGTACGAGATTTAAGTCTGCACATGTTTTGATGCTTTAGAAAGATGCCGCACACCACACCATGACGCATTAAATGCTTCTCAAATGACGCATCGAGCTCCGAGCAGAAACGGACTCAGTGTTTACAAAATGAGTCTACAGCAGAGGTACAGAGCAGGCCAGTTTAGCTGCATAGCTTCATGCACATTCACACTGGAGGTACTTAAACATGTGGTCAGGACACACAAATCCTGGTTTTGTGCGAGAACTTGTCTGTTTGGATTGGACTGGTGTCACTTCCAGAAAGGTGGATCATCAAAAGGAATAGTTGTACTCCTGAGAATTCTAATATAGGAAATGACTGAGTTGGAATTAATACGTGTGAAACTTGCATGCTGTACAGAGTGAGCTGAAACAAAAACGGCCATTTATGTCTGGATTTCCTCAAATTGCTCACTGCTGCGGGTTAAGTCTTAACCGTTTAAAGTGGACTTATTCTGCAAAAATCAACTTTTCAGAGCTTTTTACCATCTTATAGTCATTTCCCCTTACAGTTTACTCACCTTTTACCTTTTTTTCTAAAGAGATTGGCAATTCCAGAGCTAAAATCATCCAAATAATTCTAGTGAAAGTGAGTTTAAAAACAGTCGAGCACATCCTGTATTAGCACATATCACAAGGTGGAACAGGATGTTTTCAGTCTGAGAGAAGAACTCAGCCTAAATATGCAGGTTTGTGTGTTAAACTTGTGTGAATGATATAGGGTAAAACACAACTCCAAGTGTGTTTTGACGAGGAAACAACATTATAACGTAAGCATAATATGGGCCCTTTTAAATAAAAAAAATAAAATCAATTCTAAAAAACAATAGTTGCATACCCTCTTTGTTCACATTTACAAGGGTGGCATTATGAACGGAGGGCACTGGATCGTAAAAGCCTCTATAAAAGTTCGTGTCCAAATCTGTGAGGCCTGGGGCTCTTTCCTTCTGCTCGATGTTCCACTGCGTGTGTCATTATTCTAGCCCAATTCTTCTCGTTAGGCTAATCATCCAACCATTTTGGGGCTTTAGCTAATCTGTATGTCGACCTGAGGATTTCATTGTTTAGAAAGAGAAGATGTGAACTCCAAAATGGCATGCACAGACACTTTTCAATGCTTTATTCGTAGTTTTCCTACTAGGGTTGTCTCATATGTAAAAGGTATAGTTTTAAGGGCCCAAATTACAATAGCTATGTCCTAATGTAGTTTATTCATCAAAAACAGACCAGGAGTTGTGTTTTGTTTCATTCGCACATGTTTAAACACACCCTGCATACATACTCAAACATGAATGAAACAAAACACAATTCCAGGTATGTATTTTGAGGAGGTAGCAACATTATAACATGGCTTAAAGATCCCATGACATGGTACTTCTTGATGCTTTTATATGGCTCCTTAATGGTTCCCTAATACTGTAAATGAATCCTTCTTCAAAATCAACACTCAGTGCATGAGAAACAGAGATAAGATGAGAGTATTTTTTCTCCCTCAGAACAGGTCATAATGGGCGTTGTTGCTTGAATGCAAATGAGGAGAAAAGAGCTGGCCAATAGTAGAGGGTGTGGGCGTGGCCAAACGCTCCGCTCTCCGCTGTAGCTCACAGCTGATCCATTTCCGTGTTTTTGCACGGGGGGAGAGATTTGAAGCGTTCCACTGAAAAATAAACACATTTCCACAGAAAATAAAATTAAACCACTGCTGTTCAAAGGTCCAGAGGCTCAGATAAAGGACTTCTGAGCCTAGAAACACTCGGACGTGCCTCCAGACAAATAAAAAAACGCATTTCGCATTGCCTAGCGCATTCGCAGTCCAAACTCTCTGGGCGTGATTTACAGAGACGCTGAGTTCAGACAGACGGGGGTGGAACTGCATTTGCATTTCTTTTTTCGATCTGACGTCAATAAGGTGCCTTGTTCAAAATCGCCCGTTTGAGCTCCGATTTTTTGTAATGCAGAAAAGGATCGCAAATGCTCAGTTTAGACATTTCGCAACTTTTAACCATGGGGGGGGGGTGAAAATTTCATGCCATGGGACCTTTAAAGCTCACAAGAGTAAAATTTGTTTAAGACTTTTAATGTAAACCAATTGTTTTAATAAAGACTTTTTCCTAATTCTACTTCAAAATTTTGTGTTAATTATGGTAAACAAATCAATACTCATATTTACAGCATTGATTTGAAGGAGGGGCGCGGTGGGCTCGAGTTCAAGGTGCATTGTGTAACTTGTGATGACGAGGGTACGTCACCTTCTTGTTGGACATGTCACTGCTCTGCCTGAAATGTGCCTCAGTATGACATTAAAACAGCTCTACTTTACATTTATTCAATTACAGCTGGTTTCACAGTTTTATGGGATAGCGTGTGTTTTTTTTTTTTTTTAATGTGAATCTGTATGGCGTCCCCTTCAACAGTGTCGTGCATTAAGACTGACTTACCGATGACAGTGTCGTCTGGGCCCAGTTCTGGACCCGCTTCTGTAGCTCGCAAACATAGTTCCGGTAAGTTAGCGGGGACATTTAATAAAGATTGTTTTTCTTCTCAAAACAGCATTTGTCCAAAAAGTGATATATTTGCGTCACAAACAGTTGTCCGCGAAAAATTCAGCAGCCTAATTCGCATGGTGCTATTTTCGTATCACTGCGCACCTATTAGTTATTATTAGCCTGTTCATTTGTAAGCGGATGTTTACAAGTGAACAAGTGAGTAGTACAAGGCCAGTAAAAATGTCAATATACAACAATTGTTCAAGGTGAATCTAAAGTGAATGTTGCTTGAGGACATCAGAAAGAACAACAGAAAGACGTATTTTCATATTTCCACTTTTTTTTTGGTCATTTTTTGATATAGTTTCTGCTCATAATGCTTCTTTTTCAGCACATAATAAATAATGCATTAATCCTAAATTGCTTTTCCACTTCACACAATACATACAGGCCACTTTCATACAAGGCAATGTGGGTGAAGTGTCTTGCCCAAGGACACAACAACAACACAACACCGTTTCAGAGATCTGACTTTAGGCTGTATATATAAATGGGTATGGCTAACCCGCTAGCCGACATGTTCCAAACAGGAAGTGAGCATGGGGGCGCTTCCAGCTCCATCGACTCTGGCTCCAATTGACTTTTCATTGAGAAATTGTGGCTCCTCTCTCTGTAACTGCTGCTGTGAGCCTCATTTTGGTCTTAATGTTCGTATTAACCCGCTCTACATGATCCGGATGATTTTATGTTTTCCAGTTTGTCTGGTAATAAAGTCCTATTCCTATTTATCCAGAATGTCATGGTTTTAATTTTCATTGACTTATATTATACTTAACTCTACTACTGTTTTATATTGCAATTTCTCTTTCTCTTTCCCTTAGACAGGGAGGAGCTTGGAGTAGAGCCGCTGCTCCTCCACGTCGAGAGGAGCAGCTGAGGTGGCTCGGGCGTCTGTTCCGGATGCCTCCTGGACACCTCCCTCGGGAGGTGTTCCGGGCATGTCCCACCGGGAGGAGGCCGCGGGGAAGACCCAGGACGCGCTGGAGGGACTATGTCTCCCGGCTGGCCTGGGAACGCCTTGGGGTCTTCCCGGAGGAGCTGGAGGAAGTGTCTGGGGTGAAGGAAGTCTGGATGTCCCTGCTTAGACCCAGCCCTGGATAAGCAGAAGAAAATGGATGGATGGATGGATGGATTTTGCACTTTCTCTATTCATGTGTGTTTTGAGTTTTACTTCCTGTTGTATTGATTAGTTTTCCCCACCCTGTGTCTGCCTTTTGTTGTTCGATTCATTATCTGTGTCACGTATGTTTGGATCTTTGATTAAAACTTTAAACAAAAATCAGAACGAGCAAACAAACAACTTTGCAAGTGCAGTCCTGCATTTTGGTCCTTTCTGCTCTCAACATGACACAAAAACATTCACAAATCAACAATTAGTTAAATAAGCTATTGATTTATCTGTGTTGCATCTGTCCTCGTAGTTTTAGTACATTTTTACATGCATGTGAATCATAAAAAAGGATTCATTTTACCACAAATAGCCTTGTGGTCAATAACACTGTATTTATAAACGCCATTATAATAGAAAACAGCACATCTTTAACTGTACATCTCCCTTACGTAATAACATCTGACGCGTGTATCATCGCGTCTTATTTAGCCCGTAGCCACCTCCCTGCTAATCCATTTAGTCTGTGCACATTTGGAGAGAGCTGCAGCAGTGTTTCGTGGCTGTGGTGTTGACAGGCTTATCGACTTGTAGTTTGGTCATTTGTAAGACGCAGTTTTCATCGCGGTTGCAATGTGGTCCAGTGTTACGCTCGTATTATCACATACAGCAAGCAGATGTGCTGGGAAGTGATTCAAACCCTCTGTAGAAGCTGCAGAGTGAATACATTATGTTAGTATCGAGACGAAAGACTTTATATAAAAATTAACATGCTAACCAAATAGGAAGTGAGCATGGGGGCGCTTCCGGCTCCATCGACTCAGCTCCAATTGACTTTACAGTGGTTCCTCGCTATATCGCGGCCTCGCTGTTTCGCAGATTTTTTTATTCAATTTTTTTTTTATTGTGTATCAACCCGCATTGTGTTCTGCGTCCTGATTGGCTAAGGGACTGTAGACTTTTGCCGATTTGTCAGTCATTCTCCTCCGCCCCGTGTCTCCTGTACAGTACAGAATGTGTTCAGCCAAATTTATATAAATGTTTGATCGCAGCAGTGTGACTCTGAAGTGCTGTATGTTTGCAAGTTTTCTCCCCGACAACAATGTCGAAACGTTCAAGTATAATCGAAGGTGGCATGTGTTTATAAGAATATTCTCGACCAAAAGAAAAAAGAGCTCCAGCAACTACCCATAACCGTGTTCTTCACTCGGAAAAAGACGCCTGCACCGAGGCGGAGCGGCGCCAGGACAAAGAGGCGCGGTCATTATGGACCCTGATTTTAAACTTGATAAACAAGTTAATTCGGTCGTGAAATCCAGTTTTTATCATCTTCATCTTTTAGCCTAAGTTTAATCTTTTTTTTATCCTTTTCAGATTTTGAGCGTGTCATGCATGCTTTTATTTCTTCTCGTCTGGACTACTGCAATGCACTTTATTCCGGAATGAATCAAAACGGACTTTATCGACTGGAGTTAGTCCAGAATGCTGCTGCGCGCCTTTTAACAGGACGGAAACAATATGAGCACATCTCCCCTATTCTTGCGTCTTTACACTGGCTTCCTGTTCGTTTTAGGATTGATTTTAAGATTTTATTGTTTGTTTTTAAAGCTTTGAATGGACTGGCCCCAAAATATATCTCTGACCTCATCCAAATCTACAGACCGGTGCTCTGAGGTCAGAGTGTCAGCTCCAGCTCGTGGGCCCCAAGACTAGACTTAAAACTCGGGGGCCCAGGGCTTTCTCTGTGGTTGGCCGTAAGTTATGGAACGCTCTGCCCCCTCATGTCAAAACAGCCCCCACACTGGAGAGTTTTAAGTCTCGTCTTAAGACCCACTTTTATTCTCTGGCTTTTAATACCGCGTGAGTTGTGTGATCCTCTGTGTGTTTTTTATAATTGCTTTTGTTTTTAGTTATTTTATTATTATCACTTTATTTATTGCTATTTTAGTAATGTTTTTATTAAGCTTTATTGATTTTATGTGCAGCACTTTGGAAACTGTTTCTGTTTATAAAATGTGCTATAGAAATAAAGTTGGATTGGATTGGTCAGAGGAACTGTGAAATACAGTGTTAAAACAAGAGAAATGTGAGAAAATGTTAATGCCAGTGTGAGAAAAGTGTAGAATGTGTGTGGTGAGGCGTTTACAGCCTTAAAATCTGTAGAATAATTGTAAAATATAAAGCTGACTTCACGGATTTTGCCTATTGTGGGTTATTTTTAGAACGTAACCCGCGCGATAAACGAGGGACCGCTGTATATTAAAAAATTGTCCCCCCTCCTTCTGTAACTGCTGCTGTGAGTATCGTCATTTTTTAGGTTTTAAAGTGTTCGTATTAACCCGCTCTACATGATCCAGATGTTTTTATTTAGCTATTTTGTCCATAAATAAATTCCTATTCCTAATAAAGAATTTGGCTCCAAATTCGCACCTATAACTGCTAGCCTCGTGAGCTTCATGTGACTTGAGCTGCCATCAGTGACGTCAAATTCCCACCACTTCTTTATGTGTGTTTTGCCACCATGTTACTGCAAACTAACAGCAAACCGCATGCTAACGGTGCACCAGCGTTACTTCCTTGTTAGCGGCTGATAAAAGCACTTTCTAATTAGAGGTGCAGTGTGTAACTTAAATCTGGTGGAGGGTCTGTCAAATGCTTTTCTCCATGGAGATGTTATGACTGTTATAAAGCACAGATGTAGGACCCAAAAGCAGATTAGAACTCAGGTGAATTTAACAGGTTTAGTGTACGGATAGAAATGGAAAATGGACAAAAGAGTCCGGTGGTGGAGGCAGGCAGGCACAGGGCAGGGAGGTCCGGAGGGAGGACGGAGCCAAGAGGGGAGATCCAGGGAGAAGAAACAAAAAAACAAAAAACAAAAAAGGTCCAGGAACAACCACAAAACAGTCTCAAAAACAAGATCCTAAGAAGCGTGAGTGGAGGAAGAACCGGGCTGATGTGGGCAGGAGTAGACTGGACGATCTCAGGTATGATGACAAGGAGATGGCAGCTGGTGTAAGGCAACTCCTCCCAGGAAGGTGAGACAGACAAACACAGAAGGAGGAAAAGGGAGAGACTGGAGGATGATGACAATTACTTCATCTGGAATGTTTCACAATATGGCATTAAACCTTTCTATCTTCATGGAGACCAAACCAGACCAAGTTACAGGTCAGATCTGTGGAGAGGCGACTCCGCTCACAGTCAGAAGACTTGTTTTTCCCAGGTATTTTTGAGCTGTAAAAGCAGTGTAATTGAATAAATGTAAGGCAGAGCTGTTTAATGTCATACTGTGGAACATTCCAAGCAGAGCATCTCCATAGAAACAAACAGATGACCAGACCAGAAAAGTTACAGTGCCTAAATGCAGACAGCGCAGACTAAAGCTGCATCCCATTTCTCTGTCTTACTCCTACCCCTTGGTTTTGCGGGCAAGGGGTGTCCCGATTCTAATTTTGATCAAGGGCTCAGGCCACGAGCTACATACAGTACATACCCCTTGAAATGAAGTAAACCAGGGGTGTCCAAACTTTTTTCAGCAAGGGCCACATGTCTAAACACAGATGAAGCAGAGGGCCGATCGAGGGCCATAGACTGGTGCTCAGGACAGTCAATAATTGAAATATCTGCATGTTTAACACGTTAGAATGAGCTATCAGTCCTTTATTCACACCAAGATCCTCAAAACCACACAATAAATACTAAATATTGTCTTGTCAAAATAGATTTTCAAAAAACTGCAGTCAAAAGTTCTGATCAAGGTAATCTGGGCCAATTCACCTGGAAGCCTGAGGGCCAAGAAAAATTTGTCTGAGGCCCGCATTTGGCCCACGAGCCAGAGTTTGGACATGCCTGAAGTAAACTCTCGACCAGACTTGAAACGAAGGGGTACGCCTACAAGCTCAGGCAGGTTTTGGGATCAGGATGGCAGCGTCACATCGACCAGCCAAGGAGTCTCATAAATGTATTTTCAGCAGTTGTAATTATCGATTAACAGTTTAGCAGGTTTACAATTATGACGCTCATGTTCTACGTTACTTTTCGTGAACTGTTGTTGCGGTTTTAATTGTAGTAATGTCTGTTTAGCTGACGTTATCGTTTTCATCGAACTTTCATGTATAAACAAGTTAGTTTTTTGTTGAGCTGAGGTACCCGATAATCCTTGACATGGCAAGGGATGATGACGCAAACGGTAATCGAGTGGTGTCCCATTTCTTAGCGGAACGTTCGTACCCTGAGCCCTCTCAGCTCGGTATCGAGGGGCAAGACAAAGATGTAGATGAAGGGGTAGGGGAAGGTGTAAAACAGTAATGGGATGCAGCCTAATAATGTGAATCACCATTGGTACAATTCAATGAAATCCTCAGGCTGCACTGTACTCGTAGAAACTATTTTATTCTAATTGCATATTTTTGCTTTCCTTTTGTTCTAAAACTGTGCGTTGCAACCCTAGACTGTATATATAAAAAGGACCCCCACCACACTAGTGCTGGTTGGGGGACTTCCTGCTCCTTCTGACCCTCGCTACAACTGATTTTACATTGGAATATTGTCACCCCTCTCTGTAATAGCTCCAAATTCGCCTCTATAACTGCTAGCATCTTGAGGTTAATTTGTCTGGAGCCCAACGCTACGGCTGACTTCACACTCCCTTAGTCCACTTCTTTACACAGTCTATGGATGCAACACTGGAATTTACCCATTGTGCGACGAATAAAAAGGTTCTCTAATCTAATGTACACTCTACTTTTAACATCCGCCACCCCTCCAGTCCCTCCTGGTCCATACATCACAGAGGAGAGCACGATATACGGCCTGCTCCGCTGTACCATTAAACTATATGGGGCATTACCCATTCTGCCGAGCTTTTATTACAGCTTCTATGGGCTGGTGCAATAACAGAGTGAGCTTTAGACAGCGCCGATATGGGAAACACAAAGAGGACTGTGGCCGATTAGGACCAGGTGTTAGCTTAGGGTTTAGAACGCCAGGTAGCACCCAGAGACAAGGGCAATAGTTAGAAAAATCTGGGTTAAATTACATGAAAGTGCACTGCAATTTAAATTTGAATAGCTTATTGAAGTACATATTGAACGTACACATTATGCCAAATAAAATGTAGGAAAAGTACTACTAAAGTAAGAGTAACTCAAGGTGCACTGTGTAACTTGCTCGTCTTCATGGAAATGTTATTGCTTTGTCCACAGATCCGAAAGTTGGCAGTTTGAATCTCGATCTTGACCAGACCTGGGCAAACTGTTCCACAAAGGGCCAGTGTGGTTGCAGGTTCTTTCCAACCAAGCAGCAGCACACCTTCGTCTGAAGACTGAGATCAGTTGATTAAACGAGTCAAGTCTGGTGTGCTGCAGCTTGGTTGGAAAGAAAACCTGCAGCCACACCGGTCCTTTGTGGAACAGTTTGCCCAGGTCTGCTCTAGACATACATCATTGCGCCAAAGATGTTCACTTGTACTATGTGCATTTACCTTGTTGACATGTTTTGGGTGCTAGCTGACGGCTGATTGACCTGCCAGGTCCATCAGGCTTACCACGCTTAACAACTGATATACACTGCCTGACAAAAGTATTAGGACGATTGTGTATTTCTGAACTCTGGACGAAACTTCTGGTTCCAACAAGATAATGACCCAAAGCACTTGTCCAAACTGTGTAAGGGTCATTTGGAGACGTGTGAACAGCGTCAACGACTGCAGGTGATGACATGGCCGCCCCAGTCTCCCGATCTGTCACCCATTGAAAAAGTGTGGGATTATTTGGATATTAAAGTGCGCTCCAGGAATCCGACTACCATTAAACACCTCTGGAAATGTCTTCAGGATGAGTGGAAAACTATAGAGGATGGATATGTTGAAAAATTGTTGGACAGAATGCGTCGAATTTGTAAAGCTGTGATTAAGGCCAAAGGTGGTTATTTTGATGAAAAAGCTATTTAACTTGATATTGTTAAATTTTTGCAATAATATGCCTTTACACATGATGAAATTTGCTTTAATATATCAATAAATTGATTTGTTGTCATTACCAATACGTCTTGTTATCAGTATGAAAGTTCAGAAATACACAATCGTCCTAATACTTTTGTCAGGCAGTGTACAAGTCACCAACAACACAGGGGACAGTTCTGAAGATGCAGCAGCAGCTGAAACATGTCAACAAGCTAAACACACATTACTATAGTCTTTAAAAGAACCCAAGAAGTTAAAATATACACTGTTTGAGCGGTCAGATCCACTGACCCACAGGTTGGCGGTGCGATTTCAACTCCCACACACGAATGCTGTGGCTGTGTCCTTTGGCAAGTAACCCACTTCGACCCTTGCCTGGTTTACACCTGACCATATCACAAGTGAGATATGGTCTGGAAGCCACCTTCGAAATATCTCGTAGCGGAGGTGTGGTTTACGATCGCCAACGGCCGTTTATTGGGCGTTACGAATGTCTATCATTTGGCGTATACGTAGCCCATAGCCAATCATGTCAGTTGTCAGTTCAAACTACAAGCTTCCGTTTGTCACGTAGTATGCGTCACCGTCTTGCCACCCCTCCCCACTCTCTGATTGGCTCCCAGAATCGGAAGAGCTCGCTTGCCATAGTCGCCAGGCTGTCTTTCAGATCGTAACGAACGAAAGACAGCCTGGGATTTCCCAGGTTACTTCAACCCCAGTGTTTGCGCTCACTGGTGTGAATGGTTCCTTGATGTAAAGCGCTATACATTTACCATTGCTGTGTCTAGAATGTCCCGCAGTATGGCGTTAAATTCTTGTAAATCGATGGACCAGCCCACAAGGCCTCCAGGCCAAGTTGCAGGTCAGATCTGTGAAGAGGCGAGCTCACTCACTATAGGAATGCACGTTTCTCGTGGTATTCTTGAGCAGTAAAACACCAGTAATTGACTAAATGCCACAAGGATGAGTTTAATGCCATACTGTGAAACCTTTCAGGCAAAACAGTAATGTCTCCATGTAAACAAGTTTGTGGTGGGCCTCCTTCCAGAAAAGTTGCACAGTGCACTTTGAAGGAGTACCTCTCAGGACGTGCCATCTGATGTATAATTTTAAAGGGACAGTGTGTAAGATTTTTACCTGTTAATTACTGAAATTGAAGATACCCATTCAAAAATACATTGTTTTCCAAGCCTTTTCACTTCCATCATGAAATCAAAGTATTCTTTTGGACTTAGATATAGTCACATAAAAGGGGGATCTTCCCCATATAGAGGCAGCCATTTTGAATACGAGAGCCGCAGAAGGACATTTGGGCTCATCCTTCGCCTCGGCTCCTGCACAGCCGCGCTGCGTATGGCTCCCCCCTTCCCCCCTCCCCTTCCCCTTCTCTCCTTCGGTCCTCTGCTCTCATATGCAGCCAGGAGCGAAGGAGAGAAGGGGAAGGGGAGGGGGGGAGGGGGGAGCATGCTGCCGGATCACACATCGTAATGGATATAACACGTATTTTGGACTAAATTGTTTTACTGGATTTTATTCGCTGGATCCTTATGGACAGATTGAGACCAAGTTTATGATGAAATACAGAGTTTGACCTGTGCAAAGCCTTCAAAGGTAAGCTAAGTAAGCTAAGTTTTGTGCTTTTCTGTATAAAAGCCCCATGTGCTCGGGGAGTGATTGTTTTGCAGGGAAATGAATTGCATAGTCAAAAAGAGGAGACTGTAAGGTTTCATTTGATGTGTAGATTGTCATGAATCATGATCGGGATTGTGTGTTTTCATGCGAAAAGAAAAAAAAAAAGTGAACGGGGGACCGCGGTTTATGTATACAGCGGTGCGCGGTTCGTGCGCGATGTCGGAGCTACGTCGCGTCCGGGTGACCCTCGAGGTCTGCCATAGCCAAAAGAGGAAGTGGAATAGCTAGTAACCACCTATGCGCCACGAATCCTACACACTGTCCCTTTAAGTTAATGTAATTTGAAGGACAAAACATGAAATGCACAAAATTTGTTCTTAACACACGAATAGACACGAATGAGGAAAAAATACAGCATATCTGAAGGAGCAGTGCAAGAAACAAATGTTCAAAAAATTTCATATTGTCAAAGCTTTTTGATTTACAGTGAGGAGAGTGACTTTTCCTCAAGTAAATGTAACATCCACCTCTGGTTATAACAAAAAAAACCAAAAAACAGCTGGAGTTGGAATTTGCTTCATTCGCGCTCGTTTGATGAACACAAATGACATCATTTTGTTACATCATTGGGTGACAGTAGCTCAGTTGGTAGCGTATTTGTCCACTAACGCACAAGTTGGCGGTGCAATCCCAGCTCCCACATATGAACGCTGTCTTTGTATCCTTGGGCAACACACTTAACCCACCTTACCCCCAGTTTCTGCGTACACCGTTTGAATGTGTGTGTGAATGGGGGAGTGGTTCCTTGACGCAAAGGGCTTCGAGTGCCTTGAAGGTGAAAAAGTGCGATATAAAAATGTGACCATTGCCACAGGTACAACTTCTTCTTCTTCTCCTTTCGGCTTGTCCCTTTTTCAGGGGTTGCCACAGCGAATCAACTTTTTCCATCTCGCCCTGTTTTCTGTATCTTCTACTCTGGCTCCAACTACCTCCATGTCCTCCCTCACTGCATCCATAAATCTCCTCTTTGGTCTTCCTCTTTGTCTCCTACCTGGTAGCTCCATCTCTAACATTCTTCTACCAATATATCCACTGTCCCTCCTCTGAACATGTCTAAACCATCTCAATCTGGCCACAGGTACAACCAAGGACAAAAAACAAAAAAAAAAAAAAAAAAAAAAACAATCTTTAATTTCTTTTCACGTAATTTTCCTTGTCAAAACCTGCACAAGTGTGAACAATCAGAAAGTAGATGCCAGGGATAAAGAAATCTGATAAAAAAATCTGTTTCTTGATAGAAAATTAAAGGATGAGAAGATAGAGAGGGTGAGGAGGCTGGTTCTGCTGCGGTAAAGATATGGGGAGGAAGCAAAGGATGGACTGAATCAGGCTAAGAAATGGAGCTGGACTGAGGATAAACATGTAAACCAGGAATGTTCAAACTTTTTCCACCCAGGGCCGACATACATATTCATAGTGGAGGGCGGTAGAGCTGCTGAGGACAGTGAGACTTTCACATAGATGCATTTTATATGAGTTTGACAGAGCCACAACACGCTTAAAAATCCTAGAACGCAAATTTTAGGTCTGTGTCATAATGCAGTGGGTTGTTATTGAGGTTGCAGTGATCGAGATACCAGAATTTGAAGTAAAAAGTACGGCTCAATGGCTTTATGATCATTTGGGCCAATTCAGCAGGATCCCTGGGGGCCAACAAAAATTGGTCAGAGGGCCGGATTTGACCCCTAGTTTGGACACCCATGATGCAAACAAGAGGTAAAACTGTGACAGAACCTTTAAGATAGACTTAATAAAAGAAACCAGTGTGCTGATATCCACGGTAGAAACCTGTAGGACCCAATGGGAGCTGGCGTCGCTGTAAATGTGATAACAACAGAGGTGGGACAAAGTCATTGCTGGGCAAGTCCCAAGTAAGTCTAAGTCTTTTGCACTCAAGTCCGAGTGAAGTCCCGAGTCAAGAGTTTCCAAGTGCCGAGTCAAGTCCGAAGTCAAAGCTCACAAGTCTCAAGTCGAGTCCAAAGTCATAGCATTTTAGTTTCGAGTCATTTCGAGTCCCCTTTACAAAGAAATACAATTTCTACAAATCATATAATATAACAAATCACCTTCAGCATCATTTTGCAAACTGGCGCGTGGATGCTTGTTTCCGCTTCATTTGTTGTGAAATTTGCCATGGATGTGGTCGAATGAAAGCAACGTAGATCTACTGTGATTGGATGTTGTGCAAGCCGCGCGCACATGCTCTTTGCATACATTTTCGCAGATTCACAAGTACAAGTGCGGTCCTTATCAACATACTTTTAGAGTTTTTTTTTTTTTATTGGACATAGCAAGTCATCACAAGTCAAAAGGCCTAAGTCCAAGTGAAGTCACGAGTTATTGATAATGAAGTCCAAGTCGAGTTGCAAGTGTTTGTACATTTTGTCGAGTCGAGTCTAAAGTTATCAAATTCGTGACTCGAGTCTGACTCGAGTCGAAGTCACATAACTCGAGTCCACACCTCTGGATAACAAAGAACCAAAGAATGTTTTCAGCACCTATGGATAGTCTCAGATCATAGCAAAAAAACTATTTTTGGATTTAATCCTACGTGTATTACCAATTAAGAAAATACAACTGGAGGACAGAGCAGAAGGTGTATGCTGGCACTTACTGGGGATGGTACAAGATTTCGTGAGACAAAATTGCCAAAAGATCGTGCTCAAATGAGAAAAATTATCTCGTGAGGTTTTTTTTCCAAGCGTTTACATTTGGATTGGACAGAAAATGGTCACGTGTTGGTGAGTCACATCTCTTAAACAGTTCCAAAAAGCAGTACTAGAATGGGAACAAAAATATGAAATGAAATAAATAAAAAAGTGTGAGGCCAAAATTGGAAACTGAATCCATCCATCAATTTTCTTCCACTTATCCAGGGCCAGGTCGTGGGAGCAACAGTCTAAGCAGGGACTCCCAGACCTCCTTCACCTCAGACACTTCCTCCAGCTCCTCCAGGGGGACCCCAAGGCGTTCCCAGGCCAGCCGAGAGACATAGTCCCTCCGGTGTTTCCTGGGTTTTCCCCGGGGCCTCCTCCTGGTGGGACATGCCCGGAACACCTTCCGAGGGAGGCGTCCAGGAGGCATTCGGAACAGATGCCCGAGCCACCTCAGCTGCTCCGTTCGACATGGAGAAGCAGCGGCTCTACTCCGAGCTCCTCCCATGTGACTGAGCTCCTCACCCTATCTCTAAGGGAGCGCCCAGCCACTCTGCGGAGGAAAGTTATTTTGACCACTTGTATCCACGATCTCCTACTTTCGGTCGTTACCTATGGTCATGAGCTCTGGGTGAGGGCAGGAACGTAGATTGACCAGTAAATTGAGAGCTTTGCCTTTTGGCTCAGCTCCCTCCTCACCACAACGGTCTGGTACAGCGACCGCATCACTGCCGATGCTGCACCGATCCACCTGTCAATCTCACGGAAACTGAATCGTGAAATTGATATATTAGGAATCATGTTCAAACCCCGTCTTGTCTTGTGGACCCAGTCTCGTATCTTGTGGAAATTGTGCTTTTTTTTCCCCATCCCTAGCTTTTATTGTATAAAGATTACTCAAAAACACACAAATTACTCCAAAACAACTCCGAGATGGTAAATGAGAAGAGGAAATAACTATAACATGGCTAACAGCTCTGAAACTTCGATTTTGCAGAACGGGCCCGCTTTAAGAAGATCATTTGAACATTAGACACTATTATCAAAGCGACCTCTGAAAAGCCAGTGCAGCTCACATCGCCGCAAACTCTATCTGTATTAAAAGGCTTTCGTATTTGCAATGTAGCGTGTGATTTGAGTGGACAGGCTGAAGAACTAAATCGATACCGGTGTTGTTAGGATCTGTTCACTGTGGGGAGTGGGAGGAGGGAATAGAACCTGAAACCACTGCTACAAGTGTGACCAATCTGTGTTTGAACTCTTAAGCCAGCGTGGAGATGTCCCCCCGCACGAACATGATAATATGAAGGATGCCTGGGACGCGCCGGTAGGACATGGGGCTGGGACATGGGCCGGGGAAATACGAGGAGGCGATATCGGTTACAGAGGAGGAAGTTAATGTAGTAATGAATACAGAGGAAGTAATTATAGCTTGATAATTGACGATAATATGGTTAAGACTATAGGGGTGTCTGCAAGGAGTGGGCGACATTGACAAAAATGCGTGATTTAAAAAAAAAATGTAGGCATGAACCTGAAGAAGTTTATAAATTGTGTGTAAAGTTGTGTTAGAAACGTTGTGATGCTATTAAAATAATAAAAAATCTGAGTTCTAAACTGCAGTGTGGATCTGTTTTTTACTTTTCTAAAATTTTTGTTTTTGGACCCAGGATGCAGTCGCAAGTTTTATCAGATATGCATGTCTCTTTCCATCCATCCATCCATCCATTTTCTTCCACTTATCCAGGGCCGGGTCGCAACAGTCTAAGCAGGAACTCCCAGACTTCCTTCACCCCGGATACTTCCTTCAGCTACTCCGGGGGGACCTCAAGGCGTTCCCAGGCCAGACCGGGAGACATAGTCCCTCCAGCGTGTCCTGGGTCTTTCCCGGAGCCTCCTCCCGGTGGGACGTGCCCGGAGGCGTCCAGGAGACATACGGAACTGTGTCTCTTTCTAGCAGTACTCTAACCTTTTATCTATAACAACTGACAACATTTAAGCATGTTTTTCTCTTTTTGTTTCATTTTGGATGTTTTTATTTCACTGAAAAACGTGTGTCCTCACTGTGAGAGGGCTTGCATTTCCACAAACCTGACTCTTATTTTCCATGGGAATGTTGTTCCTTATGCTACTCCACAGTCTCTTAAAATGTATCCATGGAGAAGAAAGATCAACTGATATGTTTTGTTTTTTCATAGCTACTGGACGAATTATGTTGTGGTGCTATTAAAATAATAAAAAATTGGAGTTCTAAACTGCAGTGCGGATCTGTTTTTTCTTTTCTACAGTTTTTGTTTTTGGACTCAGGATGCAGTCGCAAGTTTTGTCGGATATGCATGTCTCTTTCTAGCAGAAAACTCTAACCTTTTATCTAAAATGACGGACAACATTTAAGCGTGTTTTTGTCTTTTTGTTTCATTTTGGATGTTTTTATTGCCCTGAAAAACGTGTGTCCTCACTGTGAGCGGGCTTGCATTTCCACAAACCTGTCCTCCTGCTTGTTCCCATGGGAATGTTGTCCCACAGGCTTAAAATGTATCCATGGAGAATAAAGATCGACTGATATGTTTTGTTTTTTCATAGCTACTGCATGAATTATGTCATTTAAACTCACTAAAACTCACCGACAGCCCTCTTTTCACCACAAACCCATAACAGTGCAGCGTAGTCACATTTTCAGCAGCTATCTCTTTGCACTAAAGTGTTCAAACGAAGCATTATGGGTATTTTAGGCTGCAGGTGGCCCAGTATAAAACACTGGCCTGTGCAGGAGATTTAGGGCCGATAGCCGATAAGTTAAAAAGTCCAAATATTGGCCGAAGTATGGTTTCAGTTAAGGATGCACGATATATCGGCATTAACATCGGTATTGGCCCGATGTGTAAAACTGGGCTGATATTAACGACCGATATTTGTCAGTACTATAAATACCTTGCTTTCAAAAATAAAAGTTCTGTCACACTTCAGCTGTTGGAGCTGTCCTTAATAAGGTCGAGCTGTACAGGGATCTTGGTTATAAAATGTTGTGTTTATCTGTCCATGTTTAAGTTTATTGTAATTTGACAAAATGTGTTGCAGTTCCTTTTCTTGGCAATACACAAAATGGCCCCAAACCTGAAGTACCGTACTTTTCGTATTATAGAGCGCATCTGACTATAAGCCGCACCAACCAAATTTTTAAAAAAAATTAAGATTTGCACAAATATAAGCCGCACCTGACTATAAGCCGCAGGTGTCCACATTGTAACTTGAGATATTTAGAAGAAGAAGAAGAAGAAGTGAACTTTATTGATCTCACACTGGAGAAATTCTTCTCTGCATTTTAACCCATCCTATATATATATATATACATATATTAGGAGCAGTGGGCAGCACACACCAGGGCGCCCGGGGACCATCTCCATGATCTTCTTGCTTTGGCTTGGTCAGGACCTAAGCTGGAGTACCTATGGTGCATGTTTTGGGTTGGTGGGGGAAACCGGAGTGCCCGGAGGAAACCCACCCAGACACGGGGAGAACATGCAAACTCCACACAGAAAGGCTCGGGCGACCCGGGGAATTATTTACACAGTAAATAATTTACACAGAAAGATGGTACACAAAAGGATTTTTTTTTCATTTGATTTTTAATTAACATAAATACCGCTACGTTCGAACAGCGCCTACGGCAGAAACACAACGGCAGAAACACGGCAGAAACACGGCAGTAAAACAACTGTAAAATGGCCAGCCTGTAGCCTCATGGCAGCACAGAACCGCGCAGAATAAAATACCAAAACAGCGGGCTACACACACAAAGCACATCAGGTAACAGCGGCAGACGTCAGCCCCATGCATTAAACAACTGCATTAAAATCATGGAAATCAATGCTCAACCCAGCCATAATTAAAAACAAAAAGTGTCTTACTTTTCATGCGAAGTGCGATCCGCAACCCGCGAGTCCGCAACCCGATCGATAACGTCATCTGTGTCCAGGTTCCACACATTTTTCGCCCCCGACAGCAGAAAGTGATTAACTTTCATGAGAAACGCAACTAGTGCCGTGATTGGTCAATTCTCCGGCCGTGGGAAATTTCCCATTAGGCAGTGCTTTACTTAAGTTATCGCAAACAAATACAAAATACAGATATTTTTGTTTTATTTCAAACTGTGCACATTTTTAACATCGTAGGAAGAAATATCCTGGCAAAATAAAATATTGTAATACCTTAAACACATCATCACGGTGCCACCGTCACTGTCATATATATGTAGTTGTAAGTGGTACAAATACCGAACAGGTCCTTTCAACTATAGCAATAGGGCGGAAAATGCTGATACGTGCAGGTGCTAGGTTTACGCACTACATTCGCTGTCTTGATAAAGAATTAATCCATACATAAACCGCACCTAATTATAAGCCGCAGGGTCCAAAAGTGTGAGAAAAAAGTAGCGGCTTATAGTCCGAAAAGTACGGTATATGTGGTGTTATGGGAGCCATGTGAAATGCAGATTAAGAGTGACATGGTGATTTATCATCCTTGTGTTTTTTTTGTTTTTTTATCTACACTTTCTCACAGGGGTTTTGTGGATAAAATAAGTTAAGCTTTATGGAGTCAAAACACGTTTTGAAAATTAAAGAAGACATTCAAAAATTAATTTTGCATGATTTTCAGTCTGTATAAAATGGTATCTTAGAATTAAAAAAAAAATCGATATTGGTTAATATCGGTGATTAGCCATAACAGCAACATTAATATCGGTATCGGCTAAAATGCATTCCTAGTTTCAGTTTCCTATTCTATGGAGGTGATGTGCTGACTCCTGAAAGTTACAGTGTTAAATGTTCCACAGTATGGCATAAAACATTTCTATCTCCATGGAGACAAGAAGCTAACGTTACAATGTAAGTTAATGGGCAATAAACAAACAAAAGAGTAAGGTACATACATTTAATGCCATACTGTGGAACATTACAATACCACAACATCTCTATGGAGACAGGGAAAAGTTATACAGTACACCTATAAATGTATGTATTTATTTATGTTTAATGATCACGTTTTTTTGTTCTTCTGGAGCCAATATTGTGCGTTGTGGGTTTGTTTCCAACATACACCTCAAGACAAGCGTGTGAACAATACTACCAAGTAACTACAACATTTTTTTCTTGTCCGAACTTGTAACAGCTTTAAAATTCAATTCCTGGATTTATTCTCTCTCCCTCTTTTTGTGTCCCCCATGGTCCCACAGCGGTCGCCTGAGAACCCCGCTCCCAGGCTTCCAGGTGTTTAGCTCATTAACCACGGCGGCCATTAGAAGCGCCGCGCGGCTCGCTTAACGGTTATAAGGCCCGGCGTTGTGCTCGCATCACACCTCCACAGCTGTAACGACCCGAGAGGACGGGGGGGTGTCAGATATACACCACCAGTCAAATGTTTGGACACATTTTTATCTTTCAGTTGTTTTTATTTACTCCCTTCCATATTGGAAACTGAAAGCATCAAATATATCAAGCAAGATGTATGGAATTATGTAGCAGTGAAAATATTATCTGTGTGCTGTCTGCATATTAGGGCTGTCAGTTGAATGCGTTAATTAGATTACTTAATTACACTGCAAATTAACGCGTTATAAAAATTAATTATGAGTGGCAATTCAGTGCATGAGCGGTTTAAATGTGGCACGCGGCGAGCAAATCGCTGTTCGGGCCTGAACGGCAAATTTATTTATAAAAAGAACGAAGACGGGACGAGCAACAACAACGCAGTGATTTGGAGCTTTTGTTAAAAAGAATTTTCCGATCACCGAAGCTGCTCCAGCCTGACGGATCATTTGAACGACAAACACGTCCGGACAAGTTCCATCGTTACCGGTAATAGTGCGCACCTCACCAAACCACCAAACCACGCTCACAGAATTGAGCAAAAAACGAGCAAAACAACCGCAGAAAAACTGACAAACTCAATCGCAAAGTGGGTTCGCTCGCTCGTTTGATCGCTCGTTCACTCACAATCTCTCTCTCACACACTCTTAAAATGCGATTAATTAGATTAATTAATTACAAATCCTGTAATTAATTAGATTATTTTTTTTTAATCACCTGACAGCACTACTGCATATAATTAATAAGAGTTTTATTGTTACTGTTGGCATGCTAGCTGTTGTTAGCCATTACCGTGATGGCAAAAGTCCGCTCTGGTCTCTGAAAGTTATAAAAAGCTCTTGAGGAATCAAAATATACAACATGTTTACATTTAAAGGGATAGTGCGGTTTTCTTGATGTTAATCTGTATGAGTTTCCTTCTAAAAGTTACGTGTGTTGACACCGGCTTACCTCTGACAGTTTCAGCTGATCCCGGTTCGGCTCGCTTTCTAGAGCCCACGTAAGTAGGTCCCGTAACTTCCCTGGAACATGAAATAAAGCTTGTTTTTCTTCTCAAAACAAAACATTTGTTAGAAAGGTGATATATTTGCGTCCCAAAGAGTTGTCCACGAAACATCCAGCAGCGTATTTCGCATTCGCGTATTGTCTCTCCACTCGTATCACTACGCCCAGCCTGTTCACCTTCAGCGGATGTCTACGCTGAAGTTTACAAGTGAATTTTATTTTTTTGTAAATTCCATTTGTGTCCATTCATAGTTTTGACACCGTTCGTCAGAATAAAAAAAAAAAAAACTGGCTTCTGCACAAACCTCAGTGCTGCTCTGGGATTGGTCCTCCTACTGCTGAGCGGAGTATCTAAAGATGGATTCTCGATGGTTTGTGAACTCATAAATATCACAAGAATCCAGCTTGTTGTACAAGGTTAATTCTAACCTCTAACCTCTCCAAACCTCATTCATAACTTTCCCTACTATGGTAAATAGTAAAAATCTTTATACAGCGCTTTTCCACCTTCAAGGCACCCAAAGAGCTTTACAACAAGGAGCCACTCACACATTCACACACCAGTGTACGCAAGGTGGGGGTTACATGTCTTGCCCATTCATCTGTGGGAGCAGGAATTGTACCGCCAACCTGTGTTTCAGCAGATCTGACCGCTCAACCAATGATGTTTTTTATGTCAAGAGATTTGAACCGCTTGCCTGGTTTACACCAGACCATATCACAAGTGTTATATGGTCTGGGAGCCACCTTCGAAATACAGTATCTCGTAGCGGAGGTGTGGTTTACAATTGCCGACGGCCATTTATTGGGCGTTATGAATGTCTATCATTTGGCATATACGTAGCCCATAGCCAATCATGTCAGTTGTCAGTTCAAACTACGCGTCACCGTCTTGCCACCCCTCCCCGCTCTCTGATTGGCTCCCAGAATCGGGAGAGCTCGCTTGCCATAGTTGCCAGGTTGTCTTTCAGATCGGAACGAACGAAAGCAGCCTGGGATTTCCCAGGTTATCGAACCACCAACCTTTGGATAAGATAAGATAAGATAAGACTTTATTGATCTCACACAGGAGAAATTTACTTGCGACAGTAGCTCCAGGCAGGGACAGTTTGAACAAGAAAGAAAAAGTGCATGCAGGCAAGAATGGGATAAAATAATAATAAAAATAAGTAATAATAATAATAATAATAATAATAATAATAAACAGTAACTAGGAGAGTATGGAGAAAAAAAAATATTGCACGTTTGGACTATACAGTGGAGTTAACAGTCAGTGGACAAATGCTCTACCAACTAAGCTACTGCCACATGCCTGTCTAATAGTACCACCTGCCTGTCTCCATGTAGTTGGTTCAGCTTAATGCCAAATTCTGGAACATTCCAGGCTATGTAAAACATTGGAGATGAGCAGGTGGCGCAGCCTCTACCAGAAAAGTGACATAGTCCAGTGTCTTTGCCTAATGTGTCCAAAGTGGTAGGGTGTATGTGTGAGAGGCCAGGGGTTGTGGGTCAGACGCCCGCTTTGTTCTCTGGGTTGCTCCGGTTACCGCCTCTGCTCATTCTGTTGCCCGGGCGACACCCGACACCATAACTGTAAATGACGCATTAGTCGTGTGAAATCACAAGCACAGAGTGTCACAGCGCCGTCGTAAAGTCCAATTTACTTTAGCCTCTGCTGGGGCACGCACCTCCACTGTCCAGGGCTCCGTGGGGGTTTATTATTTATTCAGACGATGATATATATAAATGTACATTTTGCTAAGGAAACACATATGGTACGGTTAATGAACAATGTCCATTCCAATAAGAAGTTGTGGTATTATATAAGGACTGATTTCCTGTTCGGCTCATTGCTTGTTAAAAAGTTTAATGGGCTGTGAATGTGATTAAGAAGTATGAAGAAAAACTATTAACTGAAGAAAAAGAGTATGACCTGTAGCCAACATTAGAAAAGTCCTTCATTGATGAGTTACAAAAAAACACATACGGTGCATTCTTGTGGCTTTAATCTGCTTTTAAACACACGTTTGGTCACTTTGGGGATAAGTATTTCTCAATTTTTAACTTAAAATAACGTCTGCATTTGGAAATATTCTTTGCTAATAGAGCCATGTGTTTGTTAAGAACACAATCTCACCATTGTTGTCTAAATTTTCCCAGGATTGTTGCATCACTGGAAGATTTTAAGTCCATAAATTTTTGCCAGAATCGTTCAAAGCAATTGTGCCGTCCATTACAACTGCGTTATATTAGCATGTCAGAGCATGTTCGTTATTAACTAAGATTATTTTTCCCTATGGCAACTATTTCTGCTGCCAGTAGATGGAGCTCTACACTAGATTCAAGGACAGAGAGCGTCAAAGCTGGAAAATAATGTCTGTTTTGATATATGGTTCTAAAACATAAGATGCCAGAAGTACAGAGGGGCATTAATTTATAAAGGTAATGACAATATGAATATGCATATATAATTTTTACCTGAATAAAGTGCTGTGGAGTTTTTTAAAAGGTATTTTTAAAGGTATTTCAACACACAAAAACTTAAGAAAACCAGCGTATGGTGCTATAAATACCATAGAGATTTGCCGTGTATGTTCCAGTGAGCCTCGTACATGCGCTGGACACGACTCTATCCGCTACAAAATAAACTCAGGCCTATCGCAACCGCTTTTTACAACTGTTTTGTTCTTGGGAACACATTTTGGGCATTCCCAGACGAGTCCGAGTCCACATCCACCTGCCCTCCTCTCAGATCATCCCAGCTCCAAAAATACCTCCTCCGGAATCCAGACAAGACCAGTCGTAAACAGGACCCCAAGGTAGATCCATGTTCTAATGTGTCGCCATATATGTGTTAAGCAGCCATGACTGTGCAAGGCCAGAGACATGTCCCGGTATCAGATGGCAGTGGGCACACTACAGCAACGCACAGATTCTTATGGTCGGTCAGGGGAAATGCACTAGGTGGTAGAGTAGTTTGAACCACAAAATCAGGACTAAACCAAATAAGCTAGGACGACACTAGCACTACATAGGGCCTGTTTACACGAGAACGCTTACGGGTAAAAACAACAAAATATTTTATCAAAAGTGCCTTTCGTTTAGACCAGTGCTTCTCAATTATTTTCTGTGATTTCCCCCCCTAGGAAGAAGAAAAAATTTCACGTCCCCCTCCCTGCGCGCGACTATAAATAGTATTATTTGTCTAGAAAATTGTTATTAGTACACCTCTGCATAACTGTACCTCTGTATCCTTTTTTTAACATTAAAAACAAAAAAAGAAAGAAACTTCCAACAAAGACTGCACTGTCTTTCTGCACTGAGGACTCAAATATTAATGTGTTTTTAATGCCGCTTTGCGCACATTTGTTTACGTTTTACAGAAACGAAACTTAAAACTACATTGCATAAACTAAAAGCGTTGAAAAAAAAACGCTCTCCTTGTGCCGCTGATGCGTCAGCTTCTGTTGGACTAAAGGACACGACTCAGTGGAATATACGTGTTTTTTCTGTGACAGAGGATGTTCTGCTGATGGTGAGTCTGTTCTGTATATCGTGTATTTAAGGTTGCCGCCCCCTGCCCCAGAGCAACAATGAGAGCGCCACTGACAACTACTGTTGTTGATGTGCAATTACAGTTAGTTCTAGTTTGAGGGATTCTTCACGCATCTTAAGTAGTTCTAGTACAGTACGGCAAAAAAGCATGTTTCCCAAGGTCACACGCGCCCCCACCGGCATCACACCGCGCCCGCCCCACTATTTGAGAAGCACTGGTTTGGACGCTGGCGGCATTTTAGGGGCTTAAAAACACAAAAAACTGAAACCACCCTTCAAAGTGGAAAACTTGAATATGCGCCGCCGTAGCGTTTTCATCTACACTAAAAAGGTTTACTCTGTGGGGCTTTATTTATTTATTTATTTTTATTTATTTATTTATTATTAGGCCTGAGCGCTAAAGCGTAGGGCCTGTTGTTATTGTTCTGTTTTTTCTTCTTCTTCTTAATATTATTACCCCCCCCCCCAGGTTTCGGGTACTTCCCACTGACGAAAACTCACGAAATTTTGCACAAATTTCAAGAACGCCAAAAAAGGAATTTACAAATAATCTGTATTAAATAATCTTAAAAAATGGCTTGACAGTGCCTCCTGGAAAATCTAAATACATTGCGCCTATGGCTATACCCGTGTTGCCATGGCAACAGGCCAAACATCTGTCCTCGCTAATGGGACGCCCGTCAAAAGCGTTTTCACGGAAACACCGTTCAGTCTTTTAGACCGCTTTTAATAACTTTTAATGTCCCACTTGTCTAGATGATCCAGCACGATTCTGGTGAGTCTGGGTCAAAAATCCGAGGAGGAGTTCGTTAAAATACGAGGACAGGAAAATTTGCCTTCGGTGCCGGGTCACGTGCTCGTTCCAATATGGCTGACTTCCTGTTGGTTGCCTAGCAACAGTGTTTCTGTGTGCTAAATTTGGTTTGGCTACAACAACGTTTTTGCCGGGCTTGTGAGTGCAAGCGAGAGCCGATCATCCCCGCTTGCAGCTATATTTATTATTATTATTATTATATTATTATTATTATTATTAATTTTGCAGGGCTAGGTTTCTAACTAAGAATAGAACAAAATATGGAGCAAAACTATTCTCTATGACTTTAAAATCATGGGTGGTTAGTCTCTATTAACAATTTAACCCCGTTTATTTCACACAGACTTTTGAACAAACACAAGACACGTCATCTCATTTAGTAGCATCTGCACGGACACAAGCAAGACGACGAACAGCCCCTCGGGAAAAGTTCCTCGGTGCACCTTTACAAGTTGGAAAAGATTGAATTTGGAGTCGTTAATCTGCCATAACATTACATTTATATTATTTAGCCCCTCATTTCCTTCACATTTACGATTCTCTCCGTACCACCTAACCCCACACTTCCCCAGCACCACACAGATCCACCCAGAGGTCCACTTGGCACCGGGTCAATAGCTCCACCAGCGCAAGTCTATGCCCCCTCCCCAAACCCTACAGAGGCCATTAGGACATTAGGAGCAGGGTTTGTAAAACGAGCCTCGACTTGAATTGATCTGGGCCGGTTTTAATGTGGCGTAGTGAATTGTGGCAGACATTGCGGATTTCCATCAGACCCCGCAGAAGCAAACATAATATCGCCCGGGTTTAACAACGTAAGGGGGATTTCGTTTAATTGTGCCCACAAAAGTGATTTACTCGACGGGCAACTGCGAGCGGGAGTCTGGCTGCACCGGTGGAGGTTTTGGTTGGTCGTTTCACGCCTTTGTTTTGTCCCATTAACTCGTTTTTAAATATTTACGTGATCAATTTTATTCTGTGTACAGCGTCTTTGAATGTATAGAAAAGCTGTGTATAAAAAAAATATGTTAAATCAAGAAGCTTTTTATTTTTAGTTTGATTTTCTGACAAAAACATGAGAAAAAAATGTAGGTTTCCTCTCATTTCATGTTTTACAGGTGCATAACTTTTGTGGTGGAGGGTCCGTCAAACGCTTTTCCCCATGAAGATGTTCTTGCTTTGTCTGGAATGTTTCACAGTGTGGCATTAAATCTTTCTATCGTCATGGAGACCAAACCAGAACAAGTTACAGGTCAGATCTGTGGCGAGGCGACCCCGCTCACAGTCAGAATATTGTTTTTCTAAGTATTTTTGAGCTGTAAAACCACCTGTAATTGAATAAATGTAAAGTAGACCTGTTTAATGTCACACTGTGGAACATTCCAGGCAGAGCAATGACGTATCCATAGAAACAAGAAGGTGAAAAAACCCCAACCATCTTTAAAATAAGTTTTTATATATGTTTTGACAGTCTGTGTGTAAAAAAATGTTTAATGTTTATGTTTAATCAAGCGACTTTGCAGGTGAATCACTTATTGATTAAGGATATAAATATGGCAACACATCCATGAAATATAAAAATGTTTTTTTTAATTTGCTTATTTTGTCTTGTATAAAAAGGCAAAAATCGTTTTAATCAAGACAAGACTTGTGGATATGATTTATACATTACTTTTTTACTGACAGAAATATAAGAAAATTGTTTAAATAACATTTGTTTACATATGTGTGTGTAATGAAGGTGAAATTTTGCAGGCAAATTTAATTTTTTTTTATTTTTTTGTACTTTATATAAATATTTTACACTCCATGATTCTGTCTCATATAGAGTACTGCATAACCACATGGTCACTTGCTGCTGGCACAACACTCAAACCAGTTGAATCACTTTTTTAAAAAGCTGTGACAATATTAGACAAGAAACCATTCTCAGTCCACCACTGCACAATTTTAGACAAGTATAACTTTCTCAATTTTAATAATTTTGTTAATTTTAAATATGGTTGTTTTATATATAAAGTTTTACATGGACTTGCTCCTCCTCCGCTGCAGGATTTTATTAAAACAAAGACTGTCAGTGGGATGGGAACAAGGGCCACGGCCCAGGGGAACTGTGAGGTCCACACAGACGCACTACATTTAGTGCGGTGGCTGAGTGTCTAGCGCTCATGCCTCACAACAAGAAGGTTCCGGGTTCGATCCCAGGCCTTTCTGTGTGTGTTCTGTGTGGAGTTTGCATGCATGGTCTGGGTTCGACCCGGGGTTCGATCCCCGGGTCGCCCGGGCCTTTCTGTGTGGAGTTTGCATGTTCTCCCTACAGAGTGGGGTTTCCTCCGGGCACTCCAGTTTTCCCCCATCAACCCAAAACATGCTCCAACTCTCCAGCTGAGGTCCTGACCAAGCCGAAGCAAGAAGATCATGGAGATGGTCCCCGGGCGCAGTAATGTGCCGCCCACTGCTCCTAATAACAGAATGGATTAATGCAGAGAAGAATTTCTCCAGTGTGAGATCAATAAAGTTGCTTCTTCTTTAAGTTCTGGAACTCTCTCCCATCATCAATAAGAGAGACTCCAACACTGGACACTTTAAAATCACACTTGAAACAGTGGCAAAAGGAAAACCAGACTTGTGGACACTTTTAATTTTTTAATGTTTTAATGTTGGTGTTATTGTCAGTTGTCATTGTTTTTATTGTTTTTGCTGTGGTGTCACCTGCCTAGGGACTGCAGATGGAAATGAGCATTCTCGCTATAATCTGGCATATTTACACTGCAATGCTGCAGATGTTCATTAATATGCACTGTCTCTATTAAATAAAGAATAAATAAATAAATATAACCTTAAGGAAAGGATTTGTTACGTGTAAAATTAATGTGTAACAATTGCACATACTTATCACATAAATCTGAAAAAAAAAGATTCATTTTGTTGAAATGTTAGATTTTTTTTTAAAGAGAGGATTTGTGGTATTTTTTAAATACGTGAATAAACAGCCATTACGCAACATCTTGATAAATGAAGGTTAGCAGTAACAGTTTTTTGGTCAGTCAGCTGTATTATAAGAGTTGTGAAGAATGATTGGTTAGAGAACATAAAAAGGCCATAAAATGTGTGAGGTTTGAATGTAAAAGTGGGATTAGCGGAGTGGGCAAAAGAAGAGATCGAGTTCAGTCCCCAGAGGAAGTGTCTGAGCCAAGTCCAACAACTGCAGTGTGTTTACCAACATGAGCAGCCCACACACCTACGCACAAACACACACAAACACACACTCAAACACACACTCTTAGACTTAGACAAACTTTATTGATCCACAAAGGAAATTACACAGAAGCTTCAAACATCACAATATATTATAATAACAAAGAGTGAAAGTATAAATGGTAATATCCATCCATCCATCCATTTTCTTCTGCTTATCCGGGGCCGGGTCATGGGGGCAACAGTCTAAGCAGGAACTCCCAGACTTCCTTAACCCCAGACACTTCCTCTAGCTCCTCCGGGGGGACCCCAAGGTGTTCCCAGGCCAGCCGAGAGACATAGTCCCTCCAGCGTGTCCTGGGTCTTCCCCGGGCCCTCCTCCCGGTGGGACGTGCCCGGAACAAACGCCCGAGCCACCTCAGCTGGCTCCTCTCAACGTGGAGAAGCAGCGGCTCTACTCCGAGCTCCTCCCGTGTGACTGAGTTCTAAAAATTGTAATAATAAATTCTAAATAAGTAGCAAAAATAACGAGACTGGATTGGGAAAAAAAGCATAAAAACAAAAGCTGAATATCTTTAATATTACACATTTTTGACTCTTGTTAGCTTTAAATCAAGTTCGAATGTTCCTCTTCAGAAACATCTGCGTGAAAAAGTTATCTGGGAAGTAGAGTAACAAGAACCACGTCTCAGCTCTGGACTTCCATGGAGACTGGATTTACAGCAAGTCTATGGTCATCACTCACTCCGTTTACTGCCCCAAAGTGAAGCCAATCACCGGGCTGTGTTTGTGTAGGGGGAACTCCACCTGCAGAGTCCCCCACAGCAGAGCCCACACGGGGGGAGCGCTGTCAGGTGTCAGGGGGGTCCGGGCTGTGGATAAGGTGTAGGGTACAGGGGAGGGGTCCTGAACGAGCGGGATGGACATTATTATATTAATCAGTCAATCAAAGTGCTTTACACATACAGGAAAATGAAGTGACCTACAGTATATTACAGTATTTTCTGATTTCTGTTATGTTGTTTCCTCACCACAAACATGCCTGAAGTTGTGTTTGGTTTCATTCACACGTTTAAAACATAAATCCTGTATATTTAGGCTGTGTTCCATCTTGGAATTTCCTGTGTTAATAAATGTGTGTAGAATCCCTCAGTCGGCCAGGTAGAATCCACGGCAAAAGGAGAAATTTAATTTGTCAACTGGCTGCGAAACGTTCAGCTCAGAGCTGAAGAAGCAGCTTGGATGAGCTGGGAAACGTACAGTGGTACCTCACCTTACGAAATTAATTCGTTCCAGAAGTGGTTTCGTAACGTGAATTTTTCGTAAGTTGAGTAGCTATTTCATTGGAAAAAGGCTGATTCGTTCCAAGTTTTTTTTTTATAGTGTAACTTTTTTTTATAATGTAACACTGTGTTCTGCGTCCTGAGACTGTAGACCCAGGACTAAACGTGGACTATACCAGGTCTAGACCAAGGTCTACACCTGGACTGGACCAGGACTAAACCTGGACTAAACCAGGACTGGACCAGGTCTAGACCTGGACTGGACCAGGACTAGACCAGGTGGATTAAAGCGCCGCGTGCGGGTCTATTTCCTGGTTTTGTGCTAGCTCTGCTATTAGCAGCAGCACCGGTGTACCTCACGGGTCACGGCTGAGGCGAGCAGCGACTGCATGCATGGGGGAAGGGCGGAGAAGTGTGCGCATGGACACGTGTGATGCATGACCCGGCGCGGGGCTGCGAGCATGAGACCCGTGCTCAAACCGTGCCTCCTCTAAACCAGGTCTAAACCTGGTTTCACTATTAATACATTTTGTTGAAAATTTATGAAAGTTTGAGTTTGAGAGACAAATGTGAGAAAAGTTTAATTCCAGTCTGAGAAAAGCGTATAATGTGTGTGGCTGAGCGCGCATTATTTGAATTTTTGAGATTTCGCATTTCGTAACTTGAATTTTCTTTCGTATCTAGAGACCAAAATTTAACGTGAAGGTGTTTCGTAACTTGAAATTTTCGTTTGTTGGGTCTTTCGTAAGGTGAGGTACCACTGTATTTGAGCAATTAAACTTTTGTCCAGCTGACAAATTGACTTTCTACTTTTGCCTGTGTTAACAAAGGAAATGCTCCACTGTGTTTTTAAACTCCATACACCATCACTAGAATGGTAAAAGGAGAAATTCAATTTGTCAACTGGACAAACTTTATCCAGTTGACAAATTGAATTTCTCTTTTTACCGTGGATTCTGCCTGGACGACTGAGGGATTCGTCACACCTCACTAGAATCATTTGGATAATTTCAGACCTGGAATTGCCGATCTCTACTGAGCTAAGGGTAAACACTCAAATATGTGTGAATGCAACAAAACACAACTCTGGGTATGTTTTTGAAAAGGAAGATGACTTAAAGCTGACAAGAGTAAAAAACTGTAATACAAGAGCTTAAAATACAAACAAAACAGCATGCAAAACCACGATAATGAAAAAAAAACATCTATGTCAACCCTTCAAACTGTGTAAAATGCCAAAATAAGGGATTTAAAAGCCGGAGGGGAGTCAGCCTCTGGAGCTCATTCCAGAGTTTTGGAGGAGCCAGTGTAAACGCACGATTCTAAGTTTTCTTTTAGTTTTAGAGATGACGAGGAGAGTCTGGTCTGTTGACCTTCATTTTGCATTCTAAACATCCGGATTAGTCACTGAGGTGAGTATACTGTACAAGCACTTTTCACAGCTCTCAGACACCAGTGATACAGTAAAGCCAAGACCAACTAGCATGCTCACACGTACTTCCTGATGCAGAGTACACACAGCTAACTTAATTTGACCTCAAGAGCTGGTTGTATAATATACCTCCACTGGGCGATATACCAGCCAATATTGATACTATTCTCCAATATTGATACTTGTTGCTGATGTTTATTATCCATCCATCCATTTTCTTCCGCTTTCTCCATACTTCGGGTCGCGGGGGCAACAGTTCAGTCAGATCTGCGGCCCAGATCACATGGACCCCCCTCCCCCCCAGGTGGTGGGTCCACGGGAGGACAGCCCCACATTGCTTGACGCAAGTGTCTTGCCCAAGAACACAACGGCAGCCAGTGGCGCCGCCAGGCGTACGGCCGTACGCACTAGGCGTACCTTGGAGAGATTTAAAAAAAAATGTATTCCTGTTTGGCACTTTTGCAAGACAACATTAAGCGAATAAAAAGGCATTTTTATAGAAATTGAATGTTTTAATATAAATAGAATGTGTGAGATGGAGAGCCCAAGCAAACTGGGTCCGATCAGACTGGAAAGTGCGATAAGCACCAAGTTCACAGCCCGACAGCACACTCCTCATGCCCCCCCACAAAAATGATACATCCAACATTCCATCGCAGCAGGTCACCTCCTCAGTATACACACAACCAAGTTCCAGTCCTCTTTACTGAAATAGTGATATTGCTCGAATTCAATATGTTTGGCTGGAAAGACGTAATTAAAGTGTTGCAAATGCGATATAAAACTGTAGCCTACGATGTCCGTGGACTAGCAGACAACAGATCAAACTTAAGGTAAGCTGGCTTTTATTTTATTATATTTGCCATTTACAAGATATAATTTTGATGTCATGTCGAGCCGTTTCCACTGCCTCTGCCGAGCGCTCGTTCAGCACACTGAGATGCCTAAAAACGTACCTGCGAAACACCATGGGTGATGCGAGGCTCTCATGAACATTCACCCCGACATGAAAATCGATAGTGAAGCGATCATGAGACAGTTCGACGCATCTGGTAAAAGGTGACTAAATTTCAAATAGATCGCTCTACAAGTTACAGTTGAGTCTTCAACTGCGCTCCCGGAGGGGGGGGGGGGGGGGGCGCTCTTTGCTGTGCTTACGGATGTGTGGCCCATGTCGGCTACTATGCACGAATGTGAGTTTTAAAATATGTTCCCATGTTTATTATTCGTGTGTTGTTCACATATTACGTTCATATTGTTCACATTGTTCAATTTCAAGTTCTTTTGTTGTATTGTAGCCTACAGATTTGGGACAGTAGGCCTATATGCACCGTGCGATTTTTTTTTTTTTTTTTTTTAATGTAAGGGACCTTACATTTCAATCCTGCAGGCGCCCCTGATGGCAGCACTCATCTGTGGGCTTGGGAGCTGGGATTGCACTGATCTGACCGCTCAACCAACGATACATTCGAACCGCCAACCCCTGGATCAGCGGACAAACGCTCTAACAACTGAGCTACTTTATATTTATTTTTATTTTTACCCCATTCTGAGTGGCCTTTTTGAACAAATTAATGAGTAAAATGGAAATAGAAGCGTTATATAGAAGAGACTCCAACACTGACCACTTTCAAATCATATTTGAAACAGCAGCTAAAGGAAAACCAGACTTGTGGATACTTTTAATGTTTAACTGCTGCTGTCGTCACTTGTTTTTGTTGTTTTTGCTGTGGCGTCACCTGCCCAGGGACGACAGATGGAAATGAGCATTCTTGTTATAATCTGGCGTATTTACACTGCTGTTGTAGATGTTCATTAATATGTACTGTCCCTATTAAATAAAAGAATACATTTTAAAATAAATAAATAAGGGTGGCAGTAGCTCTCAGGTGGTTGAGCGTTTGTCTAGTGATCCAGGGGTTGGCGGTTCGAATCCCGCTCTTGACGGGTTGACCGTGTGTGATCCCAGCTCCCACAGATGAGTGCTGCCATTGTGCCCTTGGGCAAGACACTTAACCCCACCTCGCTCCCAGTGTCTGCGGACACTGGTAGCCCCCATGGCAGAAGATACATCAAGGCCTGACGTGAGCCATCCTCCTGTGGACCCTCCACCCGCGGGATGATTCATGGGGGCTGGTGCATTGTGTTCTGGGCAGCAGATCTGCTCGGACTGCTGCCCCCGCGACCCAGAAAATGGAAAAGCGGAAGACGATGAATGAATGAATAAATAAAAAAAATATACCTATGCCTGTATATTTACACTAACAAGTAAAAAGTTCATTTGTACTTTAACCCTAAGATACATTTTTTGGCTTAGTTTCTGGGTTTTAAAAGCTAAATATCGATATAATCAAATATCGTCAAAGTGCCAGCTCAAAATATCCATATCACCCATCTCTGCTCCATCAAAATCGACCTCTAGGCTTCTTAAAATTTTCAGGAACCCAAGATGTGTAACCGAATGGCCATAAAGACCAACAAACCTGGAATCATCAACCACGTGTGTCCTGGTTAGCCTGGTCATATCTCGTCCATCTCCAAACATCTGAAGGAGACCAGGTCAGTGTGAGTGTAGCCCGGGGCAGGTCCGTCTCCTGGGGGGGCTTCAGGGGGGCATGGGGAAGGGGGGGGTCTGACGGAGCGGAGGCTTTGAAGTGACGAGCCTTGGCTTCTGTTCAAACCCCGGACATGCTCACTTGACGCTCCATTGAACCTGATCTGAAACTGGACAAATCAATGAACAACCAGAGACAGGGAGAGACAGGCTAATGCTAATGTTAACTTAGCTCGGAGGTATCTGCAGTCACCAGGGAAATGAAAAGCAGGTTTTTGAATTATGAAGGGACTACGCCGTTATAGACAGAATGTTTTTTTAGGACTTTCTTAGCAAAAACATACCTGATATTGTAAGATTAAACAAGATAAACAGAAGCCAAGGCTCTGTTTATGTATTAAAGGAGAATTAACGTTTTTTTTTTACAATCTGAGCCTTATTTCGGTAATAAAACAAGTTGTTTTACTCACCCATAGCACTTTGGTGTCATATGGAGCACTTCCAGAGATGTTTTAGATTTGCCATAGCCGTAGCGTGAGTTCTAGCCGTAGCTCGGGGCATATAATATATGTACCGAGCATGTAATATATGCCCCGTGCGGTCTCCAAATAACACAAACTTTAGCACTTTTCAAATCATAGAAGCTCAATGTCTTAGTCTACACTTTCGTTTGAGTCAAAAGTGGCCTGTAATCCGAGATTTATCCATAATTTACAGCTTTGCGTTTCATGTTTGGGTCCCGAGAGCTGAGAGTGAAATAAGCTGTGACTCTGCACATGCGCATGGCATCCTCATCTACTCGAAACTATGGATAAATCTCAACCACAATCTTTGTTTTTTGTTTTTTTTTTGTTTGAGTTGTTGGTGCATATGAGAATGTTCTGGGGCTGCTTTCTCTCCTCAAACTCACATGTTTTAAAAATTGAAGTGCGAAGTTTTCATTCTGGTATTGACTTGTTGGTGCAAAAAAAAAAAAGAAGAGAAAAAGTATCAAATGTGGCATAAATGACTTTTTTTTTCTTTTCCACTTGCTGCTGAGAGCTTCCGTACTTTTACTTTCCGCTCTTTACTTAACCCTCATACACATTTTCATACATGAACTTCAGCCGCACACTTTATTTGGCCGCTCTCCGCAGCTCCATCATCGCTACAACAACAATATCATAGCGGACTATTAATAATACGGATCTACATTCCTGTGGCTGGTTGCAGGTTCAAACCCCTGCTAAACTCCGCTGCAGTCTCCCAGCGTGGTCTGGAGTTAAGTCTATGGGAACATGGGAACCCCCTCATCCACCGCAGTACATCGGCCAGTGCCAATCCCGCCCTCCTTTTCCTCCTCCTCCTCCTCCTCCTCTTCTTCCCCCTCTTTAAGCAGGATAATTACAACTATGGGCGACCCGCGTTGGGCTTACGAGTATTTCCTTAGCATACTATAAAAGCTAATGACACCATGTTGGAGCAGCACCTCTCTCCGGTTCTTTCCGTGTTCTTGGAGAGTTGGAGAGGGAAAGGGTATTTTTAGATTAGTGCACGGGTCAGCGTTTTTGCGTGGCGCACAGAGTTTGGGATCTGGGTTTCTTAAAGCTGCTGTTCCATGTACGTTCCATGAAGGTTCTGTAGAGGAAAGAGAAAGTTCGAAAAAATAAATAAATATTGTATTGTTTTTTGGTTGATCACGCTGCAAAAACTCAAATCTATCGAAGTAACTTTTCGGATGGGGGTCACCCTCTTGTTTCTATGGATACGTCATTGCTCTGCCTATAATGTTCCACAGTGTGACATTAAACAGCTCTACATTACATTTATTCATTTACAGGTGGGTTTTAGAGCTCAAAAATACCTTGCCAAAAGCCAAAAATGAGCTATTCTGATTGTGACCGGGGTTGCCTCTCCACAGATCTGACCTGTGACTTGCAGTTGACGGGCCCTCCACCAGAAAGGTTACACAATGTACCTTTAACAAAATGTTTTTAATAAAAAATATATGCACCAACAGATGTGTGATCAGTCAGGAGCTGTAAAAGGAGCTCAAAAATACCTAAAAACAGGGATTCTGACTGTGAGCGGGGTCGCCTCTCCTCAGATCTGACCTGTAACGTGGTCTGGCTGGGTTTCCATGACGATAGAAATGTTTTCTGTAGATACTGTGAAACATTCCAGACAAAGCAAGAACATCTCCATGGAGAAAAGCATTTGACGGAGCCTCCACCAGGAAAATGACACAATGCTTACCTGGCCAGCCAAATGATATCTCTCTGTATTTCCTATACACCGCGATACCATTTGGACACTCTCCATCCACTCTCGCTCCTCCGGTTCCAAACCGACTCCGCGATTCTGATTCGTTCAAAGATGGTGACGTCAGTGCACCCGCCTTTGCCCGCAAAGTCACTCTTAGGCAGCGGAAGTTCCGCCTCAGTTTTGAATCAAGATGGCGCAATCTCTGATTGGTTCACTTAGCTGTCTGTCTACGCGCAACCGCAGCGCATTCTGTGGATCAAACGTTACCAGACTCACTCGCTGGTACAGCGATGAGTCATGGATTCTTCCAGGCAAACACAATGCACCTTCTAAGATTACTTTTTTTATTAAAACTTTTTTTATCATGTTCTGAGTAAATTTTCCTTGTCAAATAAAATGATCTACCAATGGAACAAGACTTTTGGTAAGTAAATATGAAAATACATCTTGTTACACTTAAAGGAGAATTAACGTTTTTTACAATCTGAGCCTTATTTTGGTAATAAAACAAGTTGTTTTACTCACCCATAGCACTTTGGTGTCATATGGAGCATTTCCGGAGATGTTTTAGATTTGCGATATCCGTAAAGCGAGTTCTCGGGGCACATGTTTGCGGTTTCCAAATAACACAAACTTTAGCACTTTTCAAATCATAGAAGCTCGATGTCTTAGTCTACGCTTTCGTTTGAGTCAAAAGTGGCCTGTAATCCGAGATTTATCCATAATTTACAGCTTTGCGTTTCATGTTTGGGTCCCGAATAAACATACACATGTGCACTGGCGTCCTCATCTACTCGAAACTATGGATAAATCTCGGATTACAGGCCACTTTTGACTCAAAATAAAGTGTAGACTAAGACATTGAGCTTCTATGATTTGAAAAGTGCTAAAGTTGGTGTTATTTGGAGACCGCTCGGGGCATATATTACATGTCTCGAGAACTTGCGCTACGGCTATCGCAAATCTAAAACCTCTCTGGAAGTGCTCCATAGGACACCAAAGTGCTATGAGTAAAACAACTTGTTTTATTACCGAAATAAGCCTCAGATTGTAAAAAACTTTAATTCTCCTTTAACAAAAACAGCAACTCTTCATGCTTAAAATAAGAAACGGAATCTAATGTTGTTTAAATTAAGAAAAACTCACTTATTCCACTGGTAGATTTTACTTGTCAAGGTGGATCTACTCAAATCAAGAAAAATGTTCTGAATTCAAGTCTTTTTAACTAGATGTGGCTTTTTACAGTCCAGCCAGTCTCTTCTACATTCAGGTCGAATTCAAAAAGGGACTGAAAACGGACCATAGAGCGTGAAAAACTTCCGTCCAAACTTGACATGATCCAACCACAGCTGTATCTGTATCACGTGTCTCTCAAATGCAGAAAACGTCTCCTCTTGAAAACTCTCGTAACGTTCAGAACAAAATATAACGCTTCTGTTACGTGAAATACGTCATAGTTTGGCGTTTCGGGTTGATTCTGTAAAAACCTGCTCTGTTTCTTAATCCTTTTGTAAGCGTGTAAGCAGCCGTTCTTGTTTTTGACACGGAGCATGCGTCTGTCAGATTGGTTAATCCAGTCAAATGAAGCTCATCGATGCTGACAGTTACAGGGGTGAAGTTGGAAGCCAGGTCCATATAAGGAATAGGAAATTATTTACAGACAAAATGGCAAAATAAAAACACCAGGATCATGTAGAGTGGGTTAAGTTTTTGCAATTTTTAAAAATGTACAGTGTGTAGGATTTGTGGCGCATAGGTGGATGGTGGCTATTGCACTTCCTGTTTTAGCTACAGCAGACCTCGAGGGTCACCCGGGCACGCCGTAACGCGGACAGCTCGCGTACCCGCGCACAAACGCGTGAAGCGCACCCGGCGCTGTGCGAGCCCTCGCCGACAACTACGGTATAAATAAAACGCGGTCCCATTCACTGTTTTTTTTTTTCTTTTTGCATGAAAGCACATTCCCGATCGTGTACCATGACAATCTACACATCAAATGAAACCTTACAGTCTCCTCTTTTTGGCTATGCAATTCATTTCCCGGCACAACAATCACTCCCCGAGCACATGGGGCTTTTATACGGAAAAGAACAAAACAAGGTTTGTTACTTAGCTTACCTTTGAAGGCTCTCGACAGGTCAAACTCTGTATTTCACCATAAACTTGGTCTCAATCTGTCCGTAAGGATCCAGCAAATAAAATCCAGTAAAACAATTTAGTCCAAAACATGTGTTAGATCCATTACGACGTGTGATCCGGCAACATGCTTGTCATTGTTTACCCAAAACCACGAGCCTTGCCGAAGGCGGAGCCCAAATGTCCTTCTGTGGCTCTCTTAATCAAAATGGCTGCCTCTATATGGGGACAATCCCCCTTTTATGCAGGTATATCTAAGTCCAAAAGAATACTTTGATTTCATGATGGAAGTGAAAAGGTTTGGAAAACACTATTTTTGAATGGGCATCTTCAATTTCTGAAATTAATGGGTAAAAATCTTACACACTGTCCCTTTAATGTAAAGTCAATTAGAATCAATGGAGCCTGAAGCGCCCCCCGTGCTCACTTCCTATTTGGGGGGGGTTACCTATGTCCATTCATATACAGTCTATGGTCAGGAACATTTTTTTTTGTTTGAACTTTGAGCCCTACTCACTTAGTCCTTTCTTCCGCTGTGAGATTGCAAAAAAAACGTCCTTATAGTTCTCATATCTCTGCTACAAGATGACCAGGATAGGAGCGTTTGTATTAGTTATTTCCTGAAACCTCAGAAAATAGTTTATTCTTGTCAGTATAAATGCTCTTTACATCATGCATTGTGAACTTGGACAATGTATGATGTAAAGAGCATTTTTACTGACTTAGACAAACTTTATTGATCCACAAGGGAAATTGTTCTGGGTACAGTAGCTCACTCATCACAATATAATATATAACAGAGGTAACAAAAAATAGATGGAATAGTAACCAAAGAGCAATAGACTAGTGTCAAATGAAACACAATTATAACAAAAAAAATTAAAATGATAATAAATGTATATGTATGTATATATGTATATGAATGAACTTTTAAAAATCGCTTGACATTTGGTGCTCTAAGTAACTTTTGTGGAGGGTCTGCCATCTGGATCTAGAATGTCCCACAACATAGCATTAAACTTTTTTTTTTTTTGCTATATCCTTCTGAGACCCGCCCATTCATTTGTGTCCTTTATAGTGGACATTGAGTTAACCAGTCTGTCAAAATAAATAATACATAAAAAAAAATACGAAAATAAATAAAAATAAATAAATACAAAATAAATACATAAAATAAATAAACAAATACATAAAAAATACTAAAATAAATAAATAAAAATAAATAAATAGAATATAAATTATAATAAAAAATACGAAAATAAATAAATAAAATAAATAAAAAAATAAATTATAAATAAAAATAAAAAGTAAATAATACATAAAAATAAAATAAAAACTAATAAATAAATAAAAATAAATAAATACAAAATACATAAAATAAATAAGATATTAAAAAAGGGAGACTAAAAACTATTTGACGTGACTGTAGAAGCTTGTCAGAGATGTTGGTCATCAAAAAAAAATAAAATTAAAAAGTAGTTTTTGTGAGGTTAACTTCACATGGATTTAACACCAAAATGTCCCTGACGTCCATTACGCAGGACACATTACGAATATTATTATGAATACAAATAAAATTAACAAAATGTAAATGCTAAGGTGTTCATTTACCTCCAAATAGAAAATTAAAATAATAATAATAATAATTCAGATACTTTTTCTTCAGGTCCCAGGAGGATATTGTTGGGTTTCAGATGACATCACAGCATTCTATAAGCCAGTGTTATTTAATACAGATGGGGGCAGCTAAAATTAATATTCAACTGCAGATTTTTGTTGAAAAATAGCATGGTTTTGGGTGTAGTCGGTAATAGAAATTGTCTTGTTCCATATTTGGGAATTTACCTTTCTGGTATTTCTTGGTAAATAGGGGAAAAAAAATAAAAATAAAATCGCTCTTGCCCATCTGGGAGTACGTCATCACCACATTGTAGAATCTGAAAACCACTACATATATACAGTATCTGGAACTGAAAAAAAGAAATAAAACTGCAAGATTAATGCATAAGCAAAACATTTAAGTTTCCACGGAGACAAGAAGGCGACCGGAGAAGTTACACAGTGCACCTTTAACGTTTTTTGTAAGAAAGAAATCCAGTTGCAATAGCATTCTACTAAGAAATTCCCATTTTCTATTTTTTATTTTAATTTTATATTCTGTTTTTTTCTTATTTCCCCTATTATAGACTGACATTACTTGGCTACACTCATATTATCTTTGAAAACCACACAATTACCCATGTGTGCTGGCTGCATTTCCTCTGCCAAGTCTGTGTCAAAGCACTGTGCACTTCTAGGCAACTTACGCCCCCTTGTGACAGGGGCGGGAAATGCACGCATGAAACACTGACTCATAAAACAGCTTTAAGATAAAACATAACATATACTGCCCAAATTTAAGATATGAACATTTAAATCTATCAGGAAATGACTTAAAAGTAGTGAAATTATCTGTCCATGCAGCAAGATCATTTTAGTTGACAAGTTATCTGAAAATAACTAGAATTAAGCAGTCTCAGAACTAGTAAGTAGATAATAAATCTGGAAACAAGACGAATAACCTGATTTAAGTTTTAAAATCTTGGCCAGATCAGAGAAATTTGCAGTGTAGTTCCTTGGAGGAACAAAAATAATTACGGAATTCGACAGAGGCCATATTCATAAGCAATATTTTTCTTCCTTGTTATCCCGAGATAACGAGAAAACAACAATTAATTCGTGATCTCGAGAAAACAACTGAAACGTCTACCTCCACGTTGTGACAGGCTGACTTCGGGGCCATTTCTCATTCTGAATAGATGCGTTTTTGGTCATTAGAATGTCTGGAATAATAACCGATCAGCTGATAAGGCAATATTTTGATCAGGGGTCGACTCGGCGGGAGATTGCATTACGTCTTTTAATTTGAGAATTTCAAGATTAGTATGCGGCGCCTCCGCAGAAGACTGGCCCGGCTTAGTCGGAAATACAGTGTTTTCTCGAGATCACGAATTAATTTTCTCGTTATCAAGGTGGAAAATAATCATTACGAACATGGCCTCTAATATAATACATGTTTTTTTTCCTCACTAGCCAATATATGTGTATATATGATCTAAATATGACCAATTGTGTGAGATTTATCTGCATATTGAGGCTTAAAGATGCATTCTGTCATTTTTTTTTTCTGATGAAAGGTCCATCAGTTACTCTGTGGAGGTGTTATTTTGTCAAAAACATTCCGCAGTACGGCATTAAACACATTGTGCAGTTATCCAATTACAAATGTGTGCATTGTTTAAAAAAAAAAACAACAGAAAAGGTCAATGTCAGCTTTATTGTCAATTCTGCCATTATGTGTTCGACAAACAGTGAATTGAAATTTCGTTTCTCTCTGGCCAAGCAGTGCAAAAAAGACAAAATACAGTAAAGACAATACAAAAACCATCCAAGACAAAATCTAAGAGCAGTGCAAAGAATAAATACCTATTTACAGATGTGCAAAAATGTACAGTGTGCATCAAACAATCAAAAAAACATGCAGTCTTACAGTAAGCAGGATCGCCTTTCCACAGATCTGACCTGTAATCACCTGCTCGTGTCTATGGTTACAGTTACGTTTAAATTTCCAGTATTACACACATTTCTGGTCTATTTTATAATGTTTCCTCATCAAAAACATACCTGGACTTGTGTGTTGTTTCATTCTCATGTTTGACACACAAAATCTGCATATTTTGGCTTTGTTCTTGTAAGATTGTCAATGTAACTGGCCTCTTACTAGCCCAGGACAGCCGTAGCACCCGAAGGGTCAAACAAAAAAAAGGAAGAATAACTTTGAGCGCTTCATCTTTCTTTTAATTTAGCCACACCATTTGCAGAGTTTGACACACAGCATCTACCCATGACAGACAACAGGCAAAACCAAGACAGTGAAACAAAAACCGCCTTATAAAGCCCAGCCTAAACCACTAAGCCCCCCACACAGGGACCTTTACACATACAAAAACTACCAAATCTATTGCACTATTTACAGGTTCACATTTCATAAATATAATATATAGTAGAATACAAAATATTGCACATTGTTGGTGTATAATCAGTTTTTAAATATTAGTTTAAGTTGGTTAAAATAAATTCCCCAGATAAACCTCCCCTCCCAAAGCAGCACTTGGTAGAGTCCAGATCAGGATGATGGGGCGCACCTGAACTGCACTGATAAGGACGCGCCTCCAAATCAATGTTTCCACCAATCACCTCGAAGGCAAAGGAAAAAGAGGAGTGAACAGTGAAAACTAGCATGGCAACTTAGGGGCCGTTTAGACGAGGACGATTGCGACTGAAAACGACAAAATATTCTATCGGAAGTGTCTTTCGTTTACACGGCAACAACGCCGCAAAAATCTGAAGACTCCTTCCAGAGTGTGGAGTTCTGAAGACGGCCCAGGTCGCGTCTCCGTCTAAACGGCAAGAAGCGCAAAACATGTTCACATCGCATACACCTGACGTCACACTGGATGCGCCAAGCCGGTAAAAACGATAACAAACATGTCTGACTACCTTCATACCACGGATGTTCAAGTTGTGCTAGCAGCTCTAGTCAACATACAAGAGTCATTTCAACAATTGTATAAAATGTATACGGATACCATAGGTGAACAGAGACAGGTAAAATAAACTATTAGAAAATGACAATTTTGCGCATGCTCGCCGACATGCCGCTGCTCTATCACAGTGCCACCTAGTGGCCTGGCATGCATATTCAATTGAATTCGCCCACTTTTGCGTCTTCGTATAAACAAACATTTCCTGTTGAGAACGCTCGTCTAAAGGCGGATAAAAAATTGAAGACGAGACGCCACTTTTGCCTTAGGGCCTGTTTACACGAGAACGCTTACGGGTAAAAACGACGAAATATTTTATCGGAAGTGCCTTTCGTTTACACGGTGATGGCGTTTTTGGGGCCTAAAAACGCAAAAATCTGAAACCACCCTCCAGAGTGGAAAAGTTAAATACGCTCCGCTGTAGCGTTTCCGTGTAAACTGCCCAAGACGCAAAACTGGTCAGATCTTCTCACGTCGCGTACGCGTTTACGTCACATAGATGCAGCATACCTTACTAGACGCTCTAGTCAACATACAAGAGTCATTTCAGCAATTGTATAAATCGCACCCACACACGTCTACGGTCTTTTGTCTTCTTCCCGTACAAGTCTTTCTCACACTCTCACAGCCACACAGACGCCAAGACAAGCGACTTCCGCATGAGGCACTTCAAATGTAAAACCCGATGTGATTTTATATTTTCTAATTCACTGTAATCCTCCTGTAATGTCACTATTTTCAGCACAATATTCAAAAACGTGTAAACAAAAATACAAGTCACTGAAATGTTTGGAGCGGAACTTAACAACTCATTTAAAACGCAACTAGAACATTTTATTTTGAAGTTTTACCTTTCTCTTTTCCGGTACAGTCGTGGTTAGAAATGTAACTTGACGCTGTTGTGATGTTTTGTTTTGTTTGTTTTTTTCAGTCCAGTTATTTACAGCGCCTCCCTTCGCTGGCTTTTGCGTCCACTTTTGCATCTTCGTATAAACAAACATTTCCTGTTGAGAACGCTCGTCTAAACGCGGATAAAAAATTGAAGACGAGACGCCACTTTTGCGTCTTCTGTTTTGATCGTCGCCGTATAAACGTAGCCTTAATAACTCAACTGACTATATAACTGTGCATCAAATTAGGAAAAATGAAGGTATACACCTGATAAGTGAGGGCGTGGTCTACAGCTCCCTCACAGTTCTTCTCTCCGTTCCACCTTGTGATGTCACGCGGTCATACCGGAAGTGCTCCACTGTGTTTTTAAACTCCGTACACCTTCGCTAGAATCATTTGGATGATTTCAGCGCCGGCATTGCAAATCTCTACTGAACAAAAATGGAAAAATGTAGCTGTTAACTTGGAAAACTATCGCTTCATGACGTCACAAGGTGGAACAGAGCGTTTTGAGTGTTGGAGATGAAGACAAACTTATCATACACGGTTATTTAAACATGTAAATGAAACAAAACACAACTCCAGGTCTGTTTTTGAGGAGGGAACAACATTATAACATGACTTAAAGTTCACAAGAGGCAATATAGGATTTGTAATGCCATACTACGCCACATTCCATCATTGAGACAAGCAGGCGGCAGATCTCTCACCAGAAAAGTTACGTAGTGCATCTTTAAAAACAGGTTCTATTGCTGCATCTTTGTTCGAGAAGCTTCATTTTAAACCAGTGACGTTTTTGACCCAGAACAGAATCCAAGGACGTCCGTGATCACAGCATAGTTCCGATGTCCTTCCACTTCCCTTATCAAACCTCCTGAACCACCTGAATGGCTTTAGCGCTGTCCCGAGGCACCGCCATGTCTTTGTTTGTCCAGGTCCGGTTCCGCTCCGATGGGGACGACGTCAGATAAAAAGAGACAAGAGGTCAGCGTGGGTTTAAAGGGCGTGTGACAGGTTTTCATGTTTTTTTCTAATTATAACTTGGTTTGCGTACATTCTTATCAGTTATACTTCAGTGAACTGGCAAAAGAAAAGTACAAACATACAGGAAGTAGATGTGAGTTGGAGGTCCGTCACCTGCTTGTTTCTGCAGATGTCACTGCTCTGCCTGGAATGTTCATTAACATTAAACTGTTTAAAATGTTTACTCAGTTACAGGTGGTTTTATAGCTCAAAAATACAGAGAAAAACAGGCATTCTGACTGCGAGCGGGGTCGCCTCTCCACAGATCTGACCTGTAACTTGGTCTGGATTGGTCTCCGTGATGATAGAAAGGTTTAATGCCATACTGTGAAACTTTCCAGAAAAAGGAATAACATCTCCATGGAGAAAAGCATCTGACAGACCCTCCACCCGAAAAAAAAAGTTGTGTACAGTCCACGTTTAAGTTATATTTAAGTCATCAACACTGAAAAAAAAAAAAAAAAAAAAATCCTCCTGAGACCCATTAATTTGTGTTCTTTATAGTGGACATCGAGTTAACCGGTCGATCTTTTAATTGTTTTGATACTCTAGTTTGTGGCTGCGCTATGATTAAAAAATAATAATAATAAAATAAATAAATAATACATAAAAAAATGTAAATAAATAAATATGTAAATAAATACTCAAAAAAACCAACAACCATAATATATTAAAATATACTTATAATAATACATAAAAAATAAAATAAATATGTAAAAAAATACTCAAATAAAAAAATAAATAATACATTTTATATACATAAAAATACATACATACATAAATAATACATAAAAAAAAAAAAAATAATAAATACATAAATAAATACTAAAAAATAATAATAATACATACATACAAAAATAAATAAATACGCAAATAAATACTCAAATAGAAAAAATATACATAATATATAAAAAATAAATAAGAAATTAAAAGGGAATCTAAGAACTTTTTGAGGCAACTGTAGAAGGTTGTCAGAGATCATCAAAAAAAAAGTTTTAGTTTGGTGTTAAATCCACACGTGACGTTAACAACCTAAATGTCCCCGACGTCCATTACAGAGGACACATTTCAACATTATGAATAAAAATAAAATAAACAAACTGTAAATGCTAAGGTGTTCATTTACCTCCAAATAGAAAATAAAAAAAAAATGAATAATTTAAATACACTTTTTTTCTTCAAGTCCCAGGAGGATATACAGTATATATATATATATATATTTTTTTTTTAAATGCTGCGATAATTTATGATGGAAGGAAAAAAAATGTCTGTCAGTTTAAACATTAATTATAATCAAATAAAGTTGTTATTTATATATATATATTTTTTTGTCTAATCATAGCTATTTGTTACTGTTATGGTTGCTAGGTAAGTTATGGATTTACCTCTACATATGTTATTTTGAGTTGATTTTTGGGAAAATCTTAATTTAATTATTTAATACATATAAATTCTGTTAACTAACCTGTCATATGTACACACTACGAAAAATGTGGCCTAATTTGAATGTTCATTAAGCTTTAATTTACTCAAAAACTACATAAATGATCCAAAATCCTCTCTGTAGTTTTGTAATTGTTTTGTATCTAAATCGAGCTCTATCATTTTTTCTGATTGATGTGTCAAAAATATGTGATTTTTGGTCATTTTTACACATGGCCCAAACTTTATTTATTTATTTATTTGTTTCTTTTGAAGAGGACCGTGCATATTAATGAACGCTTTGTACATTTTCATGACATTGTGTAAATATGCCGGATTTAGCAAGAAGCTACCTCCGACATTTAAAGACAACAACATGACAAACAATAACGAAAAGCATTTATAATATATACTATGTTGACAGGTATTCCTCACTTACCTGCATTCCAAACATCATACTTATTCACAGCGATGAGATTATAAGCACTTTTCACAACTTACTTCTAAAAAAAGAGTAGGCAAACTGTGCACTTCCTCATTCTCGAGCAAAAAACGTTTTATAATTACATGCAGACGCGGCGGACTTACTGTATTTTGACCTCGAGAGCTACAGTATGTCTGAATATTGTAATTTGGCTTTGCTTAAATTCATAAAAAATAAATAAAAACAAAATAAATAATGGTGTACTGGCCTTTTAAAGGAAAAGTAATGTTTTTTACAATTTGAGCCTTATTTCGGTAATAAAACAAGTTGTTTTACTCACCCATAGCACTTTGGTGTCATATGGAGGATTTCCGGAGATGTTTTAGATTAGCGTTAGGCTAACGCCGTTAGGCTAACGCCGTTAGCCTAGCGCGACTTATAGCCATAGCTCGGGGCATTCCCCGAACATGTAATATGCCCCGTGTGGGCTCCAAATAACACAAACTTTAGCACTTTTCAAATCATAGAAGCTCGATGTCTTTAGTCTACGATTTTGTGTGGTCAAAAGTGGCCTGTAATCCGAGATTTAGCCATAGTTTCGAGTAGATGAGGACGCCAGTGCGCATGCGCGGGGTGTGCTCTCAGCTCCCGGGACCCAAACATGGAACGCAAAGCTGTAAACTATGGATAAATCTCGGATTACAGGCCACTTTTGATTCAAACGAAATCATAGAGTAAGATATCGAGCTTCTATGATTTGAAAAGTGCTAAAGTTTGTGTTATTTGGAGCCCGCACGGGGCATATTACATGCTCGGGGAATGCCCCGAGCTATGGTTATAAGTCGCGCTAGGCTAACGGCGTTAGCCTAACGCTAATCTAAAACATCTCCGGAAATCCTCCATATGACACCAAAGTGCTATGGGTGAGTAAAACAACTTGTTTTATTACCGAAATAAGGCTCAGATTGTAAAAAACGTTAATTCTCCTTTAAGATGATTTCCTATTCCCCTGCAGTGTCTCGGCTTAACATTTGCAGCTAAAAGAGCACAAAAGCTTTTAGGAAACAACGGGACACAAGCCGTACGCCTTGACAGTGCACGCTAAATAAAAAATAAAACAAACAAAAAAAAAGAAAACGCATTATGGAAATACTACAAAAAGGTAAACGCGAGCAAATCTGTCACAAAGATTTGTCTACAAAAACGCGTTATCAGGCATTCAACCCAGCGTTCGGAAAACACACGTACTCTTGTTTGTTTACCTGTCCTATCGTGACACTGCTCATGCAATCTTCGAGCTTTCCATATTCACAAGGATGTAAAACACGCGCTTCTAATATATTATTTAGTCATTTTCGCCCCCCAAATCAAGCGCGCTGGTGTGATCCTGACATTGTATTTCCATTATTTTCTCTTTAAACATTAACCACAGGCTCATTGTGGATGCGTTCGGCGGTCTGCTTACGGATTCAAATGGCCTGGCTGTGCACAGGTTAGGTACGTGAGCAGGGAAGAAGTGATTTGAAAGGAAATTTGCTGAAAGTAGTTTTTTTTAAAAAGATTTGTTGCCCCGGTTACAGCAGAGTAAAGTGGGTGAAATGCTGACTACGGGCTTTGGTGGAGTAATACGTTTACTGTGTGCAAACAAAGTGAAAACAGTGGGTAGGTCATTGCCATTGGTTAAATTTAGGTATTGTGCAGCTTTATATTATGCTTGTGGGTTAGGGTTAGGGTTATGTTAAAATGTTGTTTCCTCATCAAAAACGTACCTGGAGTTGTGTTTTGTTTCATTGTTTAGGCTGCGTCCCATTAGTTTCTCTTACCCCTTCCCCTACCCCTTTATCTACATCTTTGTCTTGCCCCTCGATACCGAGCTGAGAGGGCTCGGGGTACGAATGTTCCCCTAAGAAATGGGACATCACTTGATTACCGTTTGCGTCATCGTCCCTCTCCTCTACCTGAGCTGCTACGTCTACAGAGGCGACAACAACTGATGCAAACAAACGTTTATATGTCAAGGATTATTGGCAGTGGTGAAAGTAAAGCGGTGCGCACCGGAACGCAGCACCGGTATAAAATTCACAGCCGGTACGCAGCACCGCTAAGAGAATATGGTTAATGGTGGCCAAAACCCGCATTTGAAAAAAAAGTAAGGTGCGCTATTTAAGTAGAAAACACAAGCAACCACACTATGCCATTCAAGAATAACTGAAAGCTACCCGAAACTCTCGTGCAGAGATATCTGCAGTCTGTTAAGCAAGGATTGTCAAAACTTATCTGACTGTAGCCGTGAAAGTAGCCTAAACCATTGCGAGGTGGTGCTGCGCACTGGTAGAAGATTTAAAGGGATATGCCACCCCCAGGTCAAATTTGGGCATCTCCCCACAGTCCAGAGACTAAAATAAGGGATGGAAAGCGTTTTCCTGGTCACCCAGCCATTGTCCGAGTCTGTCAGCACTGACCGCAGCGGTATCTGCTGCTCCTCCGCGTTAGACTGGAGTCGGACAATGGCTGGGTGACCAGGAAAACACTTTCCACCACTTATTTTAGTCTCTGGACTGTGGGGAGATGCCCAAGTTTGACCTGGGGGTGGCATATCCCTTTAAGGCCGGCGCGCTGCCTGCACCTGTAAGAGAGGGTTTATGCTGACTAAAAACATATGAAATAATTAAGTATATTAAAAAAGTTATTTATCTATGAAAAAGGTGTAAAACGTAAAAAACAAACAAACAGGTAAAACGAGTGTTTAAAAAAAAAAAAAACGGTAAAGTGATGCACTGGACATTATAGCACCTGTAAGAAATGAAAACTACTTTCACCACTGATTATCGGGTACCTCAGCTCCACAATAAAACTAGCTTGTTTTTACGTGAAAGTTCGATGAAAACGATAACGTCGGCTAAACAGACATCACTACAATTAAAACCGCAACAACAGTTCACTAAATGTAACGCAGAACATAAGCGTCATAATTGTAAACCTGCTAAACTGTTAATCGATAATTACAACTGCTGAAAATACATTTATGAGACTCCTTGGCTGGTCGATGTGACGCTGCCATCCTGATCCCAAAACCTGCCTGAGCTTGTAGGCGTACCCCTTCGTTCCAAGTCTGGTCGAGAGCTTACTTTGTTTCAAGGAGTATGTAGCCCGAGGTCGTGGCTCAAGCTCTTGATCAAAATTAGAATCGGGACACCCCTTGACCTCACATGAACGCTTGACGAAGGGGTAAGACAGAGGAATGGGACATAGCCTTAGTTTAGATTCTCTAGATCTTGAGTTAGTCTTGGTCAGGACTACCTTAGCTGACACAGGGAGAACATGCAAACTCCACATAGAAAAGCCCAGGGAATTGAATCCAGAACCTCATGAGTCACCACTGTGCCAAATATACAACATTATGCCTACACAAAAAGCCTAAATAATCCTTAAAATTGGATCTTAAATATGTCTCCTTTTTAAGGGACATTAACACATTTTTTCACGAAATAAGGTTAAATTTGTTTTTCCTCAGAGCCCCCATGACAAGAAATACATCAAGGCCGGTTGCCCGAAGGACGTGGTTGCCCGAAGGCCCGAAGTGACGTGGGGCCGTCCTCCCGTGGACCCACCACCCGCGGGAGGATCCATGGGGGCTGGTGCGTTGTGATCTGGGCGGCAGATCTGTTTGGACTGTTTGGACTGTTGCCCCCGTGACCCAGACCACAGATTAAGCAGAAGAAAATGAATGAATGAATTGTTTTTCCTCAGTCCAGGTATATTGTAGAAGTTGACGGTGCATTATGTAACGTTTCTGCTGGAGGGTCATGGAGATCATATTGCTTTGTCTGGAATATTTTACCGTATGGTATTAAACCTTTCTGTCTTCATGGAGACCAAACCAGTTACCAGTTATCAAGTTACAGGTCAGATCTGTGGTGAGACAACCCCGCTCAGTCAGAATGCCTGTTTTTCTAGGTATTTTTGAGCTCCGTTTATAGCTCCTGACTGTTCACACGACTGTTGGTGCATATACAGGGTGTCCATAAAGTCTCTTTACAATTTAAACAATTTATTACAAAGGCAGTTGTTGAGATATATTAACTAGATTTATTTTATTTGAATGAATGTTTATTAAAGTTTTTTTCACTTCATTTAATAGACCTCTATATGGGTGCACCATTAGTTTCACGAACCACATCAAGACGGTACTCAATTGTAGGATAGTCTCATTAATGGTGGCAATGGCTTCACAAATCCTTTGCTTCAAGTCAGCAATGTCCCGTACCTTTGTTTGATACACGATATCCTTTACATAACCCCATAAAAAGAAGTCCAAAGGAGTGATATTAGGTGAACATGGTGGCCAAGGAATTGGCCCATCCCTACCAATCCATCGGTCTGGAAATGTTTGATTGAGGAAGTGACGAACATGTAGTCCCCGATGTGGTGGTGCACCATCTTCCTGGAAAACGATGGTTGGTTGTAAGTCAATCAGTTGTGGTGCCACATATTCGGTCAGAAGGTCGAGGTAAACATCTGCAGATATGTGTCCCACCACGGAAGCTGAGGGCGCATGTCGGCATTACAGATTCTCAGGAAATGCATTTTTTGTGTTTTTTTTTTTTCAAAATTTGTGATTTTTGTTTTTTTGCATAATGTGCTAGTTGAGATCATGAAGAAGCCTCTCCATGTTTCAGATAACAGCATTAGTGACGTTAAAAACATTTTAAATATAAAAAATGCTTGTTAGGCAAGGAGGGCTGAAGAGACCAAACTTTGAGAAGGATTTTCTCTGATTTAGAAAATGTGGTATGGCTGCTTTCAAATAGAGACAACTTCTTTAAATATGGTCCGATTTTCACATGTAAGACATCATTGGAAAGCTTAGAACCTGTACTTTCAGAATCTGCGTATAACTCCAAACGCCTCCGAGACGACTTGTGGGCTCAGATTCCGTGGTGGGACACATATTGTTGCCTCGTGGAAGAAAAATGGACCAATTATTCGAAAATTTTAATGTGAATAAAAACTTTAATAAACACTGATTAAAATAAAACAAATCTGGTTAAGATATCTCATCAACTGCCTTTTCAATATATTTTTTTTAATTGTAAAGGGACTTTATGGACTCCCTGTATTTTTTATTTAAAACATTTTGTTAAAGGTACATTGTGTAACTTTTCTGGTGGAGGGCCCGTCATGTGCAAGTTACAGGTCAGATCTGTGGCGAGGCAACCCCGCTCACAATCAGAATGGCTCTTTATTTTATTTTATTTTTTAAGGTATTTTTGAGCTATAAAACCACCTGTAAAACGCTATAAAAATGTAACGTACAATTGTTTAATGTCACACTGTGGAACATTCCAGGCAGACCAATGACATATCCATCTAAACAAGCAGGTGAAAAGTTATACAGTGCACCTTATCACCAAAAATATTCACTTCTTTGTGTATTTTATGTACCTAAAATGAGAACGCAAACATTTTTAACTGATGTCGCAATCCCCCTGTGGACCCCAGCCTGATTCAAGTAACATTTTTTGAGTGAGTTTGTGTGTAGTTTCCGTATTTTCTTCATTTAGAGTAAAACATGATGCGGCGTACATGCTGACATTTGTGGGACCGGCCTGTTAGCAGCACAGCACGGCACAGCTGCAGCAGTGTAAAGCAGACTCTGAACTCTACGGGAGCACTGGGAAACGCTCTGTGCCAGGGTTTAAGGCCTGGCACAGACCGGGCTACAGAAAGTATGTTTTTAAAGAGTGGAGAAGGAAAACCAGGAAACCCACCACAGCTAAACATGGAAACTCCCACATATATCCTCTTACTGTGAGAACATTTAAAAGTCCTACAGTACGCTAAACTGCCTTGGAGCTTCTAACCAACATTCTATAATCATTAACTTTTTCCATGTACTTCAGCAAAGTTGTCTTGTGCACGTACATGTATATTGTCATCAGCTCAAAGGTCAAAATGAGTCCGCCGCGTACTTTCTGCGTCTAATTAGAAAGCATTCTATTGTCCGATAAGCAGGAAGTGTGCGTTAGTCACGGTTCTGTCACGGCAAAGCTCTGCGCTGGTCTCCGTGAGGACTGAAACTTATAAATGCTTATAAACTCATCACAGTGAATAAGAATGTGTAAGGTAAGTGAGGAATAACTTTGGACCACTGCAAAACATTTAAAACAAAGTAGAAAACAAGAAAAATCAGGTACAGCGCCTTTAACAGACAGTTGTGATGGGCGAAACTATTTTTTAAAGCTACGTTTACACATGGCCGGGTATGTTGAGAAACGAATATTCTCTCCCTTTGTTTTCATGTACACTGGTATTTTTAAAAACGGAGACATTTCCTTTCGTTTGTACCCATCTTTTGAACGCAAACGGTGAAGTCGCCTCTGAAAACGAAGGAAAAAGCTCCGCAAGCCAATCAGAATCGCACTTTTGGTGTGTCAGCTGCTTAAAAAGTCTGTAAAACTCTGTTTATCTCACTTTACAGGCAAACACGTTTTCCAGAATCTCCACTCTTGCCGGAGTTTTTAGAAAGATTTGTTTTCAGAGGCGAATTTGCTGTTTGCGTGTAAAAGATGGGTACAAACGAAGGGAAATGTCTCAGTTTAAAAAAAAAATATCAGTGTACGTGTAAACGGGGCCTAAATCACTTTCAATCTGATATGATCAATTGGGCGATGCCATTGCAATAATACAATTTACATTACAGTGGTCCTTCGTTCTATCATGGTTCACTTTTCGCGGCCTCGCTGTTTCGCAGATTTTTTTTTTTCCAAATTTTTTTTTGTTTTTATAGTGTATCAACATTGTGTTGTGCGTCCTGATTGTCTTCTCCTCCGTGTCTCCTGTACAGTACAGAATGTGTTCAGTTTGATACATTTATATAGATGTTATAGAGGGGGGACCCGGGGGGGCTCCGGGAGTCCCGCTGGATGCACGAGGAGCTGAGACATGAGTCACTGGATCTGTAGGAAGTCCAGACCGGGACTAAGACATGAGGACCAGACCGGGACCAGACCGGGACTAAGACATGAGGACCAGACCGGGACCAGACCGGGACTAAGACATGAGGACCAGACCGGGACCAGACCGGGACTAAGACATGAGGACCAGGCTGGGACCAGACCGGGACCAGAACGGGACTAGAACGGAACTAGACCAGGACTAGGCCAGGACTAAACCAGGTCTAAACCTGGACTAAACCAGGACTAGACCAGGTCTAAACTTGCCTGGTTTACACCTGACCATATCACAAGTGAGATATGTTCTGGGAGCCATCTTCGAAATATCTCTTAGCGGAGGTGTGGTTTACGATCGCCAAAGGCCGTTTATTGGGCGTCAATCATTTGGCGTATACGTAGCCCATAGCCAATCATGTCAGTTGTCAGTTCAAACTACAAGCTTCTGTTTGTCACGTAGCACGCGTCACCGTCTTTCCACCCCTCCCCGCTCTCTGATTGGCTCCCAGAATCGGGAGAGCTCGCTTGCCATAGTCGCCAGGCTGTCTTTCAGATCGGAATGAACGAAAGAGTGTGGGATTTCCCAGGTTAGGTCTAAACCAGGATTAAACCACCCCATGCGGCTCTTTGCCTTGTTTCAGGTGCATGTGTCTGCGCGCACACTCCCCCCACGCTTCACTATTAATACATTTTGTTGAAAATATACGAAAGTTTGAGTGTTTAAACAGAGAAAAATGTAAGAAAATGTTAATTCCAGTCTGAGAAAAGTGTATAATGTGTGTGGTGAGGTGTTTACAGCCTTAAAACATGTATAAAAATTGTAAAATATAAAGTTGTCCTACTTCGCGGATTTCACTTATTACGGGTTATTTCTGGAACCTAACCCCCGCGATAAACGAGTGACCACTGTATATTAACCCATATAATATCTTTTACTATTTTGACAGCAAAACAAAACAACATATGAACACGTTTAAATCATTTCATTTTAGTTTTTGACCTTCCCTTTGTGCTCCGGGCTAAGTGACTCCCCCTTCAGAGCACCGTCGTATTGCAATCGGCCTACATCCCGCTAATGAAACTACCACTTGTGAAGTTGTTGTGTTTTGTTTTAAAACATGTTTTTGTTATGTACCGTATAAGGCGCATCGGATTATAAGGCGCACCTTCAATGAATGGCCTATTTTAAAACTGTTTTCATATATAGGGCGCACCGCATTATAAGGCGCATAGAATAGAAGCTACAGTAGTGACTACGGTAGCCATGATTAACCAATATTGATCCATGTATAAGGCGCATCGGATTATAAGGCGCACTCTCGGCTTTTGAGAAAATTGAAGGCTTTTAGGTGCGCCTTATAGTGCGAAAAATACGGTAAAATCTTTATGTGGGTGCAAGAGTGACGTAGGCTTGTGGGCGGAGCATTGCACAGATCACGAAATGACCGAAACGCGCATGGATGACATCTCAAAACTCTTCGGGCATGTTTGTAACGAGGGAACAACATTATAACATAAAGGTGCTTTGTGTAACTTTTCTGCTGGAGGGTCCGTCAAACGCTTTTCTCCATGGAGATGTTATTGCTTTGTCTGGAATGTTTCGCAGTATAGCTTTAAACTGTTCTTCTGTCTTCGTGGAGACCAAACCAGACCAAGTGACAGGTCAGATCTGTGTAGAGGCGACCCCGCTCACAGTCAGAACACCTGTTTTTCTACGTTTTTTTACCTGTTTTTTTAAAAACCACTTGTAATTGAATAAATGTAAGGTAGAACTGAGCAATGACATAACCATAGAAACAAGCAGGTGATGAACCCTCCACCACAAAAGTTTCACAATGCACCTAAAATATTCACTTCTTCACCTGTGCCATCGTCCGAGAATGTTATTTCCCGATGCTCTGATGTCGCAGGTGGAGTGCCAGCACCACCCTGCAGGGGCACGAACAAGGCCTTGTTAGCCCCGAGTCCCCCCGTTCCGCCGTGGTGATTATGAGCCCTGTCTCCCCGTGAGAGCCTGGAGGTCCGAAGTCTGATTGGCGAGCGCTTCAGCCGACGAGCCGCCTGTCCCCTCGCCGTCCAGTGAATGGACCTGATTACCTCTCGCTGTGGACGGAGCGCGCTGCGGTGGGAGCGCGCGGCCACCTCTTCAAATTGGTCGTGCTTTTTTTTTTTGATTATACATTGAAATGATATTGTGTGTCAGGCCCTTACGAGGAGGGACGGTGGGAACTACAGGTGTCAGAGCCAAGGTCCCGCTGGCTTCCTCCCAATTTGAACGCTGCTGGTGGGAGCTCTGGGATTGCACAAAGTGGAATCCCGGGGCCATTATGGGAGAATTTTGATGTACCTGCACCAGACTTTGACTCAAGCCGTGACTGGAAAATGATTTACATGCTTTGCTTTTTTTTTTTTTTATAGTCTGGGCTTTAATTTGTATTTCTAGAGATGTGTTATATGTGTTTGACCAATTCTTCAACTGGTACTTATTTAATGAGCTCGGAGCCCAGCCGCGGTGGAAAAAGGATTCAGTTTTGTTATTTATTGTAACGTTTCTGGTGGAGGGTCTGTCAAACGCTGGTCTTCATGGAGGCATTTCAAGGCCCGGGGACCAAACACGGCCAAAGGTTGCTTGGAATTAAGAAAATAAAGTAAAACCTTTGACTTTTTTTCTACACAGTTTGGCAGTGACATCTTGTATTATATTATTTGGCAAACAAAGACACTGTGGTGTCTTAATACAAAGTTAAGAAAGTTAAACTCAGAAAGCATTGTGGGGTTAATGTGACTGAAAAAGAGTTACAAATGTTTCACGTTTACCATTGTTTTGAATTATTTTACAGAATAAATTCACTTTTTGTAAAACCTCACTCTCTCCTTACTTAATAATAACACAGAACTTACCAGCTTCTGTAAACAATGACATTTACTGATTTCAATGTAGAAATAAAATTAATAACCAGAGTAGACTTCAAACTTTTGGCCCTCCACAATATTTTCTGCATCTCATTTGGCTCCTGGGGAAAAATAATTGCCCAACCCTGGTCTAGAAGGTTCCAAAGTAGAGATTAAACCTATGAAACTCAAGGGAGTCAACTAAAGGTTACATTACAGGTCAGATCAATGGAGAGGCAAGTATTCAGAACATTTTAACAATAAAATTATTTAAAAAAAAACATCCATAAAAATACATTTTGTGAATCCTGTATGGCAGTAAGTAATAACAGTGAACCCTCACTCTATTGTGGTTCACTCTTCGCGGCCTCGCTGTTTCGCGGATTTTTTTTTCAATTTTTTTTTCAATTTATTTTTTTCCTTTTTTTTTATAGTGTAACATTTTTTTATAGTGTAATAATGTGTTCTGCGTCCTGATTGGCTAAGAAACTAGACCAGGACTAAACGTGGACTAAACCAGGTCTAGACCAGAACTAGACCAGGTCTGAACCAGGATTAAATCACTCTGTGCGGCTTTTGCGTTCGTTTGTGCCTGTTCGGTTTGTGGCTCGGGTTGAGAGGACGCGGTCCGGGCGCCGCAGTTCTATCTCGTGCTCCCCGGTGTACACGCGGCCTCGCGCTGCATTTTCTCATATTTGTCTCTAGTTTAAACACTCAAACTTTCATAGATTTTCAACAACGTGCTGCTCTGTCACGGATTTGTCCACGATGAGGGGTTTATCGTGGACAAATATGTGACAGAGCAGAACGTGTCGCGCACTTCTCCAAGGGGTTGGTGCGCGTCTCGTCCCGGGACGTGGCAGTGTTCCTCGCGTGTCTGGCGGGGCTCCCGGAGCTGTGTCTCCCCCCACGCGTCACTATTAATACATTTTGTTGAAAATCTATGAAAGTTTGAGTGTTTAAACTAGAGACAAATGTGAGAAAATGTTAATTCCAGTCTGAGAAAAGCGTATAATGTCTGTGGTGAGGCATTTACAGCCTTAAAACATGTAGAATAATTGTAAAATATAAAGTTGTCCTACTTCGCGGATTTCACTTATTGCGGGTTATTTCTGGAACCTAACCCCCGCGATAAACGAGGGATTACTGTATATGAAAGAACCAAAAAGAGTAGAGACTTCCTGTCACCTGTTTGCCAGTTAGCCAATCACAGCCTCCTTTGCCTCCCAACCAATCAACTTGTCCCATTCCAGCTACAATCCATCTCCACCGCAGCAGCAGAACCGTCAGCCTCCTCAGCCTCTCCAGCTTCTCTTCACAAACAGACTGCAGTATTTGCTCTTATTACCTCAAAACACCAAAGATGATCCATACTCCAAACACACTACCTCACTCTTTTGTCTGAATCATTGTTGGAAAAAAAAAAAAAATCATTGCACTGCCATTGCTCTGCCTGGAATGTTCCGCAGTACGACATTAAACAGCTCTACCTTTATTCATTTATTCAATACCATTTATTCAATTACAATTACAAGTTGATTTATAGCTCAAAAAATACCTATAAAAACAGGCAGGGCCTGTCTCGCCACAGATCTGACTTGTAATTTGGTCTGGTTTGTTCTCCATGAAGATAGAAAGGTTTAACGTTTCAGAATATGGCATTACACCTTTGTATTTTCATGAAGACCAGGTGAAAAGTCAGATCTGTGGAGAGGCGAACCCGCTCACGGTCAGAATGTTTTTAGGTATTTTTGAGCTCCTTTAACGGCTCCTGACTGATCACATGTCTGTTGGTGCATATATTTTAAAGGTTTTATTTCTGTTAAAGGTGCATTGTGTAACTTTTCTGGTGGAGGGCCCGTCAAATGCAATTTACAGGTCGGATCTGTGGAGAGGCAACCCCGCTGACAATCAGAATTGCTCTTTTTTGGCTTCATTTTTTTTTTTTTTTGAGCTATAAAACCATCTATAATTGAATAAATGTATGGTCGAGCTGTTTAATGTCACACTGTGGAACATTCCAGGCAAAGCAATGGCATATCCGTAGAAACAAGCAGGTGACGGACGTTCAACCAAAAAGTTACACTTTTGTCTGCTTTCGTCTCTCCAGAATCATTATTGTTAAAAAAAAAAAAAAAAATTACACCGTCACTGCTCTGCTTGGAATGTTCCACAGTATGACATTAAACAGCTCTACCTCACATTTAGGCTACGTTTATACGGCGACGATCAAAACAGAAGACGCAAAAGTGGCGTCTCGTCTTCAATTTTTTATCCGCGTTTAGATGAGCGTTCTCAACAGGTTCATACGAAGACGCAAAAGTGGGCGAATTCGATTGAATATGCATGCCAGGCCGCTAGGTGGCACTGTGATAGAGCGGCGGCATGTCGGCGAGCATGCGCAAAATTGTCATTTTCTGTTTCTTGTGCGAAATAACAATGATGGCGGTTGCTAAGAAGAACTTTGTTTGGACCGACTCTTGTATGTTGACTAGAGCTGAGACTATCAAGGTAGTCAAGGTAGCTGAGACTATCAAGGTAGTCAGACATGTTTGTTTTTGTTTTTACCGGCTTGGCGCATCCAGTGTGACGTCAGGTGTATGCGACGTGAACATGTTTTGCGTTTCTTGCCGTTTAGACGGAGACACGACCCGGGACATCTTCAGAACTCCACACTCTGGAAGGAGTCTTCAGATTTTTGCGGTTTCATAGCCCCACGGCGTCGTTGCCGTGTAAACGAAAGACACTTCCGATAGAATATTTTGTCGTTTTCAATCGCAATTGTCCTCGTCTAAATGGCCCCTGTTTCAACTACAGGTGGTTTTATAGCTCAAAAATACCTAAAAAACAACATTCTGACTGTGAGCGGGGCTGTCTCGCTCACAGTCCCGTCAAATGCAAGTTACACATCAGATCTGTGGAGAGGCAAACCCGGTCAAATTAAGAATGGGTCTTTTTTTTTTTTTTTTTTTAGGTATTTTTGAGCTTTAAAACCATCTGTAATTGAATAAATGTAAGGTCGTGCTGTTTAAAGTCATACTGTGGAACATTCCAGGTAGAGCAACGACATATCCATGGAAACTAGCAGGTGATGGACATTCAACCAAAAAGTTACACTTTTGTCTGCTTTCATCTCTCCAGAATCATTATTGTAAAAAAAAAACACTGCACTTTTTTTCTCCACTCTCCGAAGGTGAAGGGAGCCATGGGGGCAGATGAAAAGTAATAGACAACATTAGTATTTGATAGACCTAATGAGATCATGGATTTACGCAGCGCGCCGTTGGATAATTCACCGGAGAACGGAGAGATCATTTGGAGGAGGAAGAGAGACGACTACATCAATTGACAACCCGCGGCGGGGCATCAGGAGTAAAGATATGATCAATAATTCCTCTATTACGGTCCGGCGAAGGGGATCATTTGGCTTCCTTAAGTACACTCGGCGGAAAGCATGTGCTAGCGCTGACATATTCACATAAACAAAGCGCCGCATCTCTCCCCCGAGGACCCCGCCGGATGATGGGATCGGCGGCCATCTTGGAGTAATAGGGGTAATAACGCAGTGTTGTGATAGGGGGCCATTTGTTAGGGTTAAATTGAAATGTCAGCGAGCGGTGTCATTGGCGAGGCGTGGATGAGAGGGGGAGAGTTATGGCGGTTTTGGCGGGTGATCGGGGTGCGCCGAGGGAGCGTTACGCCAAATTAACTCAGAATAGAGACATTACCGCTGTCAGCGAGATGGAGGGACGGGAGGATAACGGGGAAGTGGCCCATCTCTACATTCTGGTGATGCTGCGTGAACTGGTAGACACAGGTTAGAGGTCCGTCACCTGCTTGTTTCTATGGATACGTCATTGCTCTGCCTGGAATGTTCCACAGTGCGACATTAAACAGCTCTACTTTACATTCAGTCGATTACACTGGTCTACAAATGTTTGGACTCGATCTGCTTCCGAGATAAAAGTGGCTAAATCTAATTTATATTGATAAGATGAACTGAAAATCAATTGATAACTGTGCTGGTTCGCTAATGTATTCAAGATATTTAATGATATTGTTTTACATTAAAATCGCATCTGTTTATACAATAGATTTACGCATTTTTACTTAAAAATAATATTTATATTTTGAAAATATTTAACTTGCACTTCTTTATCCGTCAAGAAATAAACAAGAAATATCTTAAAGGAATATTCATATTTTTTACAATCTGGACCTTATTTTGTTAATAAAACAACATCATTTACTCACCCTTTGGAGCATTTCCGGAGATTTTGTAGTTTAGCGATATCCGTAACGTGAGTGCTCGGGGCATACGTTCGCGGTCACCAAATAACACAAACTTTAGCACTTTTCAAATCACAGAAGCTCAATGTTAGTCTACAGTTTCGCTGGAGTCAAAAGTGGCCTGTAATACGATATCCATCCGTGGTTTCGACTGGATGACGAGGACAGTGCACATGCGTGCATTCACAGATGATTTGAAGATAACACGATGCTCTCAGCTCTCGGTTACAGTCACAAACATCTCCGCTTGAGGAAAACCCGAAATGGTGCGAACATGCATTTATCCCGGTTGTGAAAACAAAATGACAGCTTGGACGAAGTTGAGTTTTCACAGGCTTCCTCATCACAATCCGGAGTTATTGAAGCTGTGGCTCGTTTCTTTGAGAATGGATCCAAACACGAAAACATGGATGGATATCGTATTACAGGCCACTTTGGACTGCAGCAAAAGCGTAGGCTAACATTGAGCTTTTGTTAGCTGAAAAGTAAAGTTTGTGTCATTTGGTGACTGCAACAGCGTGCCCCGAGCACTCACGTTACGGATATCGCTAAACTACAAAATCTCGGGAAATGCTCCAAATGACACCAAAGTACAATAGGTGAGTAAATGACATTGTTTTATTAACGAAATAAGGTTCAGAATGTAAAAACATTAATATTCCTTTAAAACATCAGATACACACAATTTCGAGGCGTCTCTCTTATGTGAAATCAAAAAATATTTGATGTTAAAACTGTAGACCTTAAAATGAATGTATGTGAATGTGCAGACAGGCTTTCAGACACACTGTACCTTCAGATAAACTACCGTTTTTAACTTATTTTGCATAAATTTCCTATTTTGACCCAATACTATATCTTGGAAACTATAGCCAATCAGCACTTCTGACTTACTTTTTCTTTATTAGTGACCTAAACCAAGAAAAATGTCACTACTTTTGTTCCGGAAGCATTTTGCTTGTAGACCAGTGTTAGCAATTTGGTTGGCGGTCCGTCACCTGCTTGTTTCTATGGATACGTCATTGCTCTGCCTGGAATGTTCCACATTGTGACATTAAACAGCTCTGTGTTACATTTATTCGATTACAGTTGCTTTTATAGCTCAGAAATACCAGTTAGCAGCCTCCTTTGCCTCTCAACCAATCACTTTCCCCCATTCCAGCGACAATCCACCCCCACCGCAGCAGCAGAACCGTCAGCCTCCTCAGCTTCTCCAGCTTCTCTTCACAAACAATGTCTCCACAATCGGACTGCAGTATTTGCTCTTAATACACTGGTCTACCTGCGAAACGCTTCCGGAACAAAAGTAGTGAAATCTTTCTTGGTTTAGGTCACTAATAAAGAAAAAGTAAGTCAGAAGTGCTGACTGGCTATAGTTTCCAAGATATAGTATTGAGTCAAAATAGGAAATTTATGCAAAATAAGGCAAAAACGGTAGTTTATCAGAAGGTACAGTGTGTCTACAAGCAACAGTTCTATCTGAAAGCCTCTCTGCACATTCACATACATTCATTTTAATATGTCTAGAGTTTTAACATTATCAGTTTATATAATATATATATTATTATTATATCAATAAATATCTTGAACACATTAGCTAACCAGCACAGTTATCAATTGATTTTCAGTTCATCTTATCGATATAAATTAGATTTAACCATTTTTATCTCAGAAGCAGATCGAGTCCAAACATTTGTAGACCAGTGTTACCTACCTAAGGGAAAGCACCAAAGACTATGCACACTCCAAACACACTACTTCACTCTTGTCTGCTTTCATTTCTCCAGAATCATTATTGAAAAAAATAAAATAAAAATTGCACTGTCATTGCTCTGCCTGGAATGTTCCGCAGTAAGACATTAAACAGCTCTACTTTACATTTATTCAATTACAAGTTGATTTATAACTCAAAATTACCTAGAAAAACAGGCATTCTGACTGAGCGGGGTCGCCTCGCCACAGATCTGACCTGTAACTTGGTCTGGTTTATTCTCCATGAAGGTAGAAAGGTTTAATGTCTCAGAATATGGCATTCAATTTTTCTATCTTCATGGAGACCAAACCAGACCAAGTTACAGGTCAGATCTGTGGATATAGCTAAAAAAATACCTAAAAAGATTTTGATTCTGATTGCGAGCGGGGTTGCCTCTCCACAGATCTGACCTGTAGTTTGTGTTTGACAGGCCTTCCACGAGAAAAGTTACACAATGCACCTTTAACAACATGTTTTTGATAGAAAATATATGCACCAACAGTCATGTGATCAGTCAGGAGCGTACAAGTCGAAAAACGTGAGTTGAAAAACGTTGACATAGCAACAGTCAGCCAGCAGCCAGGAATAATATTCCTCAGTGTGGCTTTACACTCCATGGAGACAAGCAGGTAATGCCATTAGACCGATTACGAGTCAGATCTTTGAAGAGGTGGACCCTACGCAGTAAGATTTTTGGCTTTTTTTTTCAATTAAAGGGTCCATATTATGCTATTTTTTATCTATTATAGAATATTTGAAGTTGTGTTTTGTTTCATTCACACGTTTAACACTCAAACACTGCATTTTTACGCTGAACGTTCTGAACACACTCCACCTTGTGATGTCACGTGGTGATACAGGAAGTGCTCCGCTGTGTGTTTAAACTCCATACACCTTCACTAGAATCATTTGGATGATTTTAGTTCTGGAATTGCCAAATCTCTACTGAACGAAAGGTAAAATGTAGCTGTAAAACTACCACTACATGACATCACAAGGTGGAACAGCGCATTTTGAGCTATGAAAACGCAAATAGACTAATAATAAAGGTATACTCAAACATGAAACAATAAATTAGCGAAACAAAACACAACTCCAGGTATGTTTTTGACGAGGAAACATTATAACATGGCTAAAAACTCACAAGAATCCATTTTGTGTAACAGAGGAGCGTTAACGTCCCCCTCTTCTCCAGCTGTGTGCCCGTGAGCCTGAGTACGCCGTGGCCCGTGCAGTGGTGCGTGCTACGTGGAACTCCTTGTGTATGCTAAATGACAGCTCCCATCCGGCCTAAGCGAAAGTGAAGAATTGTTTGAGCGTTTTTGCACATTCTGTATATCCTCGATCACATGCAATCCACATCGGAGGTGCGGAGCCGGTTACAGATGCACAGTGCCCCTCTTTGGCACTCACGCCGGTCTTGTGTAAACAACATCAATGCACCGAGCGGGACAAGGAGCGCTAACGTGAGCCAAACGCAGTCACGGACAATGTCAAATCAACACGGGTCTGCGTAATGTAATGTGCTGTAAGCTAAAGTGTCCATAAAGCACTTACGCAAAGCACTTAGACTTCTGAGAAAATTGACTGTTTTGAGCTTTTAGCCATGTTAGAATATCTTACCTCATCAAAGACATACCTGGAGTTGTGTTTTGTTCATTCACACATTTGAGTCATCTTTTATTATTCGTCTGTTTACATCTCCAAAGCTCAAAATGCTCTGTTCCACCTTGTCATGAAGCAATCGTTAGTCAAGTTAATAGCTAACGGCTTTGACAAAACTTTCATTAAAAAAAAGAGCGTCTGAAACCGTGTAGTGTCTCCCCAATTTCAGTTGGGCATGATTGACGAGCAGATTGACCAATCAGCAACGATCCATTTCTGTCAAAACAAACATGGTGTCTTCCAAGCAGGGCTCTCAAGTCTCACGTATTGAGAGTGTGACACACGCAATTCGACGTGTTCACACGCTCACACGCCACACATGGTATTTCTCACGCTGAAATTTTTTATAGCAGTTCAAAACTGTAGCCACTGTTCACAGCGCTTCTGTGCCCAGAAAATCGGTAAGTTAATGCAGGCACCGTGCGTTTTCAGCGAAAAAAAGTCACTCGCACACCAGTACTCGAGTTGAGCGATCAGCTGTGAGGCCGATCGCTCACAGCTGATCGGCCTGTTCGCCGATCAGCTGTGCGCGAGCCGCGGGATATTTACGCAGCATTTCCAAGAGAAGAAGAATCCTTAACTTGCTACGTTAATGCTACGTAAGAAGGAACTCTCGCCTCGGGACACGGGATAAGTTCGGGATATGTCCTTTTCTCCGAAGCTCCGGATTATTAAAGACCGTGACACATGCATACATGGATACGAGTGACCGCGTTCTTATGGGTGAGTCATATTATCAGATTATTTCTGCATCTATTTCGGCACTAAACCAGGACTAAACCAAGACTAAACCAGGTCTAAACCTGGACTAAGCCAAGACTAAACCAGGACTAAACCAGGTCTAAACCAGGATTAAACTGGGACTAAACCAGGACTAAACCAAGACTAAGCCAAGACTAAACCAGGTGTAAACCAGGACTAAACCAGGAATAAACCAAAACTGAACCAGGTCTAAACCAAGACTAAGCCAGGACTAAACCAGGACTAAACCGGGTCTAAACCAGGATTAAACTGGGACTAAACCAGGACTAAACCAAGACTAAACCAGGTCTAAACCAAGACTAAGTCAAGACTAAACTAGGTCTAAACCAGGTCTAAACCAGGATTAAACTGGGACTAAACCAGGACTAAAAGAGGACTAAAACAGGACTAAGCCAAGACTAAACCAGGACTAAACCGGGTCTAAACCAGGATTAAACTAGGACTAAACCAGGACTAAACCAAGACTAAACCAGGTCTAAACCAAGACTAAGTCAAGACTAAACTAGGTCTAAACCAGGACTAAACCAGGTCTAAACCAGGACTAAACCGGGACTAACCTGGCACTAAACCAGGACTGAACCAGGTCTAAACCAGGACTAAACCAGGTCTAAACCAGGACTAAGCCAAGACTAAACCAGATCTAAACCAGGTCTAAACCGGGACTAAACCGGGACTAAACCAGGACTAAACCAGGACTAAACCAAAACTAAACCAGGTCTAAACCAAGACTAAGCCAGGACTAAACCAGGTCTAAACCAAGACTAAGCCAGGACTAAACCGGGACTAAACCAGGTCTAAACTAGGACTAAACCAGGTCTAAACCAGGACTAAGCCAAAACTAAACCAGATCTAAACCGGGTCTAAACCAGGACTAAACCGGGACTAAACCAAGACTAAACCAAAACTAAACCAGGTCTAAACCAAGACTAAGCCAGGACTAAACCAGGTCTAAACCAAGACTAAGCCAGGACTAAAACAGGTCTAAACCAAGACTAAACCAGGTCTAAACCAGGACTAAACCAAGATTGTGTGTGATAACATATCCTGTGCATTATTGAATTACAGGGGGTCCTCGGGTTACGACGGTCTCGGGTTACGACGTTTCGTGGTTACGAACGCGCCCCCATTAAAAAATATATGTATATATTACGCGTCATTCCGTCTTACACGGTTTAGCGTGGTAAGAGATGTAAACAAACGCGAACGGCGCGCGGCGCACGGCGGAAGAATATGCTCTGTTGTGGTTGTAGGGAGAAGAAGACAGCCTCATGTGTGTGCCCAATGTGGGCGGAAGTACCTGATGTGGGCTCTGATCTGCTCCTATGAAAGCGGCAGTGATAACCAAGCAGCGTAGTGGTCTAATTATTGAGATGGAAAGGTTATTGGTGCTTTGGTTGGAAGATCAAAGGCAAAATCCGGTTTACGACGAAATTCGGGTTACGACGCATCTTAAGAACGGATCTACGTCGTAACCCGAGGACCCCCTGTATTGAATGATAATATGGACTTTTTGTTATAAAAGCATTTCCATTTTAACAAAGTACCTTCTAATTCTGCCCTGCCCCCCCCCCCCTGGAAAATATGTCACATAAATGAAAAATTTCACCATCCCCCCTGGTTTCACCCCCTTCCCCCCTCCTCGGAAATCTCACTCCTACCAATCTTAAAAACTTGAGAGCCCTGCTTCCAAGTAAATAAGAAAAAAACTCAGAGAACTCACAAACAGCACTGGATTACTGCAGAATCACCAAATGAAGCACTAAACTGTTTATTTTGTCAAGAGGAGACGTCTTCTGCACTGAGAGACACATGATATAAATTAGGAGCTGTGGTTGGACCGCCGCAGGATAGGACGGAGGTTTGAGGCCCTTCTGGATGTGAACAGGATGTTCAAATGCCTGTTTTCACATTTCCGATCTCTATAATTGTCTATTCCATATTTATTGGAGTATAATTTTTACTGTGCAAATATATGTCATGCTAGATTTTCTATATATGGATTTTCTATATCCTCCTGAGACCCGGCCATTCATTTGTGTCCTTTATAGTGCACATTGAGTTAACCAGTCGATCTTTTAAGTGTTTTGAGATAGACTGTAGTTCGTGGCTGCACTACGATTAAAAAATAAATAAAAAATAAATAAATAAAATTATTTTAAAAAATAAAAATAAATTAATAAATAATAATAATAATAATAATAATAATAATAATAATAATAATAATAATAATAATAATAATAATAATAATAAATAAATAAATACATAAATACATAAATAAATAAAAAAATAAATAAAATAAATAAATAAATAATTAATAAAAAAATATAAATAAAATACAAAATAAATAAAAATACATGAATAAATACATAAAAACGTAAGTAAGTAAATAAATAAATAAGAAATTAAAAGGAAATCAAAACTTTCTGAGGTGACAGTAGAAGCTTGTCAGAGACGTTGTTCATCAAAACAAAAACAAAACAAAAAGTTTTTTTAGGTTGTTAACTTCACATGGATTTAAAACCATTACAGTCCATCATAGAGGACATTTTACAACATTATGAAAAAAATAAAATACAATTTACAAAATGTAAATGCTAAGGTGTTCATTTACCTCCAAATAGAAAATTAAAATAATAATAATAAATATTTTGATACACTTTTTTCTTCGGGTCTCAGGAGGATATGGACATGTGCCATGGTTACAGGTGATCTGTGTCCAGGTTGGTACAAGCCCATATTATGTGATACATCACTCTTTCCCCTATAATCTATGTATATACTTTTGTACTTTTGTATGGATGATTTCTCGTACATTTATATATGATCCACACACACCTGTGAAATAATAGCAAAACATATCGGAGTGCCTTGGATCTCTTCTGTTATCTAGAATGTAGAAGGGACTGGCTGCTCAGGTAACCAATGTCCTACTATTTATGCTATTTTATTTTTTTCAGTATCGATACTTCTTCAAATTAGTATCCATCATTTAATGTCCAGATATTGATTCTTTGGACAACCCTCTTGCATGCATTCCCTGCACACTCCACTCCACTGTTCCACCTTGCGTGCATACAGGAAGTGCTCCGCTGTCTTTTAGGGTCCGTCCACATGACAAGGTTTTTTGGTGGAAACTGAGAAGTTTTTTATTTGTTTTGGCCTTTCGTCCACACGGCGCCGGCGTTTTGGGTGGGCGAAAATGGTGTTTTTTGAAAATGGGTTCCAGAGTGGAGAAATCGGAAATCGCTGGGATCACGTTGTTGTGTGGACGAGCAAAACGCAGCTTCTGGAAAACGATGTTTGTTTGCGGAAGAGAAAGGACTTTATGTGCATGTGCTCTTTGTAGGGGCTCTGGCTGTTTCCTGTTTACAGCGCCACATGTTGGTGTGGCATATGTATAACATCATTTTCACACAGCGCTCCGTTTTCGTCTGGACGTGAATATTTACTGATCCGACACGTGTCATAATCATAGTTTGCTTTATTGTCGAAAAACAATCATGTGTGTGGACGCAAATTTTTTTCAACCCGCATAAAAAAAGAAAATCCAGGAGCGTTGTCGTGTGGATGTAGCCTTAAAGGTCCCATGGCATGAAATTTTCACTTTCTGAGGTTTTTGAACATTAATGTGAGCTCCCCCCCCACGGCTAAAAGTTGCGAAATGTGTAAACTGAGCATTTGCGATCTTTTTCTGCGTTTGAAAAAAAAGACAGCCTAAACGAGCGATTCTGAACAAGGGAACTTTCTGACGTCACACTCGCGGAAAGGTTTCCACCCACCATCTGGATGTCCACCCCGTCTCTGGAAATCATGCCTAGAGAATTTGGAGCGCAAACGAGCTACGAAATGCGAGATGCGGGGTTTTTTTTTGCCTGGAGACACGTGAGAATGTTTTCAGGCTCTGATGTCCTTTATCCGAGCTTCCGAACCTCTGAAACAGCAGTGGTTTAATTTTATTTTCTGTGGAAATGTGTGTGTTTTTTTTTAATGGAAAGCGTCTCATATCTTTCTCCGCTCTTAAAACACAGAAGTGGGTTACAGCGCACATCGCACTGCTAATCCAGGAAACAGCGGACTATTTGGCCACACCCCCACCCGCTGCACTGGCCTGTCTCTGTCCTCCTCATTTGCATTTAAGCAACAACGCCCAGAATAAAGCGTTCCAGAGACATATTTATGACTCTGACTGCGTTCATGAGGCTCTCTCATGCACTGAGGCTTGATTTTGGAGAAGGATTCATTTACAGTATTAGGGAACCATTAAGGCGCCATATAAAAGCATCAAGAAGTACCATGTCATGGGATCTTTAAACTCCTCACACCTTCACTAGAATTATTTTGATCATTTCAGCTCTGGCATGTCCAATCTCTACTAAACTAAAAGTGAAAGGTTGATTTTAACTTGTAAACTACCACTTCATGACATCACAAGAATTTTGAGCTTTGGAGATGTGGACAGACTAATCATAAAGGGTTGAAACAAATGAAACAAATCACAACTCCAGGTATGTTTTTGTCAGGTTTGGCTTGAACCACTGCCAACAGTTGAAAATTCCGTTCTGTTTTTCATGTTTTTAACTCAGGTACAGCGCCTTTAACTTTTCGTTTTTAATCCTTCAAAATGTGCATTCAATTTCCCCACGACCAACGCTCTACTCTCCAGCCCCCGCCTCCTCCGTCTGCCTCTCCTCTGCTTAAATATTTATCAAGATCCCTGTTATTGTATTAACTATTTATTGATTTATAATTTAAAAGATTTATACGGGCTGTGTGGATCTGCAGGCTGGAGCGTACATTGGGGGATATTTATGGTCTTATAATGTTGGATCTTTGTGGGTTTAGCTCTCGGCGTTCTCTGAAAAATTACAGATGGAAAGATACATAGGGCAAAAGATGAAAAAAACGCACGGGTAAAGGACAAGCTGGTTCAATATGGCTGCCGGTTAGATTCTGGTGAGACGTGGTTATTTAAATAGTATAAAGCTGCAGAACCGGAGCCTGCGACATGAGGACTGCACTGACATGATCGCAGGAAGTGGTTAGTGATAATTAAATACAGTATGACGCAAAATTTAAACTTGCGAGCTTTAAACCATGCTATAATTCTCAAAAACATACCTGGAGTTGTGTTTTATTTCATTCACACTTGTTTGAATAACCTTTTATATTGTTTGTCTGCATCTCCAAAGCTCAAAACGCTCGTAGTTTTCAAGTTAACAGCTCCCGTTTACCTTTAGTTCGGTCAAGATTGCCAATTCCAGGGCTTAAAATTATCCAAGTGATTCTAGTGATGGTGGATGGAGTTTAAAAACACAGTGGAACAGAGTGTTTCCATATAAATACTCATTTTCATAGCTTAATAAATCATGAACAAAGACGTGATTAAAACCTTACCAATCATCATCAGTTAAGTCTCCGACATATGAAGCTAATTAAGACGTTATTATAAAGTGTTACTGTGTTATGTTTTCGGTTTTTGAAATGGATACAGTCTTAAAAACCAAGATTATGTAAACATGTGAATAAAACAAAATGCAACTTCGAATGAGCGTTTGACGAGGGCCCAAGTTAAGCCAAGTTATTTTAAAGGAGAATTCACTTTTTTTTTTTTTTTTTTTTTTTTTTTTTACAATTGGAGCCTTATTTCGGTAATAAAACAAGTTGTTTTACTCACCAAAAAAAAAAGAAAAAAAAAAAAATCAGGTTATGCTCATTAGATTTAGCTGTTTACTGTTTTCTCGGTTATATTGGTGATACACGTAGAATTCAAAAATATAGTGTAATATCGGCGTGTTAAATTTGAGACATTGTGAGTTATTCTAGATTTGTTTGGATGCTTTATGTTTCCTTTGGTATTTCACATTTTTGGCAGAAATGTAATTTGTCAACTGGACAAAAGTTTATTTGGTTGAATATGTCCAGTTGACAAACTGAATTTCTCCTTTTGCCGTGGATTTTACCTGGATGACTGAGGGATTCTGCACATATTTCGCATTTTGCAACTTTTGAAAAAAACAAACAAACAACAACAACAAAAACACGAGTTATTGGAAAGAAAATGAAAAAAAAAATCTGTGGAGAGGCAACCCCGATCGTAGTCAGAATGTCTGTTTTTCTTGTTTTTCTGTGTATTTTTGCGCTATAAAACCACTTATAATTGAATAAATGTAAAGTAGAGTTGTCTAATGTCATACTGTGGAACATTTGGGAAGCAGAGCAGTGACATCTCCATAGAAACAAGCAGGTGAAGGACCCCTCCCCCCATCCAAAAAGTTACAGTACTGACCAGGCCCTGCTGAGCTTCTGAGATCTGACAGGATCAGGCTTTGACAAGCCACTGTGGACATGTTCCACAGTGGACATGTTCCACAGTGGACATGTTCCACAGTGGACATGTTCCACAGTGGACATGTTCCACTGTGGACATGTTCCACAGTGGACATGTTCCACAGTATGACATTAACAGCTCTTACCGTACTTTTCAGACTATAAGCCGCTACTTTTTTCTCACACTTCGGACCCTGCGGCTTATAATCAGGTGCGACTTATGTATGGAGTAATTCTTTATCAAGACAGCGGATGTAGCGCGTAACCCGAGCTCCACTTCTGGTAGGTGAAAATACCTACGGTAAATAAGTGAGGAGAGTTCATGAATGAATGAAGCCTTGTTTTAGCCACTTAAAATCTACAGGTATCAACAGTTCCGTGATACTGAGTCCAGGGGTTTACTCTTAAAGTTAAACATTAAACTTTATTTTAAAGGAAAAGTAACGTTATTTTACAATCTGAGCCTTCTTTCGGTAATAAAACAAGTCGTTTGACTCACCCATATCACGTTCGTGTCATTTGGAGCTGTTTGAAGAAAGTTATGTTGTAGCGTATCCGTTAGCATGAGTATTCGGGGCATTACTTTGTGGTCTCCAAATAACACAAACTTTAGCACTTTTCAAATCATAGAAGCCCGATGTCTTAATGTAAGATTTCATTTGAAGCAAAAGTGGCCTGTAATCCGAGATTTATCCATAGTTTTCAGCTTTGCGTTTCATGTTTGGGGCCCAGGAGCAGTCCGCGCATGCGCACTGGCGTCCTCATCTACTCGAAACTATGGCTAAATCTCGGATTACAGGCCACTTTTGCTTCAAACGAAATCTTACATTAAGACATCGGGCTTCTATGATTTGAAAAGTGCTAAAGTTTGTGTTATTTGGACACCGCAAAGTAATGCCCCGAGCATATGATATGAGCCCCATGTTAACGGATACGGGATCATTACTAGAACAGAACGGCTCAACATAAGTTCTGCGATACTGCTCCAATTGACAGAAAAATGCTGTGGGTGAGTAAAACTACTTGTTTTATTGCCGAAAGAAGGCTCAGATTGTAAAAAAAAACGTTAATTTGCCTTTAAGGCTTTCAGAGGCTACAGGCTGGGCATTTTACAGTGGTGTTACTGCCATGTTTCTGCCGTGTTTCTGCCGTAGGCGCTGTTCGAAAAAAGCATGTACCGGTATTTACGTTAATTTAATAAATAAATAAAAAAAATCCTTGTGTACAAACTTTCTGTGTAAATATCTCAAGTTACAATGTGGACACCTGCGGCTTATAGTCAGGTGCGACTTAAATATGTACAAATCTTAATTAAAAAAAACATTGGTTGGTGCGGCTTATAGTCAGGTGCGCTCTATAACAGTGTTTCCCAACCAGGGGTACAAGTACTCCTAGGGGTACGCGAGCACACTGCAGGGAGTACTCGGCAGTGTCGCTGCCAGGCGCAGGGGGAGATTTTTTTTAAATTTTTTAATTCTAATTTGAGTAAATCTGAGTTAAACAAAAGAGAGAAAATGCCTGAGAATTAAAATGTCAAATTAAGGAGATGAAATAAAATGATTTTCATTTAATAATCTGTTGTGTCACGTTCTACTTTTGGAGAACTGTCAACATGTATGAGTGAGGGGGTACTCGAGGTATGACAAAAAGACTCAGGGGGTACACAAGACAAAAAAGGTGGGGAAACACTGATCTATAGTACAAAAAGTATGGTATTTTTTTAATTAAATTACAGTTTTATAGCTCAAAAATACCTAGAAAAACTGGCATTCTGACTGTGAGCGGGGTCGCCTCTCCACAGATCTGACCTGTAACTTGGTCTGGTTTGGTCTCCATGAAGATAGAAAGGTCTAATGCCTTACCAGACAAAGCAATAACGTCTTCATGGTGAAAAGCGTTTTGACGGACACTCCGCCGGAAAAGTTACACAATGCACCTTTAACACTACCACTAAACGGGTTCAATTTGGCAGTGGCTCAAATCCATCAAAATTCAGGAGCTCAAACGGTCTTCAAACAGTGGATCCGGAGGGGGTGAGGACTGGGATGGTATCGCCGTGGAGACTGCCGTGAAAGAGAAAGGTGTGCGCGCTGAAAAGCCCCATTGCGGCTTTTTCATCCAGCGCCCGGTGAGTGACAAGGAAACCATTAAGGCACCGGAGCTGGCCGAGGGGATTAGGTCCACACATGCACCGCCATTATTCAGCCTAATTAAATGGAGGCCAGGTTTACCCCCGCCACAAAGACACGAGAGAAAGAGGAGGAAATTATGGCGAGCTGGCGAATCTGAAGCATGCGCCAACACGGGGGGCGAGGGAATGTAGGGGAGGAGAAAAGGGTCTTTGCGAAAGGTTAGGAATCAAAGCAAAGGGTGAGGGGCTGTTAAAGGTGTGTGTAACAAGCGCCCCTGCTGGTTTGAAATGGCTACTGCAATCACAAAATTCAACTTCATTACGCCAAATTAACTCTCGTGAGTTTTAAGTCATGTTAGAATGTCGTTATCTCGTCAAAAACATACCCGGTGTTGTTTTTTGTTTCATTCACACATGACTTTATTAGACTGTCTGCATTTCCAAAGCTGTAAATGCTTTGTTCCACCTTGTGATGTCATGAAGCAATAGTTTTTTTTTGTTTTTTTATGATACTTAACAAAATACAATAATAAACATAAAAACAAAAACACAGGACAATACCTACAACAAATGTAAAACAACAAAAACTGCCCCTTCCCATAAACCAGTGCTTCTCAATTATTTTCTGTGCCGCCCCCCTAAGAAGAAAAAATTTCACGCCCCCCTCCCTGCGCGTGACTATAAATAGTATTATTTGTCTTGAAAATTATTAGTACACCTCTGCATATCATTGTATCCTTTTATTAACATTAAAAACAAAAAAAGAAAGAAAGAAACTTCCAACAAAGACTGCATTTTTTTCACTGAGGACTTAAATATTAATGTGTTTTTAATGCAGCTTTGCGCACATTTGTTTACATTTTACAGAAACGAAACTTAAAACCACATGGGCCATTTGCATAAATGCGCTGAAAAAATAAAAATAAAAATAAAAAAAACGCTCTCTCCTTGTGCCGCTGATGCGTCAGCTTCTGTCGGACTAAAGGACACGACTCAGTGAATATACGTGTTTTTTCTGTGACAGAGGATGTTCTGCTGATGGTGAGTCTGTTCTTATATTGCGTATTTAAGGTTGCCGCCCCCTGCCCCAGAGCGACAATGAGAGCGCCACTGCCAACTACTGTTGTTGATGTGCAATTACACTTAGTTCTAGTACAGTACGGCAAAAAAGCATGTTTTCCATGGTCACACGCGCCCCCCACTATTTGAGAAGCACTGACCTAGACACACACACCCACAAATTTAATTAAATACAATAATGTGGAAGTGCAGAATAACCACAACTGCTAGGCCCTCTTATATATACAGCTCTGGGAAAAAAACAAAACAGAAGACCACTGCAAAATTATCAGTTTTTCAGATTTTACTACTTATAGGTATGTGTTTGGGCAAAAGGAACATTTTTGTTTGAGTCTATAAACTACTGACAACATTTCCCCCAAATTCCAAATTAAAATATTATCGTTTAGAGCATTTATTTGCAGAAAATGACAAATGGTCAAAATAACAAAAAAGATCCATGTTTTCAGAGCTCAAACAATGGAAAGAAACAAGATCAAATTCATTTTAAAACAACATAATACTAATGTTTACACTTAAGAAGAGTTCAGAAATCAATATTTGGTGCAATAACCCTTATTTTTAATCACAGCTTTCATGCGTCTTGGCATGCTCTCCACAAGTCTTTCACATTGTTCTTGGGTGACTTTATTCCACTCCTGGCGCAAGAACTGAAGTAGCTCAGCTTTGTGTTTGTGTTGGAATTCAACAGACGCTGGAATGGAATGGCTGTAATACATGTAGAGATGCTGATTTCAGAAAAAAAATGCAGTGGTCTTTTATTTTTTTCCAGAGCTGTATATAATTTTTGGCCAATTTAATTTCGTTTTCTCTGACTGTCTGTCTTTTTCCTTTTTTTTTAATATGCACTGAAGTGGTAGTTTCCAAGTTAATAGCTACAGCAGTTTACTTTTTGTTCAGTAGAGATTGGCAATTCCAGGGCTGAAATCATCCAAATGATTCTAGTGAAGGTGTGTGGAGTTTAAAACCACAGTGGAGCACTTACTGTATTACCACATGACTTCACAAGGTGGAACAGAGTGTTTTCAGTTTGAGAGAAAAAGCCTAAATCTGCAGGTTTGTGCGTTAAACATGTGTGAATGAAACAAAACACAACTCCAGGTGTGTTTGTGATGGGGAAACAACATTAGAACAGAACTTCAAAAATATAGTGTAATATCGTGTTAAATTTGACACACTGTGAGTTATTCTGGATTTGTTTGGATGCTTTATGGTTCCTTTGGTATTTCACATTTTTGGCAAAAGGAGAAATTCAATTTATCAACAGGACAAAAGTTTATTTGGTCGAATATTTCCAGTTGACAAATTGAATTTCTCCTTTTTGCTGTGGATTCTACCTGGACGACTGAGGGATTTTTACACATATTTCCTATTTTGCAACTTTTGTAAAAGAAAAAAAAAAGAAAAAGAAAAAAAAAGAAAAAACATGACTTATTGGAAAGAAAACGAAAAGCAAAACCTGTGGAGAGTCAACCCCGATCGCAGTCAGAATGTCTGTTTTTCTGGGTATTTCTGTGCTATAAAACCACTTATAATTGAATAAATGTAAAGTAGAGTTGTCTAATGTCATACTGTGGAACATTTGGGAAGCAGAGCAGTGAAATCGCCATAGAAACAAGCAGGTGAATGACCCCCCCCATCCAAAAGGTTACATAGTGCACCGTCAAAACTCACAAGAGTCCTTTTTTTTTTCATAATATTGGACTTTTAATGTATAAACCGACACAATTAAACTACTTTAAACTTGCAACCGGTGCTTGGCCTGTTGGACCAGCTGACGTCCGGTCCCTGGTGGCTCTTAACCCCTGCCAAGTATCTCCACTTCGCTGGGGGGATACTTCATCCTAACAGCTCCTTGGAGACCGCGGCGTCTTCGCCAAAGCAGCAGACGAGCCGGATCTGCGAAGGAGGGGGCCCCCGGAGGGAGAGGGACGAGAAAACCAGAAACGGGAGGGGCGGACATTAGTGGATTTCACGCCCACGCACCTGCCACTTCGGATCACTCAGCCGGGATTGCACCTGACACTGACATGCAGCCGACAAAGCGAAGGAGATGAGGGGCAGATGAGAGGAGAGCGTCCCGGGAGCGAGTGTGGATGTTCGGGGCGGTGAGTGACGGGCGGCAGGCTGAGTGGGGCCGGCAGGGGTAATGGGCTGTGAATGGGCAGGGACCTGGCGCCTGTCAGGAGGGAAGCGGGAGTCTTATCTCATCCACGGAGCACCCCGTCTTGCCCGTCCTGCTCCAGCTCACCTGCCAGTCAATCCAGAGGTCGAATACGGGGTTTATTCTGTGGTCAGACCTTTCTGGTGGAGAATCCGCAATTTGGTGTCTTCACTGAGATGTTTTTGATGTTCTTGCTTTGCCTGAAATGTTTCACAATATGGTTTTAAATCAGGGGTGTCAAACTAATTTTAAACGACTCTGATCCCAAAGGGGCCGGATCAGAAAACTCATGGCAAATATAGCCCAAAAATATCAATAAGTCCAAATATTTGTGCAGAGAAACGCAAATCTATGACAGAAGTCTTTTTTATTTGATGAACTCTTTCTTTTACAAAATATTATGATATTATGAACAACCTGAAACTTTAAGAAAAATGCAAACATTTTGAAACACAATGTTTTAACATTAACTTGTTTGTATTTCACAGAATTTAGTCGTGCTTTATTTTTGCTCCTGAAACTTGGCATCTTTTAGCTGCACAACTGCATCAAGATCAGGCGCCATGTCATGAGGAGCTGCACCGTGTCCTGAGGAGCTGCTCCATGTCCTGAGGAGCTGCTCCATGTCCTGAGGAGCTTCACCGTGTCCTGAGGAGCTGCACCATGTCCTGAGGAGCTTCATCATATCCTGAGGAGCTGCTCCATGTCCTGAGGAGTTGCACCGTGTCCTGAGGAGCTGCTCCATGTCCTGAGGAGCTGCATCTTGTCCTGAGGAGCTGCACCGTGTCCTGAGGAACTGCTCCATGTCCTGAGGAGCTGCACGGTGTCCTGAGGAGCTTCACCATGTCCTGAGGAGCTGCATCTTGTCCTGAGGAGCTGCTCCATGTCCTGAGGAGCTTCACTGTGTCCTGAGGAGTTTCACCGTGTCTTGAGGAGCTGCACCATGTCCTGAGGAGCTGCACCATGTCCTGAGGAGCTTCACCATGTCCTGAGGAACTGCACAGTGTCTTGAGGAGCTGTTCCATGTCCTGAGGAGCTTCACCGTGTCTTGAGGAGCTGCACCATGTCCTGAGGAGCTGCACCATGTCCTGAGGAGCTTCACCGTGTCCTGATGAGCTGCTCCATGTCCTGAGGAGCTGCACCGTGTCCTGAGGAGCTGTTCCATGTCCTGAGGAACTGCACAGTGTCCTGAGGAGCTGTTCCATGTCCTGAGGAGCTGCATCTTGTCCTGAGGAGCTTCACCATGTCCTGAGGAACTGCACAGTGTCCTGAGGAGCTGTTCCATGTCCTGAGGAGCTGCATCGTGTCCTGAGGAGCTGTTCCATGTCCTGAGGAGCTGCATCGTGTCCTGAGGAGCTGCTCCGTGTCCTGAGGAGCTGCTCTGTGTCCTGAGGAGCTGCCCACTTCAGAATGTCATTCAAGTGCTTGTGTGTTCGTTTTGAGCGCAGTTTTGTTTTATTAATGTTCATTACTGAGAAAACCTGCTCACAAAGGCAGGTAGTCCTGAACATGCAAAGCAGAAAAGAGACGCAGAAAATTACCAATATTTTAAGAGAAAATTAAAATATTATTAAAATTGAATATTTCAATAGAAAATCAGCCGAGGGCCAGATTAAAGGTCTTGGATCTGGCCCCTGCGCCGCATGTTTGACACCCCTGTTTTAAACGCTACCACTCAAAAGTTTGGACACACTTTTTTCATTTCTCTCTCTTGAGATGTGTGTAGAATCCCTCACTCATCCAGATAGAATTGAATTTCTCTTTTTGCCATTCCTTACTCTTCTTTATTTGTATGATTACTTCTCACAGGAGGCATCAGAACTACGAACGGACCCGAGCCTCACTCTCATCTCATTCCTGGACGTCTCAAGATTTGCTTCAAGTTGATTTCATTGGTATTTTTCAGTATGTGATAAAGAAAAGTTGAAAAATGTGTTAAAAATTACACGAAGTAGAGTTCTAGTTTAGAGTTCTTATTGGTGACGTCACACTTCTGTCAAAAATGTACAACATTTTAGCACAATTTACACATACAAAACACATTTTGTCTGATCCTTTAAGCATTTCAACTAAATAAATGTATTTTATATATCAAATAATATTTTTGGTGTACTTTAGAGGAGATTTGGCCCATACGAGGTAACATTTATAGAGTTCCCTAGTGTGATATCACCATTTCCAAACAGGAAGTACAATTTGAAACAATCAAATTTAAAAAAAATCACCAAAACCAGGGAAAAAAATGTAAAGTTTTTTAGTAAAATCTTAAATAAAATGATCTTAACGTTGTTTTAGTCAAATGAGTATATCAACGAGGTTATGTTATGTTCATTATATTTAAGATTTCACAACAAAATAAAGTAAATTCGCGTAGTTTGGCGTTTTTTTAGCTTTCAAATTGTACTTCCTGGTTGGAAATCGTGACATAACGCTAGGGAATTTCATAAACGTTACCTAGCAACCATCTTTTACGAAAACTTTGGAAAAAATATGAAAAAAAAAAGTTTCTTTTGTGTAAATTTTTGACGAAGTTTTGGACAGAATTCTCCCAATGTGCTGTCATCGCTTTTTCCTGTTATTTTCAACGTATTTTTCAACTTTTGTGACTTTTGGGAATTATGTGACAGGTTTTCATGTTTTTCTAATTCATTCTGACTTGGTTTGGTGGGGTAGTACCTGTACTAAATATTGATCTTAGTTTGACATCAGGTAAGTGTCAGTTTGTGCAAATAAAAGTACAGAAATACAGGAAGTAGAGGAGAGTTTTCAAATGGAATCCCTCTGCCTGTCATCAACACATCGGAAAAGACAAATTATGAGCAAACAACACATTTTTCTGACAGATTAAACATTGATTTCACAAAATAAAGGAGGTTTTATTTATTTTTATTTGTCTAATCATAACTGTTGTGTAATTTAGACACGTTTTTGCCCTTGTTAACGTCACGGTTGCTCGGTAACAGACCTGGATTTACCTCTACGTATGTCATATCTGCTCTCAGTGTCCAACCTGAGAAGTAAAATAATAATCTTCACCAGAATAAAAAAAAAGAAAAGGTAGGTACACGTTTGAATGAAATTGTCAAATTGCTTTTCTTGATTTGGTGTAAAAGTATAATATCTACAACAGGTATTATCCCACGGAATAAAGTCAAATCTGAGAATCATAAAAACCTGTCGCGGGCACTTTAAACCGCTGGACAGAGTAGCTGTTGTGGCTCGATCTTATGTTTGGTCTGTATGTCCATCTCTGGCCTGACAGAAAACAGTAACGCACAAGTTCCCGACCAAACTATGTTCTAATTTCCCCTGACAGGCTGCTTTAAACAGGCTGGCCCCAAATCCACACCATAATTGAAAGCACATTCCTATTCCAAACAAATTAAGCACAATTAAGGCCCCTGAGTTATGAGTATCTATCACTGTGAGATGTTTTGGTAAAAATCACAGCGCTCCGGTTCAAAGTCTGGAGACCCCTTCTGCTTAATTGCCTCATTACGAGCTCCCTTCTTTGTGCCACAGGCTTCATAAATATAGACCCGGGCCGTTTCATTTGGGAATTACACTTTTGAGACGCCCCCTTAAACTAATCACTTCCACCTTTTCAATAAAACTTCATCTGTTTTCAGGCAGCCGGCCCAAACAGGCCCATTTATGGAAGCCAATTTGCTCCAGTGTGATGTATCACCGCATCTGCGACAAGGCTCTGGTGCTGGGGCTGGAGCTATCACTGCTAATGCTAATACTAGTGGTTGTTCTGATACCACTTTTGTGGCTCTGATACCGATACTTGGCCTTAGTGTACTCGCCGGTACCAATCGAGTACCAAGAAGTAGACTAATTTTACTGTTTTGTTACAGGACAAGAGCAATAAATAAAGCTACGTTCAGACTGCAGCCTGAAGTGACCCAAATACGATTTTTTTCGCCCCTATGTGACCTGTATTTGATCTTTTAAAGGTCCCATGGCATGAAATTTTCACTTTCTGAGGTTTTTGAACGTTAATGTGAGCTCCCCTACCCTGTTTAGCCCCCCCCCATGGTTAAAAGTTGTGAAATGTCTAAACTGAGCATTTGCGATCCTTTTCTGCGTTACAAAAAATCGGAGCTCAAACGGGCGAGTTTGAACAAGGCACCTTATTGACGTCAGATCGAAAAAATAAATGCAAATGCAGTTCCACCCCCGTCTGTCTGTACTCAGCGTCTCTGTAAATCACGCCCAGAGAGTTTGGACTGCGAATGCGCTAGGCAATGCAAAATGCGTTTTTTATTTGCCTGGAGGCACGTCCGAGTGTTTCTAGGCTCGGAAGTCCTTTATCTGAGCCTCTGGACCTTTGAACAGCAGTGGTTTAATTTTATTTTATGTGGAAATGTGTTTATTTTTCAATGGAACGCTTCAAATCTCTCCCCCCGTGCAAAAACAAGGAAATGGATCAGCTGTGAGCTACAGCGGCGAGCGGAGCGTTTGGCCACGCCCCCACCCTCTACTATTGGCCAGCTCTTTTCTCCTCATTTGCATTCAAGCAACAACGCCCATTATGGAGTGTTCAGCGAGAGAAAAATTACTCTTTCTCAGCTTATCTCTGTTTCTCATGCACTGAGTGTTGATTTTGAAGAAGGATTCATTTACAGTATTAGGGAACCATTAAGGAGCCATATAAAAGAATCAAGAAGTACCATGTCATGGGATCTTTAATGACACTTTTTTTCACAATTTCACAATTTTTTCAAATGCGACCCAGGCCACTTGGATATGTGGTCCTAAAACCGATACATATCCGATCTTTTCACATGCAACTTCAGTCGGCGTTCACAAATGTACATAAATGTTCTTCTTGTCATACGAAAATTTTGTATGAACTCCGTGTCAGTGAAGCGGCGAAGCACACAGTAATCCCACCACTCTTGGCTGCGACTCTGCACCCACACGTTCCTCTGTATGGAGGTCGCTGCCACTGCCCCACAAAACGCCGTGGCCAAAAACCTCGCTCTTCTCCTTCTTAATTTCCTCTTTAAAACAAATGTATCGTACGTGTGCTGCTCCGGTAGGACAGCAACTTTAATAAAGCCAGACGCTCACTCATAGCGTCCATGTTTACTTCCGTAAACACTGAGCACGCTCGCTGTATGTGACGTCATCGTGTCCTCCAATGTGCATGCTGGACACTTTTGGGGCATTTAAAGTTCACATTGGAGATCACATACAAGTCGCATTTAATTGGAAATGTGAACGCCCTCGCAAAAAAAAATCAGATTTCACAAAAAAATCGGACTTGAGCATTAAGCCCTGCAGTGTGAACGTAGACTAACTCTACTAAAAGGCTATTTTTAAAGAAAATCCATCCATTTTCTTCCACTTTCTCCATACTTTGGTCCACGGGGGCAACGGTCCAAACAGATCCGTCACCCAGATCACAGCGCACCGGCCCCTATGGATCCCCCTGCGGGTGGTGGGTCCAGGGGAGGATGGCCCCACGTCACTTGACGCAATCGGCCTTGATGTAACTTCTGTCATGGGGGCTCTAATATAGTTTTATATATTTTATTTTACAGTTTTATTCACTTCCTTTTTAGTGACATGTTAACGTAATTGGACTGTAGCCTTATAGCAAGAAGGTCAGAGGTTTGATTCCTGGACTTTTCTACATTTCTGGGTATTGTTTTGTTTGTTTGTTTTTAGGGAACCATATTCCTTCTTCTAAAGCAACTAAAGTCATATAATTCAGATTTTCACAAGATTTTTCACAAAATCTTGGTTGAAAACAACAAAAAGTTCACAATAAAAGATAATAATAAATAGATTCAGATAAAAACATGGAATTACGTGAGACATTTTGTAATTTTTCTCGAGTTTTCGGACTAAAAATCTTTAAAAACATGTTTGACAGTGTTTGCTAATGTGTACGCGGCGTGTCACCATGGTTACTGCTGAACACTTCACCACAGACATGCATTTAGAACACACAAATATCAATAGTAACTACTAGATTACAGCATTTATCATAATAATACTTTGACTACTACTATTATAAAAAACACTTTCTACTGCAGACTATGAAAGGGTGACTTATCGACTACAGCAGCAGGAAGACGTGTTCTTCAAGACATGGAAACAATTCCTTGATTACATGGAAAACAACTAAGGACGATTACTAAACTCAAACACATGTGAGGGACATGAGGATGACTTTATCCTGAGATATAAATATACTATAAGATTCTGTTTTCCCTCGTATTTATTTACGTACTTTTTATTTTTTATTTTCCCTTTTTTAATTTATTTTATTTACCTGTATTATTATTATTTTTTTATTATTATTTTTTATTATTATTATTATTATTATTATTATTATTTTATTATTATTTTTATTATTTTTGTATTATTTTTGTGACTTATTTATTTTGTTTTGTTATTATTATTATTATTTTTTTTTTTTTTTTTTTTAACTTATTGTATTTATTTATTTATTTATTATTTGTGTTTTTTACTTTTTTACTTATTTATTTTGTTTTGTTATTTTATTATTATTATTATATATTTTTATTATTATTATTATTATTACTTATTTTATTTATTATTATTTATTTATTTATTTATTTATTATTTGTGTTTTTTTACTTATTTACTTATTTATTTTGTTTCGTTATTTTTTTATTATTATTATTATTATTATTATTATTATTATTATTATTATTATTATTATTATTATTATTAATTGATTTTTCTTTTCTCTGGAGACAATTTAAGGGTTTAAGGGGAGGGGAAATGGTCACATTACACTACTACTAAAATTAATAAAAAATAATAAACATAATAATAAAATATAATAACTAAAATAATGTTTAAAATTAATAATTTCCCATGTGGATCAGTAAAGTTTGTCTAAGTCTAAATCTGCTAATTGTCTTTCTTTTTTTGGTGATATTTGCTTCATGTGCACAAAAAAGTAATAAAAAAACAAAAACAAAATTAGTAAAAAACAACATCTGCTCGTACACAATCCATGCAGTAGTTCCATTATCACAAATACCGAACCCTCGCTGCCTCCCGCCACAGCCGTTGCTTCATTATCCTTAAGTCCGTTGAGGTGCCGCGTCTGACACATCGGACCAGGTGACAGGAAGTAGGTGCCACCGTCCGCCGCTGACCAATCATGTGTCAGCTCCGTGATTGTGTGCAGCTGAAAACCTCCCGGCCGCCATCGCAAAACTCTACCCGAGCGAGACCGTGGTTTTTAATTTAATCGTATAAATGAGGTGCGCGCTCCCAGACGACATGCTGTTCCAATTTGAGATGGCGGCTTTATTGGGGGGACAGCGCGCGACTCGCGGAGAGGGGAGCGCGAGCAGCCACGGAGCATTTGTTAGTAATCCAATTCCACGTTCCAGATGGGTTCATTACCGTCACGTGGCGGAGGAGACGGTCGGAAAATAAAGCCACTTCGCTGCGTCGGAGTGAGCCCCAGCGTGAGTCTGGGGTGACGGTGTTAGCGTTACAGCTATGCTAGCGCGTGCATATTTGTGGTTGGGGCCGGATGGAGTTGTAAACGTGCACGGGTGGGATGTATGTGTGTGTATGTGGAGGGGTTAGGGCGTGCACGTGGCCACTTAAGTATGCACCGGTCAGAAGTTTTTTATTTGTGTCTTTATTTTTACTTTTTTCTACATTTTAGAAACATACAGAATACAGCAAATATATGAAGCCAAATATATGAAGTCAAATATATGAAGCCAAATATATGACGTCAAATATATGACGTCAAATATATGAAGTCAAATATATGGAATTGTGTAGCAAAGAAAATAAGTTAATTAACAGTTTTATGTTTATTTGTATATTTTTATATATATAGTCCTCATGTGGACAGGCTGTGTGTGTGTGTGTGTGTGTGTGTGTGCACGTGTGCACGTGTGCATCTGTATTTGTGTGTGTGTGTCTGTATTTGTGTGTGTGTGTGCGTGCGTATCTATGTGCATGTGTGTAGATGTGCACGTGTGCGTCTCTATTTGTGTGTGTGTGCGTATCTATGTGTGTGTGTATATGTGCACGTGTGCGTCTGTATTTGTGTGTGTGTGTGTGTGTGTGTGTCTGTATTTGTGTGTGTGTGTGTGCGTGCATATCTATGTCCATGTGTGTATATGTGCACGTGTGCGTCTGTATTTGTGTGTGTGCGTATCTATGTGTATGTGTGTATATGTGCACGTGTGCGTCTGTATTTGTGTGTGTGTGTGCGTATCTATATGTGTGTGTATATGTGCATGTGTGCATCTGTATTTGTGTGTGTGTCTGTATTTGTGTGTGTGTGTATCTATACATGTTTGTATATGTGCACATGTGCGTCTGTATTTGTGTGTGTGTGTCTGTATTTGTGTGTGTGTGTGTGTGCGTATCTATGTGTGTGTGTATATGTGCACATGTGCGTCTGTATTTGTGTGTGTGTGTCTGTATTTGTGTGTGTGTGTGTGTGCGTATCTATGTGTGTGTGTATATGTGCACGTGTGCATCTGTATTTGTGTGTGTGTGTCTGTATTTGTGTGTGTGTGCGTATCTATGTGCATGTGTGTAGATGTGCACGTGTGCGTCTGTATTTGTGTGTGTGCGTATCTATGTGTGTCTGTATTTGTGTGTGTGTCTGTATTTGTGTGTGTGTCTGTATTTGTGTATGTGTGTATCTATGCATGTTTGTATATGTGCACATGTGCGTCTCTGTGTGTGTGTGTCTGTATTTGTGTGTGTGTGTGTCTGTATTTGTGTGTGTGTATGTATTTGTGTGTGTGTGGTGTGTGTGTGTCAGTGTGTATATGTGCACGTGTGTCTGTATTTGTGTGTGTGTCTGTATTTGTGTGTGTGTCTGTATTTGTGTGTGTGTGTGTGCATATCTATGTGTGTGTGTATATGTGCACGTGTGCGTCTGTATTTGTGTGTGTGTCTGTATTTGTGTGTGTGTGGTGTGTGTGTGGTGTGTATATGTGCACGTGTGTCTGTATTTGTGTGTGTGTGTGTGTGTCTGTATTTGTGTGTGTGTGTGTGTGTGTGTGTGTGTGTGCGCACGTGTGTGTGCGTCTGGCAGTGTGTTCAGTGACTGATGATCACGGAAGAGGGTCCTTAGTCAAACTCGAGAAAAAAAAAGAATACAGGGAGGGAAAGAGAGAAGAGGGTGAATGAGAGAAAGAGGGAGAAAGAGAGGAAGAAATGTGGGGAGAGAGAAAAGTAGAAAAATGAGGGGAGGGGGTCAGAAATAAGAAGAATGTAGACAGAGAGAGAATGAGGGAGGGAGAGAGAGGAAAGTAGAAAACTGAGGGAAGATGGTAAGAAACAACGAGAATAATAGACTGCGTGGGAAGGAAAAGAGAGAGGGGGCGGGAGAGAGAGGGAGGGGGGGGAGAGAGAGAGGGAGGGGGAGAGAGAGGAAAGTAAAAAAATAAAATAAATAAGAAAGATAGAATAATAGACGGGAGGTAGAGAGAGAGTGAGAAAGAAGGGGAGGGAGAGAGAGTGAGAAAGAAGGGGAGGGAGAGAGAGTGAGAAAGAGAGGAAAGTAGAAAAATCAGGGAAGATGGTAAGAAATGGAGAATAATAGGCAGAGGGGGAGGTAGAGAGAGGGGGAGGTAGAGAGAGAAAGAGAGATGAAAGTAGAAAAATGAGGAAAGATGGTAAAAAATAAAGAGAATTAGAGAGAGACAGAGAGAGAGAAAAGTAGAAAAACGAGAGGAGATGGTCAGAAATCGAGAATAATGGACAGAGGAGGGAGGTATAGAGAGAAAGAGAGAGGGGATAGCCATAACGCAGCTCCACTCACATGTGAAGATGAGCGATAATGTGCCCGGGCCCCTCGCTGCGTTCATCGGCCCCTGAGTGCTCGCTCACCCGGCCCCTTATCTTCCCCTGACAGCCGTAATAGAATATGCATAGCACTATTAGCATACAAGCTAATGGCACCCTAGGGGGGGAGGGCACCCACATAAAACTTTAAGTAGAAATCAAAACACTGGAGGGAGACGGGGGGAGAAGAAAGACTCTCATTGTCACCCGGCGCTGCGAGTGAGCCCGAGGGTGCAGGGAGTCGCGACGGGTGCTCCGGCGGTATGCGAGACCAGCTGTCGTAACGCTCCCGTGCACATCTGTCTGAGGTTTAATAAAGTACGGATATGTAAACAAAGCATTTTATCACGCAAAGGACAAGTTAAATATGATACGAACGTCAAAATAGAATAAAGAAGATTTGAAGTCGAACAATCGCAAAGAAAAAAAGGTTGAATGGATAGATCAGTCCTGTCATAAAATGTTAAAAGCCCATTTGAAAGCAGGTGTTTTTGAGATAAATAAAAATAAAAAAATAGAGAAAAAAATAATTTGACTGGATACTACAGAATAAGACGCATTAAATTAGAAGTGTCGACAACAGGGTGTAATACGTTTTTAGAGCAATATAATGTATATCGATATATATACGAAACAATATGATTACAAAAGGATTTGCCTGGATTGGACCTATGGTCATGAGATCGCGGATACAAGCGGCCGAAATGAGTTTCCTCTGCAGGGAGATAGGGATAGGGTGAGGAGCTCAGAGTAGAGCGGCATTAACATAGGTATCGGCCGATATTGCTAAATTTTAACACATCGGTATCGGCCTGATGTGTAAAAATAGGCCGATATTAACGAGCAATATTTGTCAGTATCCCTCGAATTAACGTTTTCTCACATTTCTCTCTCGTTTAACCACTCAAACGTTTGTAGATTTTCAACAAAATATATTAATAGTGAAGCGTGGGGGCGAAGTGTGTGCGTGGACACGTGCGCTCATCATGCTCAAATCCGTGATAGCATAACCAGCGCATGACCGTGCGTCCCACCCGGGGCTGCGAGCATGTGACCCGTGTCCAAACCGGGACCACGTCCACGGTCCTGAGGAGGAGGCACGCAGTCCGAGCACATCAAACCTCGACATGAACGAACGCAAGAGCCGCACGAAACCAGGCAAAGAGCCGCACGCAGTGGTCTAATCCTGGTTTAGACCTGGTCTAGTCCTGGTTTAGTCCAGGTCTAGACCTGGTCCAGTCCTGGTTTAGTCCACGTTTAGTCCTGGTCTAGCCCCGGTCTGGTCCTGGTCTAGTTCCAGTCTGGTGCCGGTCCCCCCCCCCGCATCCCCCATCTATAACATCAAACGGCAAAGGTTCCTTAGCCAATCAGGACGCAGAACACAATGTTACACTAAAAAAAAAAAAAAAAAAGAAATTGAAAAAATGTTTTAAAAATCAGGAGTCAAAAGACATTTTGAAAATAAAAGAAGACATTCAAAAATTCATTTTGCATGATTTTCAGTCTGTATAAAATGTTATCTCAGAATTAAAAATAAATAAATATAGGTATCGGCTAATATCGGTATCGGCCGATAACAGCAACATTAATATCGGATATCGGTATTGGCTAAAATTTTCACATCGGTGCATTCCTACTGGATTGTTATGTCGCAGATAAAAATCCAGACTTTTCCCACACAGTTTATAAGCCTATAAGCCATCAGCAGCATTAGCATTAGCATTCACATTTCCCTAAGACTTCATTTATTTATTTTCTCATTCATTCCCATTGCTGACAACAGAGGGAGCTCCAACGCGTAAATGCCTCACTGTAAACGGAAATGTAGTTTATAATGTTTTAATTATTATGCATATTATATTATTTTTCTAAGTTAGAAAATGAACAACTTAACCCAAGGTGTCCAAAAGCATGTTTAAAAGTGCATTGTGTATCTTTTCTGTTAGACTTTTGTTATTGCTTTGTCTGGAATGTTTCACAGTGGCCACATTTACATGATGTTTATTTAATTCTGAATTAATTGTTCCATATTAAATAGTTCGGAATTAAATTATTCTCCTTCAAGTTTACATGGAAATAATAATTCTGAATTGCAAAACACGTTAAATCGGCTTTATTTAATTCCGCTCAACGTCTGAGGGATGGGAAGGGTTCTGATTGGACAGGGACACGAACGGATTTATGTTTTCCATTCTCTCTTTTCATTATTTGTAGTTCTTCCAGCGAACTTATTAAAATAATTGTTTTAGTTCGAGACCGTTTGCGCCGGGCCTCATCGCGTCAGAAGTGCGACCCAACGAGCATGCGCCGAATGACTGGAATTATTTTTAAGAAGAATAAAGTTTTACATGATCGAGGAATAAATTTATTCGGCTTTAAAATCGGAATAAACTACCCACTTAATTTGGATTTAAGTTTAATTAAATTTTGTTCAGAATTAAAGCTCTCATGTAAATGACTGCGTGCACATGGACGAGTGTAATCCGACTGCAAACGGATTGGGATCGTATCGAATTCATGTGCACAGGCTAAGGATCGTATAGGGATTGGTTTCCCAAATCCGATTGGAACCCCTGGCTTAGGCATCCGTTCGGTGCCGCCTTGTGCACGATGTCAGATTGGATTGGCGTACTGCGCATGCGCGGGAATTTTCGCCAGGGTTTCACCCGGAGGCACCGACGCCGTCATAAGTAGCTAAAAGTCAGACGAAATCATGGCTGCGAAGAAAGAATGCACAACACGTACACCAATGCTGCTCTGTCAAACTCCTCGAGCGCCATCTTTGTATACCGCCACATAGTTTGTTGTGTTTTTATTGAGTAGCCATCACCCGGAAGTAGTTGGACTACAGCGCCACATAGCGTAGCGGAGCCGGCCAGGTCGCTGACCATTATCCGATTACACGAGTTTCATGTGCACTGGGATTATAAGACAGACCACCCGCCGAGTAACGGGATCGGATTTGGAGAAATCCAATCCGATCCTACCATGTGCACGCAGTGAATGTGGCAAGTATGGTATTAAACCTTTCTATCTTCATGGAGACCAAATCAAACCAAGTTCCAGGTCAGATCTGTGGAGAGGCGACACTGCTCACAGTCATAATAACACTTTTTCAAAGTATTTCTGAGCTGTAAAATTACATCCAATTTAAAACAAAAAGTAAGGTAGAGCTGTTTTAAGTCATACTGTGGAACATTCCAGGCATGATCTCTCCGTCTCCAAGCAGGTGACGGACCCCGAACCAAAAAGTTACACAATGCAATATGTGTTCTTTAAAAGCACATACACTTCCACTTTCCCTCTGTCCCTGCGAGTCTTTGGTTAGTGTACAAACCCGAATGTAGCGTAATAAGCCAATAACATCAGTAATTGCGTCGTCAATTGTAATTATGGTGATTAGGCAGTGCCCTTTGATATGCGCAGTGCAGATATGAGCCATATGTGAACAAGGCACAATTATGCTAATCATCGCACATGTGGGAGGGTGGCTGCAGTGTGAAGTACAGTTCACTACCGTCATTCTGAAAAATGGCCAATTTAGGTTTAATATTGTGACCAGGTGCCAGTTAGGGTAAGCTTTAATATGCACTCAGTAATGTTCGGTCAAATTGGGTATACAAGAGGAGAAAGGAGAAGTTTTCAAGGTCTTTGTTATAGCGATAAACACACCTGTAACTGAACCTTTGAGTTCTTCTCTCAAACAGAAAACACTGTACTCCAGCTTGTGATGCCTTGTGCTCCACTGTGTTTTTAAGCTCCATACACCGTCATTACAACCAACTGGATAATTTCAGCCCTGGAATTGCCAATCTCTAATGAGCAAAAGGTAATAGTTAGATACTAATTTGAAAAGGTGGAACAGAGCATCCCAGTAGTGTGTGAATGAAACAAAATATAACTCCAGGTATGTTTTTGAGGAGGCAACAACATTCCAACATCACTTAAAGATCAATTTTGAGTAAATTTTGCATAATAATGGACTTTATTACTGTGGAACATTTCTGGTAAAACAATAAATAACAAGCAGATAGTAAGTTTATTCATACGAGCGGCAAAGACAGACCCGGGCTCACCTGCGCAAGACAAATCCAAATCCACTTTATTTCTGTGCTGTACATATAAAGATAACAATAAAAACAACAGGTATTAAAAAGACAACAGAAGGTAGAAATGCTTAAATTAACCTGGCCAGTCCAACCCAGACTCACCTGCAGACACACACAGAGTCACCTGCAGACAGACCCAGAATCACCTGAGGACAGACCCAGACTTAGACTGCCCCCCTTAATATTTTTTTAAGGGGGCAATGAGTTTATCACAGGGGGCGGGGTCGCGTTGCGTCGCGCGCACACACACACACATCCCACTCCTCGCGGGCGTAATGGGTCAGGCGTGCTCCTCGAGAGCTCGTGTATTTAGACTACACCTTTGTAAGAGACTGACTAAGAGTAAAAAGTGAGTTTTTTTTATTATTATTATTTGAACGTAGACCCTCAGTCACGTGATCTCCTGCATACCACAAAATCAAGCCAACAACTGATCTGAGCAACGCCAAGAGAGAGTACATTAACGCCACACAGCCCTCCACCACAAGCGCAAACACAGCGCATATGGGCAATGCGCAACACAGCGCAACTCTCACATCTGAGGGGGCGGGACTGATGACGTGAGGGGGCGTCACCACCAAACGCCCCCTCGTGGCGCCGGCCGTGCCTGCAGACAGACCCAGAATCACCTGCAGACAGACCCAGTTTAACCTGCAGACAGACCCAGACTCACCTGCACAGACAGACCCAGACTCACCTGCAGACAGACCCAGAGTCACCTGCAGACAGACCCAGACTCACCTGCACAGTCTCAGAGTCACCTGCAGACAGACCCAGAATCACCTGCAGACAGACCCAGAGTCACCTGCAGACAGACCCAGAGTCACCTGCAGACAGACCCAGAATCACCTGCAGGCAGACCCAGTTTAACCTGCAGACAGACCCAGACTCACCTACACAGACAGACCCAGAATCACCTGCAGACAGACCCAGAGTCACCTGCAGACAGACCCAGAATCACCTGAGGACAGACCCAGACTCACCTGAGGACAGACCCAGAGTCACCTGAGGACAGACCCAGACTCACCTGCACAGACAGACCCAGACTCACCTGCACAGACAGACCCAGAATCACCTGCAGACAGTCTCAGAGTCACCTGCAGACAGACCCAGAATCACCTGAGGACAGACCAGGAATCACCTGAGGACAGACCCAGACTCACCTTCACAGACAGACCCAGAATCACCTGCAGACAGACCCAGAATCACCTGCAGACAGACCCAGAATCACCTGCAGACAGACCCAGACTCACCTGCAGGTAGACCCAGACTCACCTGCAGATAGACCCAGACTCACCTGCAGGTAGACCCAGACTCACCTGCAGATAGACCCAGAATCACCTGCAGATAGACCCAGAATCACCTGCAGACAGACCCAGAATCACCTGCAGACAGTCTCAGAGTCACCTGCAGACAGACCCAGACTCACCTGCAGACAGACCCAGACTCACCTGCAGGTAGACCCAGACTCACCTGCAGATAGACCCAGACTCACCTGCAGACAGACCCAGACTCACCTGCAGGTAGACCCAGACTCACCTGCAGATAGACCCAGAATCACCTGCAGATAGACCCAGAATCACCTGCAGACAGACCCAGAATCACCTGCAGGCAGACCCAGACTCACCTGCAGGCAGACCCAGACTCACCTGCAGACAGACCCAGAGTCACCTGCAGGCAGACCCAGAATCACCTGCAGACAGACCCAGACTCACCTGAGGACAGACCCAGACTCACCTGCACAGACAGACCCAGACTCACCTGCACAGACAGACCCAGAATCACCTGCAGACAGACCCAGAGTCACCTGCAGACAGACCCAGAATCACCTGTGGATAAACCCAGACTCACCTGAGGACAGACCCAGAGTCACCTGCAGACAGACCCAGAATCACCTGCAGACAGACCCAGAGTCACCTGCAGACAGACCCAGAGTCACCTGCAGACAGACCCAGAATCACCTGAGGACAGACCCAGACTCACCTGAGGACAGACCCAGAGTCACCTGCAGACAGACCCAGAATCACCTGCAGACAGTCTCAGAGTCACCTGCAGACAGACCCAGACTCACCTGCACAGACAGACCCAGAGTCACCTGCAGATAGACCCAGAATCCCCTGTGGACAGACCCAGAATCACCTGCAGACAGACCCAGAGTCACCTGAGGACAGACCCAGACTCACCTGCACAGACAGACCCAGACTCACCTGCGCAGACAGTCTCAGAGTCACCTGCAGATAGACCCAGAGTCACCTGCAGGAAGAGGCAGGAGCAGAAGTGTTGGCGCTTCTTCTGATCCAAGTGCTTTTCGATACAATTCCAAAGTGCTTTTACTCCCAGAGTAAGTCGGCCGGAGGTCAAACACTTTCAGATGACCGCTCTCAAACCGGTGGCAGTGTGAAAACCACTTTAATGTGACTATTGCTTTTCTGAGACATTTTAGTAGAGCAGGGCATTCAAAACTAAAAACAGCACTAAATAAGAAAAAGAGTGTACATCAGGACTGGGCTCACACCAGGACCAAACCAGGACAAATGTGAGTGCTCCACCTTGTCATTGGCCAATCTCGTCTGATTTCAGAAAGGAACAGTAAATCTTTTCTTTAGTGGTGCTTGGTGTGAAAAGTCTGAGAGCTGTTGCATTAGATCACAAGTTTCTTTTGGTCATCATTATTGTATTAAAGCGCTTATATTACACAAAGTTACCAAGTTGTGTCTTATTTCATTTACACATATTGGAGGAACCCTTTATTATTGGTCCATCTGCATCCAAAGCTCAAATTGCTCTGTTCCACCTTGTGATGTGGTGTCATTGGCAATTCCAGGTCTGAAATTATCCAAGTGACTCTAGCGAAGGTGTATGAGTCTGAAAACACAGTGGAGCACTTATTGTATTACCACATGAGGTGTGTAAGAGTGTTTTCAAGTGGAGAGAAGAGCTTAAGGCTGCGTCCCATTACCCCTACCCCTTTATCTATGTCTTTGTCTTGCCCATTGATAATGAGCTGAGAGGACTCGGGGTACGAATGTTCCCTTAAGAAATGGGACACTATTCGATTACCGTTTGCGTCATCGTCCCTCGTCTCTACCTGAGCTGCTACGTCTACAGAGGCAACGACAATTGACACAAACAAACGTAAACAAATGTCAGGGATTATCGGGTACCTCAGCTCGACAAAAAAACTAGCTTGTTTATACATGAAAGTTCGATGAAAACGATAACGTTGCCTAAACAGACATCACCACAATTAAAACCGCAACAACAGTTTACTAAAAGTAATAGAACATAAGCGTCATCATTGTAAACCTGCTAAACTGTTAATCGATCATTACAACTGGTGAAAATACATTTATGAGACTCCTTGGCTGGTCGATGTGACGCTGCCATCCTGATCCCAAAAGTCTTGGTTTAGTCCTGGTTTAGTCCTCGTTATGTTCTGGTTTAGTCCTGGTTTACTCCTGATTTAGTCCTGGTTTGTTCTGGTTTAGTCCTGGTTTAGTTTTGATTTAGTCCTGGTTTTGTTCAGGTTTAGTCCTGGTTTAGTTTTGATTTAGTCCTGGTTTTGTTCAGGTTTAGTCCTGGTTTAGTTCTGGTTTAGTCCTGGTTTTGTTCAGGTTTAGTCCTGGTTTAGTCCTGGTTTTGATCTGATTTAGTCCTGGTTTAGTCCTCGTTATGTTCTGGTTTAGTTCTGGTTTAGTCCTGGTTTAGTCCTGGTTTTGATCTGATTTAGTCCTGGTTTAGTCCTCATTATGTTTTGGTTTTGTCCTGGTTTTGTTCTAGTTTAGTCCTGGTTTAGTTCTGGTTTAGTCCTGGTTTTTATTTGATTTAGTCCTGGTTTAGTCCTCGTTATGTTTTGGTTTTGTTCTGGTTTAGTCCTGGTTTAGTTCTGGTTTTGATCTGATTTAGTCCTGGTTTAGTCCTGGTTTAGTCCTCGTTATGTTCTGGTTTAGTCATGGTTTAGTTCTGGTTTAGTCCTGATTTTGTTCTGGTTTAGTCCTGGTTTTGATCTGATTTAGTCCTGGTTTAGTCCTCGTTATGTTCTGGTTTTGTGCTGGTTTAGTCCTGGTTTAGTTCTGGTTTAGTCCTGGTTTTGTTCTAGTTTAGTCTTGGTTTAGTTCTGGTTTTGTTCTAGTTTAGTCCTGGTTTAGTTCTGGTTTAGTCCTTGTTATGTTCTGGTTTAGTCCTGGTTTAGTCAAAGTTTCTCCAGTTAAATCCTGGTTCAGTTATAGTTAATCCCGGTTTAGTCCTTGTTCTCCTGATCCCAAAACCTGCCTGAGCTTGTAGGCGTAACCCTTCGTTTCAAGTCTGGTCGAGAGCTTACTTCGTTTCAAGGGGTATGTAGCCCGAGGTCGTGGCCCGAGCCCTTGATCAAAATTAGAATCAGGACACCCCTTGCCCTCACATGAACGCGCAAAACCAAGGGGTAGGGGTAAGACGAAGGGGTAAGACAGAGGAATGGGACACAGCCTAAATATGGAGGATGTGTGTGTTAAACATGCGTAAATGAAGTAAAACACAACTCCAGGTCTGTTTTTGATGAGGAAACGTTATAACATGCATCAGAAAATACCGTAATATGAACCCTTTGACGTATTTACGCTAACAACAAGCTAACCATTCACTAATTTGGCACCCCTTTATTGAAGCTATGTCATAAGAAATTACCCAAGCTAACATTATGGTTCTTTACTGTGGGTCTCTGAATGCCGTTGAGCTAATTACGATCAGTGTGTGTGCCAGCTATCCGTCCAGCTCTGACACCTCCCCAAACAGTGATTATAGGAGCGGCGCATAATTAGACTTGGCTGGTCTTTTATGGCCCAGTTTGCCCCTTCTAATTGGCCAGTGCTCGGACCGACCCATAAAGACCTCCACTCTGCGCTCTCTAGTCAACGTTATTAAAACCGCCAGATGCTATTAAAGGTCCGGTGCCCTGATGTAAAATTTGTCTTGCCGCTAGGACTATCACCATAACAAATTTGGAAGCGCGATACATTGCCACAGAGAAATACTGCGATAAAAAATTATACTGAAACAACTTCAACTTCATGCTACTGACACAAAGCAATGTGTCAAATCCAGTAAACTAATTTTTAAATAGACAATATCATTTAATGATATTGTCCAAAAACCCATAATTAGCCATAGAAGTTATTTATTTTATTCTCTACAGCTCAAATCTTATCATATTACATAAAAGTGACAAAAATCTCTCTAGTGACGATCACTGCGTGCACATGGTAGTCAGCGGGTGGTCTATCCTTAGATCCGAATGCACATGAAACTCGTGTAATCAGATAATGGTCAGCGACCTGGGCGGCTCTGCTACGCTATGTGGCGCTGTAGTCCAACTATTTCCGGGTGATGGCTACTCAATAAAAACACAACAAACTACGTGGCGGTATACAAAGATGGCGCTCGAGGATTTGACGGAGCAGCATTGGTGTACGTGTTGTGCATTCTTTCTTCGCAGCCATGATTTCGTCTGATTTTTCCGGCAACAATCGCTACTTATGACGGAGTCGGCGCCTCCTGCCACTTCCGGGTGAAATCCCTGGCGAAAATTCCCGCGCATGCACATTATGCCAATCCGATCCAATATCGTGCACAAGGCGGCACCGAGTGGATTACTATCGGCCTAAGAGAGGGGTTCCAATCGGATTTGGGAAACCAATCTCTATACGATCCTTAGCCTGTGCACATGAATTCGATATGATCCCAATCCGTTTGCAATCGGATTACACTTGTCCATGTGCACGCAGTGGATGTTGAAATTCCCGTCACAACTGGAAAGCGTCAACTCCGTCAGTCCATTTATTTAAACAGTGCTGGAGTGAGTTTAAGCTTTAAGTGAGGTCAACATGGCAGAGAACACACTGAACATAAAGAAACATTCTGCAGTGTTCCATTCATTAATTTTTTCATTCATCTTCTTCCGCTTTTTCCATTCTCTGGGTCACAGGGGCAGCAGTCCAAGCAGTGTTCCACTGCCCAGAACACAATGCACCAGCCCTCATGAATCCTCCTGCAGGTGGTGGGTCCACAGGAGGACGGCTCACGTCACAACGGGCCTTTATCGGCATTTATCTTCTGCCATGGGGGCTACTAGTGTCCGCAGACACTGGGGGCGAGGTGGGGTTAAGTGTCTTGCCCAAGGACACAACAGCAGCGCTCATCTGTGGGAGCTGGGATCACACACGGTCCACGCGTCAAGAGCAGGATTCGAACCGCCAACCCCTGGATCACTAGGCAAGCGCTCTACCAACTGAGCTACTGCCGCCCCACTCTCAGGAAACTCAGGAAAAACCTGCAATTCTGTCAACTCCATCAGCCGTCAACTCTGTCAGATTTCAGCTCCGACTGAGTTGACAGGTCGCTGACGGAGTTGACATATGTACTTTTAGCCTCTAAATGAGAGAATAGACTAAGGCTGCATCCCATTTCTCTGTCTTACCCCTTCGTTTTACCCCTCCTACCCCTTGGTTTTGCGCCTTCATGTGAGGGCAAGGGGTGTTCCGATTCTAATTTTGTTAAGATAAGATAAAATAATCCTTTATTTGTCCCCCAATGGGGAAATTGCAGTCTCACAACGCAAGTTTCAGAAACAGTTGGAAAAAAGAGCATGCATCAAAAATTAAGATAAATAATAATAAGTATGTACATTCAACAACAAAAAAAACACAACACTGTAAGGTTAAAAGGCACAGGAATGCTGCACAATAAATGTCTTTGGTTCTGAGCAGTGAACAAACAGCAGTTAAAGTGACTCCAGTTCAGTAATATATAATATCACTACAATAAAGTGACTCAGATGATTGTGTACAGTGCAGTGATGGACAGTGGTGGTTAAATAAATAAGTAGCAGGTAAAGTGACTTTAAATAATATTGCACATGTAATTATTACTAAGGAGATGACACATGGTTGCTATGGAGATGAACATGACTAGCATTGATCATTGTACAGTCTGACAGCAGCAGGAAGGAAAGATCTGCGAAATCTCTCTAACACAGCGAGGGTGAATCAGTCTGTCACTGATGCTGCTCTCTAGAGCCGACAGGACATCCTGCAGGGGGTGAGACTCATGGTGCAGCATAGACATGAGTTTAGCCAGGACCCTCTTGTCCCCCACCTGCTGCACCGAGTCCAGAGGACAGCTCAGGACTGAGCTGGACTTCCTGATGACCTTGTCCAGTTTCTTCTTCTCCCTTTCTGTGACGGTGCTGCTCCACCAGACCACACCGTACAGGATGGCTGATGCCACCACAGAGTCATAGAAGGTCCTTATGAGTGGCCCTCTCACTCCAAAAGGCCCGAGTCTCCTCAGGAGATAGAGCCGACTCTGGCCCTTCCTGTACAGTGCATCTGTGTTATGAGTCCAGGTACTTGTAAGAGTCCACTCTCTCAATGTCCCTTCCCTGGATGTTCACTGGTGAGGGGGCAGTAGAATGGCATCTCCGGAAGTCCACCACCATCTCCTTGGTCTTACCCGCGTTGATGAGAAGGTGGTTCCGCTGACACCAGTCCACAAAGTCCTGTATTAGTCCTCTGTACTCCGCGTCATCATCGTCTGTGATGAGACCAATGATGGCAGAGTCATCAGAGAACTTCTGCAGGACACAGCTGTCCGTGTTGTGTCTGAAGTCTGCAGTGTAGAGGGTGAAGAGGAAGGGCGCGAGGACCGTGCCCTGGGGCGCCCCCACACTGCAGGTCATGAGGTCAGACACACAGTCCCGGGCTCTCACAAACTGGGGCCGGTTTGTGAGGTAGTCCAGGATCCACTCAAAGGCTCGGGTCACGACCTCGGGCTACATACCCCTTGAAAAGAAGAAAGCTCTCGACCAGACTTGAAACGAAGGGGTACGCCTACAAGCTCAGGCAGGTTTTGGGATCAGGATGGCAGCGTCACATCGACCAGCCAAGGAGTCTCATAAATGTATTTTCAGCAGTTGTAATTATCGATTAACAGTTTAGCAGATTTACAATTATGACGCTTATGTTCTACGTTACTTTTAGTGAACTTTTGTTCCGGTTTTAATTGTAGTGATGTCTGTTTAGCCGACGTTATCGTTTTTATCGAACTTTCATGCATAAACGAGCTAGTTTTTTTGTCGAGCTGAGGTACCCGATAATCCTTGACATTTGTTTACGTTTGTTTGTGTCAGTTGTTGTCGCTTCTGTAGACGTAGCAGCTCAGGTAGAGGCGAGGGACGATGACGCAAACGGTAATCGAGTGGCGTCTCATTTTTTAGGGGAACATTCGTACCCCGAGCCCTCTCAGCTCGGTATCGAGGGGCAAGACAAAGATGTAAATAAAGGGGTAGAGGAAGGGGTAAGACAGAGTAATGGGACGCAGTCTTACACTTAGATTTAGGCAAACTTTATTGATCCACAAAGGAAATTGTTTGGGTGCAATAGCTCACTAATCAAATATAATATAGAACAGAGGGTAAAAAAATAGATGGAATAACAAGAAAAGAGCAAGAGACCAGTGTCAAATGAGACATAATTATAAAAAAAAATAAAATAAAATAAATGTATATGTACAAATCTGAATAAAATACAAAAATGACTAATAAAATATAAAATACAATATCAAATAAAATATCCAATCACAGCTATATACAGTTGTAGGGAGTATTATCTCCTCTGTGGGTGAGTCCAGCAGTTTGTCCAGTGTCCTCTTGTCCCTCACTGTGACAATGTCTCCATTATCGTATCGTATGATTATCAACCCCAAACATTTGCAAAACATGTGATTTTGATCTTGCGGTGATATTGTTTTGTTTGGTCTATCCTCTATCAATTTTTATGGATCAAAAACAAACTTCCTTATTTCTAAACAGCAGTAAATCATTAAATTATCTTCAAAAGTCATCTCTTTAGGATCAACCATTTCTTCTTTAGAGACAGAAAAAACAAACTCACGTAAGTTTCATTATTAGTTTAACAAAGGCTACGTATAGATTAGATTTCAGACATTAAAGGGGACTTGACTGAAGGAAATAGGCAGCAGATTGTCGTCTTGTAAACAGACGTCTCCTAACTGCAACAGATTCATTTAAAAATAAAACCTATCGGATGTCTTTATACTTCAGCTTCACAAAATGTCAAACTGCGCAACTTTTTGTACTCATTAAAAACATACACGGAGCAGTGTCGTGTTTAAAGGTGATTTTCTAACTTTTTGGAGCTGCTTCACCTGTTTGTTTCTATGGTTATGTCATTGCATCGCCTGGAATGTTCCACAGTATAACCCGGCCCATTCATTTGTGTCCTTTATAGTGGACATTGAGTTAACGAGTCGATCTTTTTTTAACAAGTCGATCTTTTTTGAGATAGACTCTAGATTGTGGCTGCACTATGATTAAATATATATATATATATATATATATATATATATATATATATATATATATATATATATATATATATATATATATATATATATAAATAAATACATAAATAAAAATAAATACATAAAAATGTATTCATGTAATGAATAAAACATAACAAATAAAAATGAATTAATTATATATAAAAATAAAAATATATAAATAATACATAAGAAATTAAAATAAATGCATGAATAAATAAGAAATTAAAAGGGAATCTAAAAACTTTTTGAGGCGACTGTAGAAGCTCGTCAGTGATGTTGGTCATAAAAAAAATATACAGTCCATTACAGAGGACAGGTTACAACATTATGAATAAAAAATATATATAACAAAATGTAAATGCTACACAGCAAAAAAGCTTGTCCAAAATTTAAGATATAAACACTTAAATCTATCAGAAAATGACTTAAAAGTAGTGAAATGATCTGTCCATGCAGAAAGATAATATTACTTGACAAGTTCTCTTAAAATAAACTCCCTCTAGACTAGAATTAAGCAGTTTCTGAACTACTAAGTAGATAATAAATCTGAAAACAAGATCGATAACCTGATAAGAGTTTAAAAATCTTGGCCAGATCAGAGAATTTGCAGTGTAAGATGTTAATTTACCTCTGTGGCGGGATTCTTGAAGAATTCAGGCTTAGTCGAGATAAGCGTTTTAAGGTGATTTATTGTGCTCCCACAGTGCAAAAAAAAAAAGGTGTCCAATGTGTGTGAAAAAATATTTACAGTGCTGGCGTGATATATACAAAAACAGTTTTTTAACAGACTTCCCCGAATGGTTTGCCAGAATTTCTTTGAGGCCGTCCGATAGTCCTCCTCCATGGCCTCTCCGAACTCCTCCCAAACCCGAGTTTTTGCCTCTACGACCACCCGGGCTGCAGCACGCTTGGCCCGCCGGTACCTGTCAGCTGCCTCAGGAGTCCCATGAGCCAACAAGGCCCGATAGGACTCCTTCTTCAGCCTGACGGCATCCCTTACTTCCGGTGTCCACCACCGGGTTCGGGGATTGCCACCGCGACAGGCACCACAGACCTTACGACCACAGCTACGGGCGGCCGCATCAACAATAGAGGCCGAGAACAGAGCCCATTCGGACTCTATGTCCCCAGCCTCCCCCGGAATCCAGGAGAAGCTCTCCCGGAGGTGTGAGTTGAAGGTGCCCCTGACAGAGGGCTCTGCCAGACGTTCCCAACAGACCTTCACAATACGCTTGGGCCTGCCAGGTCTCTCCGGCTTCCTCCCCCGCCAGCGGACCCAACTCACCACCAGGTGGTGATCAGTTGACAGCTCTGCCCCTCTCTTCACCCGAGTGTCCAAGACACGCGGCCGGAGGTCAGATGACACGACAACAAAGTCGATCATCGACCTCCGTCCTAGGGTGTCCTGGTGCCATGTACACTGATGGACACCCTTGTGCTCGAACATGGTGTTCGTTATGGACAAACCGTGGCGAGCACAGAAGTCCAATAACAGAACACCGCTCGGGTTCAGATCAGGGAGGCCGTTCCTCCCAATCACCCCTCTCCAGGTGTCACTGTCGTTGCCCACGTGAGCGTTGAAGTCCCCCAGGAGAACAATGGAGTCCCCGGTCGGTGCACTGTCCAGTACCCCTCCCAGGCACTCCAAGAAGGCCGGGTACTCTGCACTGCTGTTCGGCCCATAGGCCGACACAACAGTGAGAGACCTGTCCCCGACCCGAAGGCGCAGGGACGCGACCCTCTCGTTCACCGGGGTGAACTCCAACACTCGGCAGCTGAGCTGTGGGGCAATGAGCAGGCCCACACCAGCCCGCCGCCATTCCCCACGGGCAACGCCAGAGAAATGGAGGGTCCAGCTCCCCTCAAGGAGTTGGGTTCCAGAGCCCAAGCTGTGCGTGGAGGTGAGGCCGACTATATCTAGTCGGTAACGCTCAACCTCCCGCACAAGCTCAGGCTCCTCCCCCCCCAGCGAGGTGACATTCCATGTCCCCAGAGCTAGTCTCCATGTCCGGAGATCCGGCCGTCGAGGCCCCCGCCTTCGACTGCCGCCCAGATCTCTCTGCACCCGGCCTAAAAAAAAATCGGAGCTGTAATTTCCGTTTGGTTTGGTCTCCATGCCGATAGAAAGGTTGAATGCCATACTGTGAAACATTCCAGACAAAGCAATGACATTTACGTTTTTTTTTCCCCATGGAAAAGCGTTTGACGGACCCTCCACCAGAAAAGTTACACAATGCACCTTTAATTTTCAGTCGCTAAGTAATTCAGCTTGCCCCACCCTCTCCAGGAAGGACTGAAACAATCAACAAACATCATTCATTTGTCTATCCAATCAAAAACTGTTGCTTTGTGTAGTCAGTAATCCACATTTTTATGAGTATTCAAACTTTCGCAAATTTATGAAAACAGTACCAGTCTATATATGAATTTATGTAGCAAAGAAAAAATTGACCAAACAAATATATTGCTTTTCTGACAGCACTGCAAACCTTTGGCCTTCTTCAAGATGCTTCTGGATGAAGTCTCCTGAAATGGTTTTCACTTCACAGCTGTGCCATGTCAGGGTGAAGAAATTCCAAAAGTACAAAGCAGTGATCAAAACAAAGAGGGGCTACTTTTAAAAATGTAAAACAAATTGAGTTATTTAGAGTTTCACTAGCAAGGACCACGCCACAACAATGAAATACGATAAAGATATTTATTGTCGATTTACGGTGGGTAGATGTGACGGCTGGGGGAGACTCAGGGTGGGGGCTCCATCTCCAATCCAAAATGGTCACCCAGCTGATTCAGACCCCCCTCCTTAAGGATGATGTCTTCAGGCTGAAGGAAGGACAAGAGACACGGGTTTGAGAGCGCTGACATGGACGGTGTTGTCGGGATAGGCTGTATAAATAGGACGTCTGGGTAATTGAAGGCGTTTACACATTTACACGTCTCGGTTCGATCCCCGGGTCGCCCGAGCCTTTCTGTGTGGAGTTTGCATGTTCTCCTCGTGTCTGGGTGGGTTTCCTCCGGGCACTCCGGTTTCCCCCATCAACCCAAAACATGCTCCAGGTAAAATCCTCCAGCTTAGGTCCTGACCAAACCGAAGCAAAAAGATCATGGAGATGGTCCCAGAGCGCAGTAATGTGCTGCCCACTGCTCCTAATAACAGGACGGGTTAAATGCAGAGAAGAATTTCTTCTGTGTGAGATCAATAAAATCACTTCTTCTTCCTCTACACATACCTGGGTATCTGTAAAAACTGAGATTTTTCCTTTGTTTGTGCCTTTCGTTTACACACAATCGGAGATTTTTCCTCTTAAAATAATTCTTTCTAACAACTCCGGCAAAAGTGGAGATTTTGGAAAACTCCGGTTTCGTGTTTCAGGAATCAGGAAGGTTTTTATTGCCATATGAGTGAACAGGTTCACAACATTAGGAACTTGCTTCGATACCTGGAGCGGACAGACACTCCGAGCACCAGGGCGGCCATTCGCGGCGCCAACTTGGTTACAACAGAGTAGAAAAAAAGATGCAGACAATTTTACAACATGTAATTACAGAACACAATTGGAGAGGTAAACATACAGTGATCTTTTTCTTTGGCAACAAAAGGAAGGGTGGGGGGGGGATCAGATTGGAAATCAATAATTGATTGGAAACTAATGCAGAGGCAGACTTACTAAATAGACAAGGCAAAGTGTTTTACATAAAAATGTCAGTGTGAGCCGAATGGAATGTACATGTTTGCGTGTAAAGTGAGATAAACAGAGTTTTAGGCAGCTGATGCACCAAAAGTGTGATTCTGATTGGCTTGCAGAGAATTCTCCTTCATTTTCAGAGGCGAATTCGTTGTTTGCGTGTAAAGGGTGGGTACAAACGAAGGGAAATGTCTCCGTTTTTAAAAATACCAGTGTACGTGTAAAGGGGGCCTCATTTTGGAAAACGGAGGGAGACAAATATTAGTTTCTCAACACATGTGTAAACGTAGTTAATCATAATCAAAGGAGAAGTTCAATTTGTCAACTGGACAAAGTTTGTTTGGTTGAAAACGTTTCGCCGCTCATCCGAGAGGCTTCGTCAGCTCTGGTTATTGTACTGGTTAGACCCTGCTTATATCTAGCTGCCGGGAGGCGCGTCCTACAATGACAAAAGCTCTGAAAACGATCCCCCCTAATCTGTCTCTTTGTTTTTCAAATTACTCTGACGGCTGTTTCGACCCCCTATTCAACGTCTAACGACCCTCTCCACCCCTCTGCCCTGGCTCTGTTTGACTGGTCTAAGAATCCCATTATAAATGGGAGACAGGTTATATCTCACTCCCCCATTTCTGTTTAATGACGGATTCTCTTTTTTGACAAAAATAGCCTCTTTAACTCCCCTCTCAAACCAGTTCTTTTCCCTGGCTAAGATCTGAACCTCACTGTCCTCAAAAGAATGGCCCGTGGCTTCTAGGTGAAGATGTACCGCAGAAGCCGGTCCACTCTGGCACGCCCGTCTGTGTTGGTACATCCTCTTGTGAAGTGGCTGTTTTGTTTCCCCAATGTAGCGCTCACTGCAGTCTTCACTACACTGAATGGAGTAGACCACATTGCTTTGTTTGTGGCTCGGTGTTCTGTCCTTTGGGTGGACCAGTTTTTGTCTTAAAGTGTTTGTGGGTTTGAAATAAACTGGAATTTCATATTGTCTGAAAATCCTCTGTAGTTTTTCCGAAACGCCGGCCAGGTACGGAATCGCTACCCCTTTCCTCCTGGGTTCGGATTCTCTGTTGTCTTGTTTATTGTCCTTGTCTCTCTTGGTTTTGTTGACAGCCCATTTAGGATATCCACAAACAGAGAGGGCTTCCTGCACATGTTGCTCTTCTTTCTTCCTTGCCCTCTGTGCTTGTGGGAACCACTTGGGCCCTGTGTTGTAATGTCCGAATAAACACCCAGTTTGTGCTGCAGTGGGTGGTGTGAATCAAAAAGCAGGTATTGGTCTGTGTGTGTGGGCTTCCTGAAGACTTCTACTTGAGTCCCTCGGTCTCCTCCTATCGTTACTGCACAATCTAAGAATGCCAATGTGTTATCCTTGGCGTCTTCACGGGTGAATTTGATGTTCGGATCTACAGAATTGATATGTGCAGTGAAAGGTTCCAAATCTTGAATTTTGATTTTGTAAAATTATCATCAACATAACGAAACCAGTGTGTGGGAGGAGTGCCTGGATATGAAGCTAAGGCACTCTGTTCAAATTGTTCCATGTATAAATTAGCCATGATAGGGGAGACCGGTGAGCCCATCGCACAGCCATGAATTTGCCTGTAAAAGTTCCCTCTGAACTGGAAATAGGTGGTATTTAGACAAATTTCCAGCAGTTGGCAGATTTGGTCAGGAGAAAGTTTGGTTCTCTCTTCTAGCTTGGAATCCTGTAGTAAACTCCTTCTCGCTGCTTCGACCGCTACAGCTGTGGGGATACAAGTGAAAAGAGAGGTTACATCAAAGGAAACCATTGTCTCATCCTGACCAAACTGGAGAAACTTAACTTTGTTTACAAATTCGGCTGTGTTCTCAATGTGATGCTCCGTGTTACCCACCAATGGCGCCAAGATGGTTTTAAGGTGTTTGGCCAAAACCCCTATCATGGCTAATTTATACATGGAACAATTTGAACAGAGTGCCTTAGCTTCATATCCAGGCACTCCTCCCACACACTGGTTTCGTTATGTTGATGATAATTTTACAAAAATCAAAATTCAAGATTTGGAACCTTTCACTGCACATATCAATTCTGTAGATCCGAACATCAAATTCACCCGTGAAGACGCCAAGGATAACACATTGGCATTCTTAGATTGTGCAGTAACGATAGGAGGAGACCGGGGACTCCAAGTAGAAGTCTTCAGGAAGCCCACACACACAGACCAATACCTGCTTTTTGATTCACACCACCCACTGCAGCACAAACTGGGTGTTATTCGGACATTACAACACAGGGCCCAAGTGGTTCCCACAAGCACAGAGGGCAAGGAGAAAGAAGAGCAACATGTGCAGGAAGCCCTCTCTGTTTGTGGATATCCTAAATGGGCTGTCAACAAAACCAAGAGAGACAAGGACAATAAACAAGACAACAGAGAATCCGAACCCAGGAGGAAAGGGGTAGCGATTCCGTACCTGGCCGGCGTTTCGGAAAAACTACAGAGGATTTTCAGACAATATGAAATTCCAGTTTATTTCAAACCCACAAACACTTTAAGACAAAAACTGGTCCACCCAAAGGACAGAACACCGAGCCACAAACAAAGCAATGTGGTCTACTCCATTCAGTGTAGTGAAGACTGCAGTGAGCGCTACATTGGGGAAACAAAACAGCCACTTCACAAGAGGATGTACCAACACAGACGGGCGTGCCAGAGTGGACCGGCTTCTGCGGTACATCTTCACCTAGAAGCCACGGGCCATTCTTTTGAGGACAGTGAGGTTCAGATCTTAGCCAGGGAAAAGAACTGGTTTTGAGAGGGGAGTTAAAGAGGCAATTTTTGTCAAAAAAGAGAATCCGTCATTAAACAGAAATGGGGAGTGAGATATAACCTGTCTCCCATTTATAATGGGATTCTTAGACCAGTCAAACAGAGCCAGGGCAGAGGGGTGGAGAGGGTCGTTAGACGTTGAATAGGGGGTCGAAACAGCCGTCAGAGTAATTTGAAAAACAAAGAGACAGATTAGGGGGATCGTTTGCAGAGCTTTTGTCATTGTCAGACGCGCCTCCCGGCAGCTAGATATAAGCAGGGTCTAACCAGTACAATAACCAGAGCTGACGAAGCCTCTCGGATGAGCGGCGAAACGTTTTCAACCAAACAAACTTTGTCCAGTTGACAAATTGAACTTCTCCTTTGATCATGGATTCTACCTGGACGACTGAGGGACTTTTCACGTAGTTAATCATATTATCTACACTTATTTTTGTTTTTTTGTTTGCTCCATCCATAGACTGTGGTAAAAGGAGAAATTCAATTTGTCATCTGGACAAAGCATTGTCCAGTTGACAAATTTCTGCCTGGACGACTGAGGGATTCTTCACACATCCATAGACTGTATAAAAAAGTGAACTAAGGGAGTATGACGTCACCCACAGCATTTATAGCAGCAAGTTATAGCAGTGAATTTGGGGCTGGGTCCATATTAGGAATAGGAATTTATTTACTTACATTTAGCAAAATAAAAACAGCAGGATCATGAAGCGCAGAGCAGGTTAATACAAATATTTTAAGATCAAAATGGTGAGGCTCTTCGCAGCAGTTCCAGTGCAGTCAGTCGATGGAGCCAGAAGTGCCCCCTATGAACACTTCCCATTTGGAACGTGACGACTAGCGGGTTAGCTTTGTCCATTTATATATACAATATGGCTACATATATTGTATATATATACAATATGGCTACATTCCATTCTTGTCCATTCATAGTCTTAAGAAGAAGAGACTTTATTGATCTCACACTGGATAAATTCTTCTCTGCATTTTAACCCATCCTATATATATATATACATATATTAGGAGCAGTGGGCAGCACACACATTAGGGCGCCCAGGGACCATCTCCATGATCTTCTTGCTTCGGTTTGGTCAGGACCTAAGCTGGAGGTACCTATGGTGCATGTTTTGGGTTGATGGGGGAAACCGGAGTGTCCGGAGGAAACCCACCCAGACACGGGGAGAAACATGCAAACTCCACACAGAAAGGCCCAGGCGACCCGGGGATCGAACCCGGAACCTTCTTGCTGTGAAGAAAGAGCGCTAACCACTCAGCTACCGTGCCGCCACTACCTTCCTTCACTTGATACCTTGATACCTTCACTGAGAATCGACAATGCAAATATCCGCGCTTACGTTTGAGCAGAACGTCGAAGGGGCCCACTCGACAGACCAGAGTGCCTTAGCTCTTAATACACAAACAAAGTAAACTGCATGAACACTCAAACATGCGTGAACGAACCAAAACACAACACCAGGTATGTTTTTGTTTTCTTTTTTCTTGAGGGAACAACATTATAACACGGCAAAAAGCTGAAAAAAAAAAGTCAATACAGCTTCCAGAGCAAAAATCAGCTCTTTATATCAGATTGTACAGGTGTCCGACGGGGACTGTGCGCAGCGCCGCCATGGCTCACTTAACCATGAGATCGAGTGAACTAAGCGTACGCTCAAGACGAACTATTCTGATTACCTATTACTTAACCTGTAATGTATTCTGCCCCCGTTTTTTTTTTTCTTTTTTTTATCTGCTTGCAGTTTTTTTCCCCCCTTTACTTTCTCTTTTCCTCCCCCCACTCCTCTCCTCAAATAAATGGAAAAATATTCAGTGCCCCGAGCTACTGCTGAACTTCTCACTGGCTGCATCCAATTTGAGGCGCGCTGCCGTGATGTCACCCGAGAGAGGAGGAAAAAACAACAAAATCAGACCTCCTACAGACACTTTCAGACACACTGGTGCAATACAAATAAAAAAAAACTAAAATACAATAAAATTAATGAATTGGGTTAATAAATCTGTGTTCTAATGTTGTTTCCTGATCACAAACACACCTGGAGTTGTGTTTTTTTTTTCATTCACACATGTTTAACACACAAACCCTGCACATTTAGGCAGAGTTCTTCTCTTGTGATGTCTACAGCTTCACTAGATTCATTTGGATAATTTCAGGCCTGGAATTGCCAATCGCCACTGAACTGAAGGCAGTAAAAATGGTAGCTGTTAACATGAAAACTATGACTTCATGACATCACAGGATGGAACAGAGCATTTTGAGCTTTAGAGATGGACACAGATTAATAATAAAGTATTACGCAAACATGTGAATGAAACAAAACACAACTCCAGGTATGTTTGTGCGTAATATAAGCCCCTCAAAGGTCGTTTATTTTGTTAGAGGGACAGGACGTACATTTCTGGAGGTGGCACGTCACCTGCATTAATCCATGGAAAGAGAAACTTAAAACCATTCTGTATCATACAGGTTTAATGCCATACTGTGGATTGTTAGACAAAGGAACAACAATTCCATGGAAACAAGCAGTCACCCTCCAGCCAAAATTAGAGTCAAGTTTGTGGAGATGCAAGCCCATTCAGAGTAAGGCGTAAGATTTTCTGTGCAATAAATACAGTCATTTCTATAACTCTGTGCTTCTCAATTATTTTCTGTGACGCCCTCCCTAGGAAGAAGAAAAAATTTCACACACCCCTCTCTGCGGGCAACTATAAATAGTATTATTTGTCTAGAAAATTGGTATTAGTACACCTCTGCATAACATTTTATCCTTTTATCAACATTAAAAAAAAAAAAAAAAAGAAAGTTCCAACAAAGACTGCACTGTCTTTTTGCACTGAGGACTCAAATATTAATGTTTTTAATGCAGCTTTGCGCACATTTGTTTACGTTTTACAGAAACGAAACTTAAAACCACATGGCTCATTTGCATAAACTAAAAGCGCTGAAAAAAAAAAAAAAACGCTCTCTCCTTGTGCCGCTTATGCGTCAGCTTATGTTGGACTAAAGGACACGACTCAGTGGAATATACGTGTTTTTTCTGTGACAGAGGATGTTCTGCTGATGGTGAGTCTGTTCTGTATGTTGCATATTTAAGGTTGCCGACCCCTGCCCCAGAGCGACAACGAGAGCACCACTGCCAACTACTGTTGTTGATGTGCAATTACACTTAGTTCTAGTACAGTACGGCAAAAAAGCATGTGTCCCAGGGTGACACGCGCCCCCCCACCGGCATCACACCGTGTCCCCCAAGGGAAGCCCGCCCCACTATTTGAGAAGCATTGCTATAACTGAAGATGTGTGTAGAATCCCTCAGTCGTCCAGGGAGAATCCTTGGCAAAAGGAGAAATTCAATTTGTCAACTGGACAAAAGTTTACAAACAATGTAGTTAGCGCCCCCTTCAGGCAGATATAGGTAGTGTCCACCAGAGTGTGACCAGAACTGAAGAAGCAGTTTGGATGAGCTGTGAAACGTATTCCACCAAATAAACTTTTGTCCAGTTGACAAACTGAATTTCTCCTTTTGCCATTTCTATAACTGATGAAACCGTTTTTTTGTTTCTTTGTTTTTTATTGGTCGATTCATATACAATTGTGTAATTTAAACAGAACTAGAAATATCTCTATGTACGTCATAGCTCCAGCCCATGTCAACCAGAAAGGAAAATTGGAACAGAATTTAAAAACTAGACAAATCTAGGCAAAAATTCTATTAAAATCATGGCATTAACTCTTTATTGTTAGTCTATCTTCATCTCAAAATGCTCTGTTCCACCTTGTGATGTCATGTCCTAGACGTTTTCAAATTAACAGCTACTTTTTTCTTTTGTTCAGTAGAGATTGGCAATTCCAGGGCTGAAACAATCCAAATGATTCCAGTGAAGGTGTACGGAGTTCAAAAACACAGTGGAGCACTTACTGTATTACCACATGACATCAAAAGGAGGAACAGAGTATTTTCAGTTTGAGAGAAGAATTCAGGCTACACATGTAGGGTTTGTGAAATGAAATAAAACACAAATTTGTGAGGGAGGAAAAAACATTATAACATAGATCAGAAAATAGCGTAATATGTGACATTTAAACGCACAAATTAAGCCATTATCATGTCTTTCAAAGTCGAGGAAAGTCAATTGAACATAATGTCTCTTTTGCAGCGTTTCCAAGTGTATACAAATGACCGGCCGGCCGTACTTTCTCTTCAGCCCTTGGGGGACAACAGGTTACCCCCATAGGACCTGAGTTTTTCCGTCCTAAATTCCTCAACTTTTGTTCTGACCAGATGCATATTTAAAATGGACATTCAAGGTTAAACATGTGGTCACTGTTTTTAAATGAGATGTAAAATGGGTCTTTACTGAACTCTTAAAACTGTCTCCAAACTCGCCTCTTTTATAATGAATATTTTCTTTAACATGGGCCCAGATTACACTATTTTCTGATCTGTTCTAATGTTGTTTCCTCATCAAAAACAGACCTGGAGTTAAGTTGTTTTGTTTCATTCTCTCAAATCCTGCATATTTAGGCTGACTTCTTCTCTCACATGGAAAACACTAAAACAGGAAGTGCTCCACTGTGTTTTTAAACTTCATACACCCCTAGGCCCACAGTGAACATAAAACACCTGATAAACAAGACAATAAACACCATGACTAAAACATCACATATACCCATACAAAAGTACAGTAAACTTGTATATAATACAAATAGGTAAAACACACAATGTGTAGCGTAATAAAGCTCAAATTGTGTCATTTAAGCAGCAGTGTCAATGTCATTTAAGTGTCATTTAAGCAGTAGTGTCAGTTTCATTTACGTGTATTTTAAGCAGCAGTGTCAGTGTCATTTAAGTGTCATTTTAGCAGTAGTGTCAGTTTCATTTACGTGTATTTTAAGCAGCAGTGTCAGTGTCATTTAAGTGCCTTTTAAGCAGCAGTGTCAATGTTATTTAAGTGCCTTTTAAGCAGCAGTGTCATTGACATTTACGTGTCATTTAAGCAGTAGTGTCAGTTCCATTTACGTGTCTTTTAAGCAGCAGTGTCAGTGTCATTTAAGTGCCTTTTAAGCAGCAGTGTCTATGTTATTTAAGTGCCTTTTAAGCAGCAGTGTCATTGACATTTACGTGTCATTTAAGCAGTAGTGTCAGTTCCATTTATGTGTCTTTTAAGCAGCAGTGTCAGTGTCATTTAAGTGCCTTTTAAGCAGCAGGGTCAATGTTATTTAAGTGCCTTTTAAGCAGCAGTGTCAGTGTCATTTAAGTGTCTTTTAAGCAGTAGTGTCAGTGTCATTTAAGTGTCATTTAAGCAGTAGTGTCATTGTCATTTAAGTGCCTTTTAAGCAGCAGTGTCAATGGTATTTAAGTGCCCTTTAAGCAGCAGTGTCAATGTTATTTAAGTGCCTTTTAAGCAGCAGTGTCAGTGTCATTTAAGTGTCTTTTAAGCAGTAGTGTCAGTGTCCTTTAAGTGTCATTTAAGTAGCTTTTAATTTGAAAACTACCGCTTCATGATGTCAAGAGGTGGAACAGAGCATTTTGAGCTTTGAAGATGTACAAAGCCCAATAATGTGAGGTTACTCAAACGTGTGTATAAAAAAAACACAACTCCAGGTATGTTTGTAATAAGGAAATAACATTTTGACATGGCACAGACCTCAAAGAGTCCATTTTGCGTAATATAACAACTTTAATTCATTTAATTTTAACTTGAGTTCAGATTTGTGTTGAGACAAAACGTGTTGGGGGTTACTGGCACTCCTCTGTCGTATGGACCAGGGGAAAATAAAGTCCTTTGCAACCGACCGTGACACGACGCAGCCTCGGCCACTTCACACAAATAAATCCACTTCGATAGAAAATTACGGAAAGAATACGACGATTGTGTGAAGCGCACCGTGTTGGTCAAATCTGCTCAGCGGTTTAAATAAGCCGACGAGGTGCCCTGCCCTGGTTTTTACCCCAAAGAGAGTGAAGGGCGGCCGGGGAGGGGACCAGAGGGACGGAGGGGAATAGTTGTCGCGGTAGCCATGATGATGATGAAGTGTCTACAAATATGACTCCGAAGAAGGGGTCGTGGTGATTTGGCGTCGAGTGCGGAGGCAGGTCCGTTAACTCCCGACCTTTACAGAGTGGCCCGGGGGGAGAGGGTGGGTTGAGTGGGGTGGGGTACAGAGCTGGTTAGGGGTCTATGTTGTAACATTCTTTTTTCAGACCAAGAGTTTAGTTTGTTTTCATACCTGACTGTTTCGAACACTCACTAGCGGTCTTCCTCAGAGTGTTCATCCTGATGGTCAGCTGATTTATATATATATTTTTATTATTATTTTGTTTTTTTAGGCAAAACGAAATCTAGGCACTACAGAAAAGTAAAGGTCACATGAGGAAAAGTATAGTTACAAGTTATAAAATGTACAGTATGTAAAATGACATGTTTACATTCCAGTATTTGCACTTTATGAGGTGCACTGATACTGTTTCACCAGCCACACTCTAAAGGTAATTTTGGTGTTACTTGTGACAATGACAAAAAAACAAAAACAAAACTTGAATCTGGAAACTTTTGGATCTGAACATTTCAAAGAATTGTTAAAAATATTGTCTCTTTTAATACTTAGTTGCATGACAGACACCAGTGTGTATCTACTGTACTTAAACTAACCACAGAACTAAATTACCACTGTTAAAGTTTGATTAAAAACCCTGTACCAGATTTTTATTTATTTTTTACCACATATTTGAGCAAAACGTGAAAAATTGTATTATAGGAGCTCTTGAGGTCAGAGTAAGTCTGCTGTGCATTGTCTGTATCTGATTATAAAGCATTTTTGTCAGCATTTTGTCTGATTAACAGGAAGTGCATGTTAGCATGTTAGTTCTTGTTTTAGCATTATCATGATGTCAAAACTCCTCTCTGGTGAGCTGTGAAGCTGGATACATACGCAAGAGGTGGGGGCAAACAGAAATTTTCTGAGCACCCAAGAAAAAAAATGCTGAACATTTCAGGATTCCAAACTTACATGAATCAATCAAATTACAACTTTGATTAACCCTTTCTTGCAAAGAAAAAAGCTTTTTGTACCAGAGCTGCCAAATTCCAATCAGACATGTATTTTTACATTATTAGACATACCCCATACTGCTTTTTCAAATAAAGTTCCTAAATTGGGGGTTATAGGGGTGTCACATATATTGCCACCATGCAGCTAATGCATGGTGTCACAATGTCAAAAATGTAAAAAAAAAAATGCAAAATATTTATTGTTCCCTGAAGTAACACTGACATTCTGTGAACTTCACCAACAATTTTGTCAACTTTCAGCAGTGTTTGGTTGTTTAGCCAATGCAAACAGATAGAGATTGCACTAATAATTATATATAATATATAATTATATATATATATATATATATATATATATATATAATATATATATATATTAGGGCTGTCAAATGATTAATTTTCTTGATCGCAACTAATCTCAGAAATTTCATAGTTAATCGCGATTAATCGTGATTTATTTTGCATGTTTAAAATTGATATCTTGCAGTAAGACCGTTCGAATCTAAAGTTAAACTCACAATGCACTCACGGAAAATGTGAGTAAGACCGTTCGAATCTAAAGTTAAACTCACAATGCACTCACGGAAAATGCTGGCAAACTCTGATCGCGATTAAAAAAATTGTTCGCGATCATAACTCTAATCGCGATTAATCGCGATTAACGCGTTAATATTCCCAGCCCTAATATATAAGGTTAAACGCTAGTATTTTGTTCCTTCTACGCATCCGTAGGCAGCTCGAGCGGGCTTCAATCATTTATTTACAATTTCTCAAAGTAAGCACTATTACTGGTTCATTGTTACTTTTTCCTTTCTCTGCACTTTTTTGAAATAAAAAAATGGTGAGAAATACTTTGCATTGTGAGTTTAACTTTAGATTCCAACGGTCTTACTGCAAGATATCAATTTTAAACATGCAAAATAAATCACGATTAATCGCGATTAACTATGAAATTTCTGAGATTAGTTGCGATCAAGAAAATTAATCGTTTGACAGCCCTAATATATATATATATATATATATATATATATATATATATACATTGCAATAAAATGTACCCCTAAACGTTCGTACTATAGCTGCTTCATCACTGTATGTGTGGTGTGAAAGATTATTACTATATCATTACTTTAATATGGTACACAAAACTTACATGCATACTGGCCACATATGTGTACATATGTGGCATGTATAAGGTCACTACTATATGTATAGTGATCACATATGTGGCCAGTCGATAAAATACCTCCTGGTTTGTTTATTTATCTTTGAAAAGCACCAAATACTACTTCTACATGTTCTAAAACAAATATTTTACTAAACCGATATAGATTTTCCCTTCATTTTTCTCTCCATGGAGGAATTATTGCACTTGACAAGTGGGAAAGTCAAACTCACCTGCTTCCACTGGGGGCTGCCATCTTAATTCTGCAACAGGATATCACAGCGCCATCTAGCAGCAATAGAATGCAACTACAGGGCTGCATGTATGTGGCCAGCATGCTTTTAGGGGTGAAAATGTCTGTTTTCCCTCCAGTTGACCCACTTAAACTTAGGCAACATATGTGGTCACAATGCAAGAAATGATGATGTTATAACTAAAGTTTGATATATATGTTTAAATGTCTCTTATGTCATACTAGTTAAGGGTAAAATGTATCAAAAATTTTGTACACGTGCACTTTATTGTTTGCTCTAATAAAACATTTATCACAAAAAATAAAGCATGAATGACTTTAATCACTGATTAAAGGGCCCATATTGCGCTGTTTTTAGATCTATCTCACACACATTTAACACCAGGGCTCTCAACTTTCGAGCGGGGTCGTGCGTGAGACTGCGTAATTTCCGGGGGGAGGGGTTGCGAGTGACAATTTTTTTTCTGCGAGGAGCGGGGGGTGGGAGGGTGGGGGACAAATGGCGCTGAAACCGCGTGGTGCCTGAACCGATTTCTGGGCACAGAAGCGCTGCACTTGAATTGCATAACTAAATTTCAGCGTGACAAATACCATGTGTTGCGTGTGAACACGTCAAATTGCGTGTGTCACACTCTCAATGTGTGAGACTTGAGAGCCCTGTTTAACACACAAATTCTGCATATTTTAAGCTTCTGTCAAACTGAAAACACTCTGTTCCACCTTGTGATGTCATGTGGTAATACAGGAGCTGCTACACCACACACCTTAAAGGGATAGTGCAGTTCTGCTCGGGTTCTGGAGCTCGGGTTCCAAAAAGTGATCTATATTTCCGTCACAGACAGTTGTCTGAAAAAAATCCAGCAGCCTAATTCGCATTTGCATATTTTCTCTAGATTCGTATCACTCCGCCCTCGTTAGCTCTATTAGCCTGTTCACTTGTAAGCGGATGTTTACAGCAGATGCGGTACGGCGTAAGCGGATGTTTACAAATGAACAGGCTAGGCTAGGCTACAGGCTAGGCTACAGGCTAGGCTAGGCTACACACGCACTCATACAACTCCGAGAGAAAAGGGAACCATGCGAATTAGGGAAAATAGGTAGCTGGATTTTTTCCGACAACTGTTTGTGATGGAAATATATATCACTTTTTGGACAAATGTTGTTTTGAGAAGAAATATCCCTTTAAATCATTTTAGATGGTTTCAGCCCTGGAATTGCCAATCTCCACTGAACAAGCGGTTTACTTGAAAACTACCACTTCATCACAGGCTTCATCACAGGGTTACTCCAACATGTGTGAATGAAACAAAACACAACTTCAGGTACGTTTTTGAGGAGGTAACAGCATTAAAACATGTCTAAAAGCTTTATTTATTTAAATGAGATGTAAAAGCTTTATTTATTTAAAAAGTTTTATGTAATATCGGACCTTTAAGAATGATTCAGGCTAAGTAAATAAATAAGGTATTAGTGTGTATTGTTAATTACAATATTATTTAACCTGTGAAATAGTTTCACTGACATGTTTAGCTGTACAATCCCATTTTAAAGTGCACTAAGTCACTTTTTTGTTTCTGTCACCTGCTTGTTTCTGTGGATATACAGTATCACTGCTCTGCCCGGAATGTTCCGTGTCAGTCAGTCATCAGTATGACATTAAACAGGTACAGGAGGTTTTATAATAATAATAATAATGATAATACATTTTATTTAAAAGCGCCTTTCAAGACACCTAAGGACACTGTACAAAACAAAGTTAAAAAACATAAAAATAAGTAAAATACAAAGATAAAAACAGAGATACAAAAACTGAAAGATGGTGAAAGTGACTGTTATGTGGTGTAGGATTGTCTGAACAGATGTGTTTTGAGTCTGGATTTGAAATATATATATATTATAGCTCAAAAATACATAGAAAAACAACATTGTGACTGTGAGCAGGGTCGCCTCTCCACAGATGTGACCTGTAACTTGGTCTGGTTTAGGGCCTGTTTACACATACCCGGGTATCTGTAAAAACTGAGACTTTTCCCTTTGTTTGTGCCTTTCGTTTACACACAAAAAGATTTTTCTTCTGAAAATGATTCTAAAAACTCTGGGAAAAAGTGGAGATTTTGGAAAACTCCAGTTTCGCGTTTCTGTGTACAGTGAGATAACCGAGTTTTAGGCAGCTGACGCACCAAGTGTGATTCTGATTGGCTTGCAGAGCGTTCTCCTTCGTTTTCAGAGGCAAATTCGCCGTTAGCGTGTAAAGGATGGGTACAAACGAAGGGAAATGTCTCAGTTTTTAAAAATACCAGTGTACGTGTAAACGGGGCTTATTTTGGAAAACGGAGGGAGACAAATATGTGTTTCTCAACATACCCGGGTATATGTAAATGTAGCCGTAGAAACATTCAAGACAAAGCAATAAGAAGAAAGAATCAATGAAGAAAAGCATTTGACAGACCCTCCACTGGAAAAGTTACACAATGCACCTTTATCTAATCCCAATATCCTTTTTTTTTTCTTTTTTTTTTGCAGTGTCTACAGAAAGGGAGTGGGGCCGTGCAGCGTCAGGCCCATTACGACCCACTCAAAACTGCAGCGCTCCCCAGCCCGGCCGCCCATCCATCATCCCGAGCGCTCTAATCAGCATGTTTGTCACTGTAACTAAACAGAGGGAGACCTGGCCCGCTGTGTCGCGCCATTCGCCACGGAGCTGCGGACCCAAATAAATGTACCGCGGGCAGGGCCAACGAGCCGCCAGCAGCCAGCCGTGACGGGGGAAGGAGGTGACAGACTCTCGGGGTCTCCGGATCGGGCAGATTAGGAGCGGGGCTGTGGGGAAGGGGAGGCGGCGGTGGCAGTGGGGTGTGGCGGGGAAGGGGAATGGAAACGGTAGATACTGCGGAGTGGCAAGTCGCACAAGGTTGGGAAATGTTAGTGTTGGTACAAAGCGTTGTCAAAACGCATTTAAAAATATATATACAGATCTGGAAAAAATAATAATAATAAGAGACCACTGCTTAATTATCAGTTTTTTTCTGATTTTACTACTTATAGGTATGTGTTTGGGCAAAAGGAACAACAAAAGGAACCAAATTCCAAATAAAAATATTATCGTTTAGAGCATTTATTTGCAGAAAATGACAAATGGTCAAAATAACAAAAAAGATCCATGTTTTCAGACCTCAAACAATGCAAAGAAACAAGATCAAATTCATTTTAAAACAACATAATACTAATGTTTACACTTAAGAAGAGTTCAGAAATCAATATTTGGCGCAATAACCCTTATTTTTAATCATAGCTTTCGTGCGACTTGTACGGAAGCCGGCAGAGGCCATGTTCGTAATGATTATTTTCCACCTTAATAACGAGAAATTTAACTCGAGACAATTCATTTGTGATCGAGAAAACAAAACTGTTATTTCGAGACCTCGGGAAAACAAACAATTATTCCGTCTCAAAACATGAAACATTCTGGGTGTTGTAGTTCTAACATATCGCCACTAGATGTCACTGTGGAGAGTTTCGAACTGTGTTTCAGCGCTCCGGCACAATCGCTTCAACTGCTTCGGTGTTTCATGAAGCCTCACTTTGCCCATCCCTCGTATCTCCGTCGGTAAAGACGAAGCCGGGCCAGTCCTCTGCGGAGGTGCAGCGGACTAATCTTGAAATTATCCTGAATTAAAAGACGTAATGCAATCTCCACCTGTGTCGACCCCTGATCAAAATATTGCCTTATCAGCTGATCGATTATTATTCCAGACATTCTAATGACCAAAAACGCGTCTATTCAGAATAAGAAATAGCCCCGAAGTCAGCCTGTCACAACGTTTCAGTTGTTTTCTCGAGATCTCAAATTAATTCTCTCGTTATCTCGGGATAACAAGGAAGAAAAAATATTGCTTGTGAATGTGGCCTCTGTCGACTTTTGTAGTCTTGGCATGCTCTCCACAAGTCTTTCACATTGTTCTTGGGTGACTTTATTCCACTCCTGGTGCAAGAACTGAAGTAGCTCAGCTTTGTGTTTGTGTTGGAATTCAACAGACGCTGGAATTGGATGACTGTAATACATGTAGAGATGCTGATTTCAGAAAAAAAATTTAGTGGTCTCTTTTTTTCCCCATTCTTTTTTTCCATTTTTTCATTCCATTTTTTTTTTTCATTCTTTTGAGGACAGTGAGGTTCAGATCTTAGCCAGGGAAAAGAACTGGTTTGAGAGGGGAGTTAAAGAGGCCATTTTTGTCAAAAAAGAGAATCCGTCGTTAAACAGAAATGGGGGAGTTAGACATAACTTGTCTCCCATTTATAATTCGATTCTTAAACCAAGTCAAAACAGACAAAGAAACATTAGGGCAGACGATCCAGGGCAGAGGGGTGGAGAGGGTCGTTAGGCGTGAATAGGGAAGCGAAACTAGTTGCCAGAGTAATTTGAAAAACAAGGAGACAGATTAGTGGGGATAGTTTCAGAGCTATTTCAGTGTAGGAGCTCCTCCCTGCAGCTAGATATAAACAGTGTCTAACCAGCACTAGAACCAGAGCTGACGAAGCCTCTCGGATGAGCGGCGAAACGTTTTCAACCAAACATACTTTGTCCAGTTGACAAATTGAACTTCTCCTTTTATCATGGATTCTACCTGGACGACTGAGGGACTTTTCACGCATTTTCCAGAGCTGTATACTTAGCATCGTAATTATTAAAGGTCCCAAATTATGCTAAATTGATTCTTGTGAGCTTTTATCAGTGTTATAACGTTATTAACTCCTCAAAAACATCCCTTGAGTTGTTTTTGTTTCATTCACATGTTTGAGTAACGTCTATCTGCGTCTCCAAATCTTAAAATGCTCCGTTCCGCCTTGTGATGTCATGAAGCAGTGGTAGTTTTCAAGTCAACAGCTACGTTTTACCTTTTGTTTTGCAGAGTTTGACAATTCCAGGGCTGGTGTATGGAGTTTTAAAAACACAGTGGAGCACTTCCTGTATTACCACATGACATCACAAGGTGGAACAGAGTGTTTTCAGTTTGACAGAAGCTTAAAATATGCAGGATTTATGTGTTAAAAGTGTGTGAATGAAACAAAATGCAACTCCAGGTGTGTTTGTGAGGAAACAACATTTTAACACAGATCAGATCTTATTTACTCTAACACCTAACATATTTAGATCGGCATTTTACCTTTTATTGTTTTGAAAATGCTATATTAGCCCAAAAAAACAACAAGGTATGAACATGTTTTAGACGTTTCCACGCTCTTTGCTCTCCACACTAAGTCACTCCCCCTTCAGAGCGCTCACACAGCCCAATCAGCGTGCATCCCACTCGTGAAGCTACTGCACATCGCATCAGGTTTGCCAAGTTGCGGTGTTTTGTTTTGTTTTGTTTTGTGCGGAGCAATGGACAGTCTTACAGCTAACCTTAAAGGAATAGTGCCATTTTTTTTTTATGTTGATCTGTATGGGTTTCCTTCTAAAAGTTCCGTGTGTTGACACCGGCTTACCTCTGACAGTCTCAGCTGATTCCGGTTCGGCTCACTTTCTGGAGTAAGTAGGTCCGGTAACTTCCCTGGAACATGAAATAAAGCTTGTTTTTCTTTTCAAAACAAAACATTTGTCCGAAAGGTGATATATTTGCTTCCCAAACAGTTGTCCACAAAACATCCAGCAGCGTATTTCACATTCGTGTATTGTCTCTCTCCACTCGTATCACTACGCCCATGTTAACTCTATCAGCCTGTTCACCTTCAGCGGATGTCTACGCCGAAGTTTACAAGTGAACAGGCTTTATTTCATGTTCCAGGGAAGTTACCGGACCTACTTACGTGGGCTCCAGAAAGCGAGCCGAACCGGAATCAGCTGAGACTGTCAGAGGTAAGCCGGTGTCAACACACGGAACTTTTAGAAGGAAACTCGTACAGATTAACATAAAAAAATGCACTATCCCTTTAAGGAGGGTTTGAATAGGGCTCAGGAGAGATGCGTGAAGAGTCCCTCAGTCGTCCAGGTAGAATCCATGATAAAAGAAGAAATTCAATTTGTCAACTGGACAAAGTTTGTTTGGTCGAAAACGTTTCGCCGCTCATCCGAGAGGCTTCGTCAGTTCTGAACTGAGTTCAGAACTGACTTCGAGTTCAGAACTGAGTTCAGAACTGACTTCGAGTTCAGAACTGAGTTCAGAACTGACGAGAGGCTTCTCGAAGCCTCTCGAATGAGCGGCAAAACGTTTTCGGCCAAACAAACTTTGTCCAGTTGACAAATTGAAAAGTAAATTCTTCTTTTATCACGCTCAGGAGAGATCGCTAAAAAAAAGTAAAATATTGGTTTGATTTAAATGGATTGATTCTTAATGTAAAAAAAAAAATCAAAAAGAAAAAAGACGACATCATTAGAAATAGATGGGATACAGATTAAGAGAGTAAGTGAAACTAAATTTTTAGGAGTCATGATTGACGAAGGTCTAAACTGGAGGTCCCATATACATTACACTAAAAGCAAAATTTCCAAAGCAATTGCTGTAAAGTTCTCACTAAACAGAGAGAACTTTACAGTGTGAATGTGAATCTGTATGGCTTATAAGTGGATGTTTACAAGTGAACAGGCTAATAATACTAATAGGCGTGCAGTGATACGACTCGAGAGAAAATAGTACCAAGCGATTCCGACTGCTGAATTTTTCGCGGACAGCTGTTTTGTGACGCAAATATATCACTTTTTGGACAAATAATGTTTTGAGAAGAAAAACAAGCTTTATTACCTGTCCCCATTTTAAAGAAAATTGTATGTAGTGCCTTTAATGAATTATCAAAGTGTTATATTCTTCTTGTTCTGATTCATCTTGTATGGTGCAACCTTAGAATGTGATAGGACCAGACTGATTAGATAAACAACCACATGTTGACTCTTGCAACATGTATAGACTGAGCCTTGGCAACTGCTGATTAGGGATGTAAGTATGTTAAAGATTAACTGTTAACTGTTTCTTTGCCATTAGAAGCCGTGTCCCAATTCCCAGAGTGCACAGTTCGGAGCGTGGTTTGAAGGGCATGTGCGTCATTTCGTTTTTGTCCCATGCGCAGTTAACACGCGGTCTGAAGACCGCAATCATTTTCATGGAAATCGGGGCGTGGACCAAGCGCGTGAAAAAGCACGCTTCTTCTACTTGAGAAAATGGAGTCGGCGGCTGCTTCCCGTAGTTGCGAGACCTGTCGCATTTCGCAGACGGCCATGCGGTCTGCAGAGTGCACTCAGGGCTGAGCAAGTGTGCACAGCCTTGACTGCAGTCTGAGCCCCCTTCAAACCACGCTCCGAACTGGGGACACAGCCGCAGTTTCGTTTCGTCACACGGAAGTATGGCAGAAGGAAGTTGGTCGACGTGAGTTCAATACGTCGCCGATGATTGGTAAAAATTGGGGGAAAGTTGCGGTAATTGGTCAAAATTGCAACACCGCCCTGAATTCACGGGGATTGGCTGAAGTTGCGTTGAAGTTGCAAATCGCAACATCGCGAATTCCTGGAGGGTCTGATAAAAGGAGTCTGCGAGGAGATGTTCTTTGAGAAGCGAGTGTGTAGCCTGAGAGGAGGCACTGCTTAACACTTGCTACACCTCATTCTCCCTCGTTACGAGAATATTACTTCAGTGTCCGTTTTCTCATTTGTTCCCTTTGTTGATTGTTATTAGGAAAACTTACCTGAACTACTTTTGTGAGCTACAGAACCGGAGCAGAACTCGGCTCGGAGGACACGATCGGGGTAAATCAGTGTTAATGGATGACACTGGTGAAGGGGATGCCAACGGTTTAGCATTTCATTGCATTGTTGACCCTGTGTTGATTCTGCATATGACAAATAAACAGTCTTGAATCTTGAATACAGATTCACATTAAAAAGAAAAAGCCGCACTGTCCCTTTAATCTTGTATAACTCTATAATTGCACCATATCTGATGAACTGTGTGGGAATTTGGGGTTCGACATGTAAAACTTACCTACAGCCGTTATTTATTTGACAGAAAAGGGCTATTCACCAACCGTCATTATAGAGAATCATCCAACCCAGTATTTATTAAACTTAAAGTGTTGAAAATGTGCGATATTGTTGAATTAAGTTTTCTCAAAGTGCAGAGTGTTACCTGTAAATATTCAAAGACCGTTTCAGATGAGAACAAGAACTACAATTTAAAAGGAACCGACATGTTTAAAAAACCCAAATTCAGAACCGAGGTTATCACTGTGAAAGGAGCGAATTTATGAATTAATCTTGACAAAGAAATCAAAGGATCAAGTACAATAACGGCATTTAAAAAATACATAAAATCCAGTGTAATGTGTATGTATGAAAAAGAAAACAAAGTTGTTGCGCATAAAAATGAAGCTTTCTGTTTACAATTGATTAATAATTGTGATTGAAATGGAATGTATTGATGAAATGTTTTATCGTCACTATCGGTGTTATTGTCTGGAAAAGGGAAGGGGGCAGATAACATAAGATTACTCTTCTTTCTGCTCCCTTTCGTTTAATATTTTGTATTGTTATCACACTGATGATGTCTTTTTATACTTTATGAATGAAATAAACAAAAATAAAAAAATAAAAATTACTCAAACATGCATGGATGGCATCTAAAACCTTTTCAAGTGTGTTTTTGATGAGGAGAAAGCTTAAAAAAGTTGATTTTTTACAATACCTTCTTTAAGGATGTACCAAAACTAGTACACATCCACATGCAAATGTTAAAATACTATTATTTTGTGTTGAAAATGTGGTCCTTTTGTGGAAAAAGGGAATCACTTTACAATAACTACACTTTTAATCACCTTAATAAAGCACGGACAAAGATTTAATTCATAACGAACAGGGGGCGCTGCTCTTCTGCTTTTGGATACGATACTCACTTGAAAATATCAGTAACTTGATATTGTTGTATATAGTTTGTCCACTGATCTGAAAGTTGGCGGTGTGATTCCAGTTCCAACAGATGAATGCTGTTATTGTGTCCTTGGGCAAGGCACTTAAACCACCTCGCCCCCAGTGTCTGCATACACTGGTGTGTGAATGTGCGTGTACTGACAATGGATCACATTAAAGGCTCATTATGTAACTTTTTGGTTGGGGGTCTGTCACCTTCTTGTTTCTATGGATATGCTTGGAATGTTCCACAGTATGACATTAAAGGGATAGTGCTTTTTTATGTGAATCTGTATGGGTTCCCCTCTAATAGTGTCATGCATTAACACTGACTTCAATCAATCAATCAAACAATATTTATAAAGCACTTTTCATACAAATTGTAACACAAAGCGCCTTACAGTGATTAAGGATTAGAAGATTGATTTTTATTGATCTCACACAGGAGAAGTTGTTTCTACATTTGACCCGGGGACCATCCCCATGATTTCGCTATTTAGTCTTGGTCAGGACCCAAGCCGGAGGACGCCACCTATGGCGCATGTTTGGGTTGGTGGGAGAAAACAGAGTGCCTGGAGGAAACCCACCCAGACACGGGGAGAACATGCAAACTCCACACAGAAAGGCCCGGGCGACCCGAACCTTCTTGCTGTGAAGCATGAGTGCTAACTCAGCCACCGTGCTGCCAGAGGAAAAAAAAAAAACGCTCACCGCGTCATCTGACCCGGGTTCAGCGCCGGTTCTGGAGCTTGTGAACGTAGGTCCGGTAAGTTTGCGGGGACATTTAATAAAACTTGTTTTTCTTCTCAAAACAACATTTGTCCAAAAAGTGATATATTTGCATAACAAACAGCTGTCTACGAAAAATTCAGCAGCATAATTCGCATTCGCATATTTTCTCTCGATTCGTATCACTGCGCCCAGGTTAGCTGCATTAGCCTGTTAACTTTAAGCGGATGTTTACAGCGGATGTTTACAGCAACATCTGCCGTAAGCAGATGTTTACAAGTGAACAGCCTAATAGATAACTGTTTGTAACGCTAATATATCACTTTTTGGACAAATGTTGTTTTGAGAAGAAAAACAAGCTTTATTAACTGTCCCCGCGAACTTACCGGAACTATGTTCACGAGCTCCAGAACCGGAGCAGAACCCGTTTCAAACGACGCGGTAAGCAGTAAGCCAGTGTTAATCCATGACACTATTAGAGGGGAACCCATACAGATTCACATTTTAAAAAAAAAGCACTATCCCTTTAAACAGCTCTACTTTACATTTATTTAATTACAGGTGATTTTATTGCTCAAAAATACCTAAAAAAACAGATATTCTGACTGTGAGCGGGGTCGCCACGCCACAGATCTGACCTGTAACTTGATTTGGTTTGGGCTCTATGATGATAAAAAAAAGGTTTAAAGCAATACTGTGAAACATTCCAGACAATGCTATAACATCTCCATGGAGAAAAGCATTTGATGGACTCCACCAGAATATTTTTCGTTGATTTTGATCTGTATCTGAACTAGTATAAGTATACTATCAGTGTATCAGTAAAGACACCTCTATTATTTTATATTGAAAATGACGTTCTGTTGCATAAAATAGAAGATTTTTAACATCACTGTGTGTGTAGAATCCCTCAGTCGTCCAGGTAGAATTCATGACAAAAGGAGAAATTCAATTTGTCAACTGGACAAAAGTTTATTTGGGCGAATACATTTCGCAGCTCATCCAAGCTGCTTCTCTGTTTGTGGAAATCCTAAATGGGCTTTCACTAAAACTGAGAGAGACAAGGACAAGAAACAAGACAACAGAGAATCAGAACCCAGGAGGAAAGGGGTAGCAATTCCTTACCTGGGCGGGGTTTCTGAAAAACTACAGAGGATTTTCAGACAATATGAAATCCCAGTTTATTTCAAACCCACAAACACTTCAAGACAGAAACTGGTCCACACAAAGGACAAAACACCGAGCCACAAACAAAGCAATGTGGTCTACTCCAGTGTAGTGAAGACTGCAGTGAGCGCTACATTGGAGAAACAAAACAGCCACTTCACAAGAGGATGTACCAACACAGACGGGCGTGCCAGAGTGGACCTCAGTCTGCCGTACATCTCCACCTAAAACAGTGCTTCTCAATTATTTTCTGTGACGCCCCCCCTAGGAAGAAGGAAAAAATTTCACGCCCCCCTCCCTGCGCGCGACTGTTAATAGTATTATTTGTCTAGAAAATTGTTATTAGTACACGTCTGCATAACATTGTATCCTTTTATTAACATTAAAAACAAAAAAAGAAAGAAAGAAACTTCCAACAAAGACTGCACTGTCTTTTTGCACTGAGGACTCAAATATTAATGTGTTTTTAATGCAGCTTTGCGCACATTTGTTTACGTTTTACAGAAACAAAACTTAGTTTATGCAAATAAGCCATGTGGTTTTAAAAGCACTGGGGAAAAAAATAAAATTAAAAAAAAAAAAACGCTCTGTCCTTGTGCCACTGATGCGTCAGTTTCTGTCTGACTAAAGGACATGACTCAGTGGAATATATGTTTTTTCTGTGACAGAGGATGTTCTGCTGATGGTGAGTCTCTTCTGTATGTCGCGTATTTAAGGTTGCCGACCCCTGCCCCAGAGCGACAATGAGAGCACCACTGCCAACTACTGTTGTTGATGTGCAATTACACTTAGTTCTAGTACAGTACGGCAAAATAATAATAATAATAATAATTCATTGCATTTATATAGCGCCTTTCATGACACCCAAAGCGCTTTACAGTTCATTGTTCATTCACTTCACACTTGGTGGTGGTAAGCTACTTTCTGTAGCCACAGCTGCCCTGGGGCAGACTGACGGAAGCGAGGCTGCCATTCTGCGCCATCGGCCCCTCCGACCACCTCCAACACTCACGCACACTCCTTTCATACTAAAAAAGCATGTTTCCCTGGCATCACACCGCCCCACTGTTTGAGAAGCACTGACCTAAAAGGACCTCAGTCTGCCGTACATCTCCACCTAAAAGGACCTCAGTCTGTTGTACATCTCCACCTAAAAGGACCTCAGTCTGCCGTACATCTCCACCTAAAAGGACCTCAGTCTGCCGTACATCTCCACCTAAAAGACCCTCAGTCTGCCATACATCTCCACCTAAAAGCCACAGGCTACTCCTTTGAGGACAGTGAGGTCCAGATCTTGGCCAGAGAAAAGAACTGGTTTGAGAGGAGGAGTTAAAGAGGCTATTTTTGTCAAGAAACAGAATCCTTCCTTGAACAGAAATGGAGGTCTCAGACATCATTTGTCTCCATCTATAACTCTATCCTCAAACCTAAATCAAAACAAACAAAGAAAACAATAGGACAGCAGGTCCAGAGGTGTGAAAACACCATTATGGTCCTGAATGGTTCTGCTAACAAGACCCACACTCCACTCCCACTGCAGATCTAACAGGCCCACCTAACTAACACAAACTGTAAACAAGTAGGTGTGGTAGTTTCAGAGTCATTTCATTCTAGTTAGCGCCCCTTCAGGCAGATATAGGCAGTGTCCACCAGCGTCTGACCAGAACTGAAGAAGCCGCTTGGATGAGCTGCGAAACGTATTCGGCCAAATAAACTTTTGTCCAGTTGACAAATTGAATTTCTCCCTTTGCCAACATCAACTGTGATAATGAAATCTGCATCAAGCCTTTTCCTTCATGTCAAAATGTAGGTAAACATTTTGTGAATTAAAAATGTCTTGTTTTGAGTTGAAGTAGTGTCATCAAGATCCTTCTTAAAAAGTCTAAACGTTCTTCACTATGGCATGCTAACATTATACACAACACGGCAAAAACTTGAATTTTATTTTGCTACTTTTGTCTATTTTAGATTTGTGCCAGATAGACAGAGCTGACTGTTTTATACTTTTATCTTATCTTAAATGAAAGACATGTAAATTAGTCCTATATAGAACGCATGAAAAATATGTTTTCTTTTCTTTTTTTTAGAAAGTTACTCAAGTAAACGCAGATGCATAATAATTAGATGCAACTCAGCCACTTTCAAACACAAGTCCTTTTTACTCACAGATTGATACAGATATATATAATATAATATAATAAATACAGTGTTAGGAAGTAACTGAATACATGAACCGAAAATACATATTCCGAATATTAATTTGGAGTAACTGCATTCTGGTAGTTAGTTTTTCATTTGGTGGTATTCAGAATATAGTTACTTTCCTGAATTCAAAGGAATACATTGTGATGCATTGCTCTGAACTGTGTGTTTTTAGTAAGAGAGAATTAAAACACAGCTCTTTCAGTTTGTGTGCATGCAAATTTTCCTTCTCTAATTAGATTTACATTAAGGAATTAAATGAATGACAACAAACAGTGCAGCAAAAGTAAAGCTGACAAACAGTCTAGTGTACGCTGTGTGTTAGTTCTTTATAATAATAAATCATACTGTATTCCAAGTATTCAGAAGACAGTCCTCTGATTGGTCCTTGGAACAGAATAATTACAAAACACAACTTTTAAGGTCGTTTTCACACCAGGAAAGTCTGATAGTTCACTTGCTTGCTTTTGTTTGTTTGTTTTTTGGTGCGGTTCGCTTTCACACTGCAGTTTTTCCCCCAAGTGAACCAACATCTATAAACAAAACCACGTGTGCTGAGGTCGCTCAGCCATTGGACAGAAATGAGCCGTGTCCAAACACGGAAGGAGGAGAATCATGGTGTTACTGTTTTCAATCTAGCCTTAGCGATATGGTTTGCTCAGTTTTTACAGTTCACACAAATGTTTGAGCAGCATCGTGAGGTTTACACTATTTTACAATCAATTTCCAAACGACGAAGTCACAGGGCGAGACGGGTACGGAGGACAGCGCTCATGTGTGAGCATCAAGTTCTGACTCTTGCTCTTCTTGCTCGTAAGTTTCGTTTTGTTTCGTTTTGTTTCGTTTCGTCAGCCTCGGTTTCCCATAATGCTCGACATACGACGGGAGCTCGTTAAGTACAAAAAGCCAACTTGTGTCGGATCGAGTCCGGTCTGCATTCTCACCTCAAACGAACCGCACCAGGATTCGAATGGAACCGTGCCGAGACCGAGCTTTTTAGGTGGTCTCGGTTCGCTTGTTTGCTCCGGATCGAGACTTATGGTTTTTATTCACACCAGAACAAAAGGTCCGAATCAAAGGAGCAAACGAACTCTAGATCGTTTTAAACGAACCAAACAAGGCAGGTGTGAAAACTACCTAAGAGTGTCAAATTATTCTGTATACCCCCGTCCTTCAGCCTTTTTACTTATAGGCTGATACAGAGACTTTTTTTTTTTTTACATATTTTGTACTGAATAACAAAATTCAGTACAAATCTTTATGAAAATCAATACATTTTAATTTTATAGCTAAAAAACTGCATGAAATACATTTACTTTCTACTCTTAAAGTACATTTTTAAACATGTATTATAATATTTTTACTTTTGAGGTTTTTTTCCCCTTGGTTTCTGTACTTTTACTTAAGTAAATTAATTTACAGAGACATTTTTTACATATTTTGTACTAAATAACAAAATTCTGTACAAATCAATGCATTTTAAGTTTATATCTCAATCTGCATGAAATACATTTACTTTTTACTCTTAAAGCCCCAGTGTGTAGGATTCGTGGCGCATAGGTGGATGGTGCTATTGCACTTTCTGTTTTAGCTACGGCAGACCTCGAGGTCCGCGCTCCGCTACTGTATAAATAAAACACACATTCCCGATCATGTACCATGACACTCTACACATCAAATGAAACCTTACAGTCTCCTCTTTTTGACTATGCAATTCATTTCCCTGCACAACAATCACTCCCCGAGCACATGGGGCATTTATACGGAAAAGCACAAAACGAGGTTAGCTTACCTTAGAATGCTTTGCACAGGTCAAACTCTGTATTTCACCATAAACTTGCTCTCAATTTGTCCGTAAGGATCCAGCGAATAAAATCCAGTAAAACAATTTAGTCCAAAACACGTGTTAGATCCATTACGAGTCTGATCCGGCAGCATGCTTGTGTTGTTTACCCAAAACCACGAGCCTTGCCGAAGGCGGAGCCCAAATGTCCTTCTGCGGCTCTTGTATTCAAAATGGCTGCCTCTGCATGGGGAAGATCCCCCTTTTATGTGACTATATCTAAGTCCAAAAGAATACTTTGATTTCATGATGGAAGTGAAAAGGCTTGGAAAACACTGTATTTTTGAATGGGTATCTTCAATTTCAGTAATTAACGGGTAAAAATCTTACACACTGTCCCTTTAAAGTACATTTTTAAACACATATTTTAATACTTTTACTTTTATTGAGTTGTTTTTTTTTTTTTTGCCCTGGTATCTGTATGTACAGTAGAATCCCTCAGTCGTCCAGGTAGAATCCATGGCAAAAGGAGAAATTCAATTTGTCAAGTGGACAAAAGTTTATTTGGATGAGCTGCGAAACGTATTCCACCAAATAAACTTTTGTCCACTTGACAAATTGAATTTCTCCTTTTGCTCTGGTATCTGCACTTTTACTTGAGTTATAAAACTGAGTATTTCTTCCAGCAGTCAAACCCAAGTCCTTTTTACTCGTAGACTGATGCAGATACAGTGGGTACGGAAAGTATTCAGACCCCTTACATTTTTTCACTCTCTTATAATGCAGCCAAGATCATTTAAGTTTTTTTTTTTTTTCTCTCATTAATGTACGCACAGCACCCCATATTGACACAGAAAAACACAGAATTGCACATTTTTGCAGATTTATTAAAAAAGAGAAACTGAAATGTCACACTGTATATCCTCCTGGGACCCGAAGAAAAAAGTGTATCTAAATTATTATTATTAAAATTTTCTATTTGGAGGTAAATGAACACCTTAGCATTTGCAATTTGTTAATTTTATTTTTATTCATAATGTTGTAACGTGCCCTCTGTAATGGACGGTAACAGTGTTAAATCCAAGTGAAGTTAACGACCTGACGACCAACGTCTCTGACGAGCTTCTACAGTCACCTCAAAAAGTTTTTAGATTCCCTTTTAATTTCTTATTTATTTAATTACTTATTTATGTATTTGTTTTTATTTTATTTTATTTATATTTTTATTTATGATTTATTTGTTTACTTATTTATGTACTTTTTTTTTTTTTTTTCCTTCCTGGCAGCACGGTGGCTGAGTGGTTAGCACTCATGCCTCACAGCAAGAAGGTTCGGGTTGCCCGGGCCTCTCTGTGTGGAGTTTGCATGTTCTCCCCGTGTCTGGGTGGGTTTCCTCCGGGCACTCCGGTTTCCCCCACCAACCCAAAACATGCACCATAGGTAAAATCCTCCAGCTTAGGGCCTGACCAAAGCATAAATAACAAAACAAAATCATGGGGATGGTCCCCGGGTCAAATATAGAAACAACTTCTCCTGTGCGAGATCAATAAAGGTCAATCTTCTAATCCTTGACCACTGTAAGGCGCTTTGTGTTACAATTTTGTATGAAAAGCGCCTTATTGTTTGATTTGATTTGATTTGATTTATGCATGTTTATTTTTTATTTATGTTTTTATTTATTATTTATTTATTTATTTACTTATGTATTTTTATTTATTTTTTATCTTTATTTATTATTATTTATTTTATTTATTTATTTTTTATCATAGTGCAGCTACAAACTAGAGTCTATCTCAAAACACTTAAAAGATAAACTGGTTAACTCAATGTCCACTATAAAGGACACAAATGTACGGGCCAGGCCTCAGGAGGATATAGTTTTTAAGGTGTCTTCTGTATACCACTGTTCTGGAGTCTTTATACTCATAGATTGATGCAGATATATAGTTTTTACACGGTCAGATTCTTCTGTTCTGGAGTCTTTTTACTCCCAGACTGATGCAGACATATAGTTTTTATGGTGTCTTCTGTATATAATTATTCTGGAGTCTTTATACTCACAGACTGATGCAGATACGTAGTTTTTACACTGTTAGATTCTTCTGTTCTGTGTACCTCTGTCTTGTTCGGTCACCTGTAGGTTTTCGGTGGCGCTCGGGGTGCACGTACCCCGATCGTGTTTCACTTTGTGGGCTGGAGCGGTCGCGGTGGCCAGTCACACACGGAGGGAGAACAAGCAGACGCTCATTTCTGCACAGTAAAACCACACTATATCAAATCAAGCATTTCCATATGTGGGGCAGAGCAGAAAAAAGAAAAAAAGAGAGAGAAGAGGGTTCATTACCGGAGCTCTGGGGCCCTCTCCTGGCGGAAATCACGAACTGCACAATGTGTGACTGTTGTGCAGGAGGTCAGATGAGCAAAACGGACTAAAAATAAATAAAAAATAAAGATTGCAGATCAGAAAAATTGTTTGCTTGTCTCCATAGAGATGACTGCTTTGGAATGTTTCACAATGTGCCATTTATTTTATTTTTATTTTTGTTTGTTCAAGTATAAAAAAGACATCAAAATTGAATGAAAGGGAGCAGAAAGAAGAGTAATCTTATGTTATCTGCCCCTCTTCCCTTTTCCAGACAATAACACCGATAGTGACTATAAAACATTTCATCAATACATTCCATTTCAATCACAATTATTAATCAACTGTAAACAGAAAGCTTCATTTTTATGCACAAAAACTTAGTTTTCTTTTTCATACCTACACATTACACTGGATTTTATACATTTTTTTAAATGCCGTTATTGTACTTGATTGTACTTGTACTTGATTTCTTTGTCAAGGTGGAGTTTGCATGTTCTCCCCTCCGGACACTCCGGTTTCGACCACCAACCCAAAACATGCTCCAGGTAGGTCCTGACCAAGCCGAGCAATAAGATCATGGAGATGGTCCCCAGGCGCCTGAAAGACGAGCTGCCCACTGCTCCTGAAGGATGGGTCAAATGCAGAGAAATAATTTCCCTACGGGGATAAATAAAGCATAAATAAAGCATGTCTGTCTGTCAACAACGCTTCGATCCATAACCTCTGTTCTGAATCTGGGTTTTTTAAACATGTCGGTTCCTTTTAAATTTTAGTTCTTGTTCTCATCTCAAACAGTCTTTGAATATTTACACGTAACATTCTGCACTTTGCTTTATACATGACTTTGAGGAGAATTCAACAATATCACACATTTTCAACACTTTAAGTTTAACAAATACAGCTCTGGGAAAAAGAGACCACTGCATTTTTTTCTGAAATCAGCATCTCTACATGTATTACAGCCATTCCATTCCAGCGTCTGTTGAATTCCAACACAAACACAAAGCTGAGCTACTTCAGTTCTTGCACCGGGAGTGGAATAAAGTCACCCAAGAACAATGTGAAAGACTTGTGGAGAGCATGCCAAGACGCATGAAAGCTGTGATTAAAAATAAGGGTTATTGCACCAAATATTGATTCCTGAACTCTTCTTAAGTGTAAACATTAGTATTATGTTGTTTTAAAATGGAATTTGATCTTGCATTGTTTGAGCTCTGAAAACATTTATCTTTTTTTGTTATTTTGACCATTTGTCATTTTCTGCAAATAAATGCTCTAAACGATAATATTTTTATTTAGAATTTGGGGGAAATGTTTTCAGTAGTTTATAGACTCAAACAAAAATGTTCCTTTTGCCCAAACACAAACCTGTAAGTAGTAAAATCAGAAAAACGGATCATTTTGCAGTGGTCTCTTATTTTTTTCCAGAGCTGTAAAGGGTTGACTTAAATATCATTCATCTTTATAATGCTTGGCCTGATGGGATCGCTTGCTTGTTTCCATGGAGATAAGTATCTTAAACTGTCACACTGCGGAATATTCCAGGTGAAGGAATAAGATCTTATGGCTGACCCTCCACTAGAAAGGTTACGCCGTGCACCTTTAGCTGTAACTTACTACGTCGATTCAATGAGACAAGTGGAATTTTATTAGGTTGATTATTTGTCCACCAACCAAAAGACTGCAGGTTCAAATTTCAAAGCAGTATTCCTGTTCTAAAAGGATCACCTATGCTCCTCCCACAACCACATTTCAAAAAGAGCCGTAATATGAATCCTCCCTATTTTTGTGAGTTTACTGTTTAGAATCCATCTTGTTCAGCTAAAGCAGACATGTCCAAACTATGGCCCGTGGACCAAATGTGGCCCTCAGACAAATTTTTCTTGGCCCTCAGGCTTCCAGGTGAATTGGCCCAAATTACCTTGAGCAGAACTTTTGACTGCAAGTTTTTTGAAAATCTACCTTGATAAGACAATATTTAATATTTATTGTGTGGTTTTTGAGGATTTTGAATGAATAAAGGACTGATAGCTCATTCTAACGTGTTAAACATGCAGATATTTCAATTATTGACTGTCCTGAGCACCAGTCTATGGCCCTCGATTGGCCCTCTGCTTCGTCTGTGTTTAGATATGTGGCCCTTGATGAAAAAAGTTTGGACACCCCTGAGCTAAAGTATTCGCCTGTGATAGGTTGAAACTGACCAATCACAGGGCCACGTTGTGGTTCGAGTGGAAGCGAGGGCCAAATGAACCAAAACAAACATGACAACGCCGACAAAAGTACTTCAGCCGATTAGTAAAATATAAATATAGAGCATTGTGTGCAGAGGGAAGTCCATCCATCCATTTTCTTCTGCTTATCCGGGGCCGGGTCACGAGGGCAACAGTCTAAGCAGGGACTCCCAGACTTCCTTCACCCCGGACACTTCCTCCAGCTCCTCCGGGGGGAACCCCAAGGCGTTCCCAGGCCAGCCGGGAGACATAGTCCCTCCAGCGTGTCCTGGGTCTTCCCCGTGGCCTCCTCCCGGTGGGATATGCCCGGAACAGATGCCCGAGTCACCTCAGCTGCTCCTCTCGACGTGGAGGAGCAGAAAGAAACTCTCCTTTCGGTCACCATAGGTCATGAGCTTTGGGAGGGAAATACGTTGGGTATTTGTGGACAGGTGAGGCGCCTGTGCTTTTCTCTCGCCTGGATTTAACTTCGGCAGCACCCCGAGGACTCAAGGGAAGAGTGAGGAGAGAGAAGGGGCGGGGTTTGGACATTTGAGGAACAGTGTGATTAGTCAAACCGATATCAACACTTCAAACTCCGCCCCTGCAGCCAGGTGTTTCTAATCTGGCTTCAATCAGGCAGTCCTGCGTGATGTCACATAGTACTTGAAATCACAGTGGCCATTGGAGGAAGCTACAGTACATTTCTGACTGTTTTTTAACACAATATAGGACTAAAAAGGACTAGAAAAAGTACACATTAAATACTTCAAACACCGTACACGCAGAGGCCGCATCTCATTTCTCTTTCCTCACTTCCTTCTTCTTCATTACTCTCCTTGATTCTGCAGGAAATGGGTGAGGAAGTCCAACCCACAGAGGAGAGACGATATACAGCTCTGGAAAAAAAAAAAAAAAAAGAGAGACTACTGCGTTTTTTTTCTGAAATCAGGATCTCTACATGTATTACAGCCGTTCCATTCCAGCGTCTGTTGAATTCCAACACAAACACAAAGCTGAGCTACTTCAGTTCTTGCACCAGGAGTGGAATAAAGTCACCCAAGAACAATGTGAAAGACTTGTGGAGAGCATGCCAAGACACATGAAAGCTGTGATTAAAAATAAGGGTTATTGCACCAAATATTGATTTCTGAACTCTTCTTAAGTGTAAACATTAGTATTATGTTGTTTTAAAATGGAATTTGATCTTGTTTCTTTGCATTGTTTGAGCTCTGAAAACATGGATCTTGTTTGTTATTTTGACCATTTTTTACTTTCTGCAAATAAATTCTCTAAACTGTAATATTTTTATTTGGAATTTGGGGGAAATGTTGTCACTAGTTTACAGACTCAAACAAAAATGTTCCTTTTGCCCAAACACATAGTAGTAAAATCAGAAAAACTGATCATTTTGCAGTGGTCTTATATTATTTTTCAGAGCTGTAAACTCCTCACTGAGGCTAATAAAGTTGAATAATAATAAACTTGCCTCCTGAAGCCTCCCTCCCGTGGTTTTCTTTGGGACAACACTTAATCTGACACATTTGATCGAAAGCTGAAAAATGGAAGATCGAGGAGAGGAATGAAGGAAAAGGAAGTGAGGAAAGAGAATTGAGATGCTGCCACAGTTTAGCAGCACACGTTGATTTAGTGTTTAGTTCCACTTTAACATGATTTAGCAGAAAGCTGTCCAGGTACATCCAGGAACGCATCAGTACAGCTTCAATTGTCCAGGATTTTCCCCCTTCCAGTGACAAGACGTTACTGTTTCTTCAGCCCAGCTACGGCCAAATTAAATTAGCCACTTAGCCACAGCGCGGGTCAACAGGCCTCGTGCCCTCGCCTGTTCCTGGAAGCTCTCTTTTTTCCATGGCTGTCTTCACCAGTATAAATTAGCTCAGGAGTGCGCCGCTAAAACATGTCAGGGGAGAAACGAAGATTGAGTGATCAGGTTCTACACTGCACAGCTCCTACCTCATGTACCCCCCGTGTTTAGAAAAGAAGGGTATCCAGAGCGTACTGGCACGAGTTTCTGCGCGGTGAAACTTAAAACCATGACATAGCCAAAGTGTGTCATAGCTCCTCTGTCAAAAACGGTTTATTTTTCTAGGCGAAAACCTGCTCTTCGTAATTCTCTTGATTTGTTTAGAGAAAGTGGATGGGACTGGCCTGAATGTTGACAAGAGACCACTGTTACGTACTTTTTCAAACAAGAATGTCTATTTTCTATTTTCAAAATGTGACAAAATGTTCCATAAAGGATGTGGTATTGCCTGGCTTAAAAAAAACACATTTTAAGAGGCTGTATGCATTTTTCATTTCATGTATTTGAGCAAAAATTGTTATTCCCCATGATATTTGTATTGTAAAAGCATCTCTTGGGGTCAAAATGAGACTTTACTTAAATTTACTCAATTCTCCAATGTTTCAATCTGTGGCAATGATACTAACAATCCAAAACATTATCTGTAATTCCAAAGTATTATTATATTCTTAAAAGGTGTAACTTAAGATAACTTTTCAGGTGTGTGTGGAGGGGTCTGTCCACTGAAAACGTTGCCCAATGAACCTCTAAAAAAACACATTCTCTTGTTTTCATTTTGTCTTGAGACTTTGTTTTTGCCACATTAGTTTGACTTGTTTGCTGGACCCATGCTAACTCATGAATATGTCTGAAAATGTTTGAAAAAAATAAAATAAAAAATCAGGTTATGCTCTTTGGATTTAGCTGTTTACTTACTTCATTCTCCAAAGTAATTTTTTCGGTTATATTGGTGATACACGTAGAATTCGGCAGCGTAGCGTAGTTATTTTGGTGCAAAACTAAAGTGCCCCAAGTGGAGGAGTTCAAGGATTCAAGTCGAGGTCTTGTTCACGAGTGAGGGGAGGATGGAGCGTGAGATTTGCTGGCGGATCGGTGCAGCGTCGGCAGTGATGCGGTCGCTGTACCGGATCGTCGTGGTGAAGAGGGAGCTGAGCCGAAAGGCAAAGCTCTCGATTTACCGTCAATCAACGTTCCTGCCCTCACCTATGGTCATGAGCTCTGGGTAAAGACCGAAAGGACAAGATCGCGGATACAAGCAGCCGAAATGAATTTCCTCTGCAGAGTGGCTGGGCGCTCCTTTAGAGTTAGAGTGAGGAGCTCAGTCACACGGGAGGAGCTCGGAGTAGAGCCGCTGCTTCTTCACGTCGAGAGGAGCAGCTGAGGTGCCTCGGACATCTGTTCCGGATGCCTCCTGGACGCCTCCCTCGGGAGGTGTTCGGGGCACGTCCCACCGGGAGGAGGCCCTGGGGAAGACCCAGGACACGCTGGAGGGACTATGTGTCCCGGCTGGCCTGGGAACGCCTTGGGGTCCCCCCGGAGGAGCTGGAGGAAATGTCCGGGGTGAAGGAAGGCTGAGAGGCCCTGCTTAGACTGTTGACCCCACGACCTGGCCCTGGATAAGCGGAAGAAAATGGATGGATAAAAAAAAAATTCTGCTACTCGTTAGTGTGACATGCAGCTATCCATGGGCGTTGCCGACTCTTTGTTGTGATGACATTTTACTGCAACGTCAGCTCTCATTGGGCTCCACAGTTTTCTAATGTGGAATTCAGTGGACCTGTTTCTTTTATGAAGTCATTTCAGATCAATATGCGATCTATTCACGCTTACCGGAAGACATTTGGAAACATGTGGATGACAACTTCTGGGCATATGATAAACCGTGGATTCAGCAGCAGTGTCTTCACAACCTGCTGAAGCTTTCCATGAGGGACGGGACTCTAATCACATCTTCAGTGTCACTTACAGGCAGCTGGTTGTAACTTTTGATTTACTGAACATAACAGAACACTACTGTGACATCTTTTTTTTTATTTTTTTTTATTATTTAGTAAATAGGCAATTTATAAAAGGAAAAAAGAAAGAATACAGTGACATCTAGGTGAAGAAAACGGGGCCATTTTCTCAGTTTTCTCAGACTCTGAGTTACTATCGCCAATAGAGCCTAAAGGAAGTCGTCATCCGCATGTTTCCAAACGTCTTCAGGTTTTGTGACGTAAGCGTGAATCAGGCCAATTGCGATTTTTATGCATGTGTAAATTATAAGATATTGATCCACGGGTGTCATAGATTATAACTATATAGCAGGCTTAAGCACTACTCATTCTATAGGCTTTAGTTTTTAAACGGTTAGGTAAAATGCAAAAAAGGTAAATAAAAAATTTACAATCCAAAACACTCACTGTAATTCAAAAGTATAACTATTTTTAAAAGGTGCAATATGTAACTTTTCAGGTAGTGGGTCTGTCCACTGAAAGGTTACACGGTGAACCTCTAAAAGACCAGTGTTGTATAAAGTACTGGAAAATCAAACTCAAGTAAAAGTATAGGTACCCCTCCCAAAAATGACTTTGGTAAAAGTCGAAGTCACTGACTGAAATGTTACTTGAGTAAAAGTCTTAAAGTATCTGGAACTTCTTGTACTTAAGTATGACAAGTAATGTCAAAATAAATGTACTCAAGTAATGTAATTAAAAGTACAAGTAAAAGTATCAAGCAAAGGCAGTCTGAATTTAATAAACCTTTTTTTTTTTTTTAAATAACAGTGCTGAAAATAAGGCATACATAACACCATTGAAGGAGTGTTTTTGGAGGAAGAGGGTTTTTTTGCAATTGGGCCTTTAATTCTACTGTAAAACACCATGTTCGGCTCACCCATGGTAGTTTTGTGTCATATGGAGCACTGTCGAAGATATTGGGTTTGGTGATATCCATGAAACGCCTTTCTCCTTCGTTACACTTCGCCTACAGCTATGCCTTCCCTTGAGCCGAAAAAGCTAGGTAGCCTGTTAGCTCCAACATCGTCAAATACGTTTTGTGTAACCGAAACAATGTCACACAAAGTTAATTTCTATGCTATGTTATGCTGTCAGTAGAGGTTTTTTTGTAACGAGTAACTAAACGGCACATTGAAAATGTATCGGAGTAAAAGTATGCAATTAAATTCGGAAATGTAGTGAAGTAAAAGTAAAAGTTATCATTTTTTTTAAAACTCAAGTAAAGTACAAAGTCTCCCAAAATGTACTTAAGTACAATAGTGAAGTATTATTACTTCGTTACTATACAACACTGTAAAAGACACATTCACTTGTTTCTGTTTTGTCTTGAGACTTTGTTTTTGCTACATTAGTTTGACCCGTTTGCTGGATTTTCCACGTTAACTCATGAATATGTGTGAAAAATCAGAAAGAAATCGGGTTACTCTCATCAGATGTTGCTGTTTACATGTCGCTGTAATAATCTGACAATCTGACAATCGTAGATGTGGTATAGCGGTATTCGTGAACGTGAGTGCTCGGGGCATAGGTTTGCGGTCTCCAAATAACACAAACTTTAGCACTTTTCAAATCACAGAAGATCGCTGTGTCAGCGTAGACTTTAAGTGGAGTACAAAGCGGCCTGAAACCCAATATCCAGGTACAGTTTCATTTGATGATGTCATCATAGAGGACAGCGCGCATGCGTGAAGTCACAGCTGTTTAGCAGATAAACACCGCTAGTCCGAAAGAAGCTAACACCGCTCTGAACTTTACTTTTCTGTTGCGAGACATGGCTACCTTTTTGAGCCTGAGTATACAGAGGAAGAGATATTAGAAAGAAGGAAGTAAAAAGAGTTTGAGGAGCAGCGCACCAGAGAACAGCAAGAGACAGGCTGTCTACAAAAAGACAGTACCTCGTGGTGTTTATGTGGACATTGTATGTCGATGGCAACAGAGGAAGAATGCCTTTGCTGTGTCGAGTGGGATTTGCGGCCAGGAGATGAACGTCTGGGTCAGGGGTCGGCAACCTTTACCACTCAAAGAGCCATTTGGACCCGTTTCACACAGTAAAGAAAACACTGGGAGCCGCAAAACCCTTTTGAAATTTAAAATGAAATAACACTGCATATAATGGCTTTTTTTTTTTTTACCTTTGTGACATAGAATTACATTTTGAATATGAACGAACTAAATTTAATTAAATACAGTGGTCCCTTGCTGTTTCGCTGATTTTGCACACTTCTCCGGGTGGTCAATGCGCATCGGGAAGTAGCAGCAATGTTTGCGCATAACGAACTGGTGGAACCTGGAGTCCAGGCGGCGGAACCAGTCCTGAGAGCGCATGAATGCGTTCTCACTACAGTTCTGTGTTTGGTGCAGAGCTGTAGGTGTAGGTGCACACCTCTGGAGCTGATCTGGCTAGCCCTATTGTTTTCTTTATTTGTTTTGATTTTACAGCCTAGCCTAGCAGAGCATGTCCATCTTCACACAGCATTATATCTGTACAGCCCCATGTCTACTATGGTGGAAATGTCTTTACAGTACTGGCCAACCGCTTTGAAAGACTTAGTCAACTCAAGTTTTAAAAACTTATAGATTAACTTTGAGACATTACACCAGTCTATGTGCACTTGTTAGCTCCATAACACAAGGATGTAGAAAACTTTAGAAACACCATAGCCTACCTCTGTTTGCTTTGCATTACTTCTCAGAGCTGTGCGCTGAAACCGCTGGCCTTCTTTCTTTTCCTTTGCTGGAAAAAAATCGTCCGGACTGAAGTGAGTACTACAAACACGATGGTCCAGACGTCTTACAGCTTTCCCTGTCATGTTTGGGTCCATTCTCAAAGCAACGAGCCACATTTTCAATAAATCAGGATTCTGAGGAAGCCTGTGAAAGCTCAACTTCGTCCAAGATGTCATTTTGTTTCGCAACCGGGATAAATGCATGTTCGCACCATTTTCTCAAGCGGAGATGTTTTCGTCATCTTAGCTTCTTTCGGACTGTACCTGAGACCTGACAGCGGTGTTTATCTGCTAAACAGCTGAGAGTTCACGCATGTGCGCTGTCCTCTATGATGACATAATCAGATGAAACTATAGCTGGATATCGGGTTTCAGTCCGCTTTTGACTCCACTTAAAGTCTACGCTGACACAGCAATCTTCTGTGATTTGAAAAGTGCTAAAGTTTATGTTATTTGGAGACCGCAAACCTATGCCCTGAGCACTCACGTTCACAAATACCGCTACAACACAACATCTACGAAACTGCTCCAAATGACACCAAAGTGCTATGGGTGAGTAAAACAACTTGTTTTATTACCGAAATGAGGCTCAGATTGTAAAAAAAAACGTTAATTCTCCTTTAAGGCTGAGTTCTTCTCTCAAACAAACACCACCTTGTTCCACCTTGTGATGTCATGTGGTAATACAGGAAGCGCTCCGCTGTGTTTTTGAACTCCATACACCTTCACTAGAGTCATTTGGATTATTTCAACCCTGGAATTGACCTGCGTGAAGTTGCCCCCCCATCAAACGCACACCTACACAAATGTATGTCAAACGTTTGTGCTTCGTTTGTACTGTTTTGTGCTGCAAAAAGTTTAGTTTGTGCTGCTTTCGTTTTTGAGATATTAACGATTCTTTTATAGGTCAAATTGGGGTCAGCCAGCTCCCCACGAAGCTTAAAAATGCTATAAAATTGCCCAAAATTTTATCAATCGTTTGTGCTTCATTTGTGCTGTTTTGTGCTGCAAAAAGCTTTGTTTGTGCTGCTTTTGGTTTTGAGATATTAACAATTATGTTTCTTTTCTTCCGATGATGTCACCCCGCCCCCCCCCATAATGTTAAAACGTGCAAAAAAATGCAAACTGTTACATAAATTTTCTCTGTTTTGTTTGTGCTATTGTGTGCCATTAATAGTTTAATAATAATTTATTTTATTTACTTATTTCGCTGATTGCATTGCATACGTCATTTCCGGTCACAGCAGCTAGTCACGCACGCAGCCAGCAGATGGAAGATGTCCTTCTCACCTGTTGTAGATGGAATCGAGCTGCATATGAAGTCAGCACAGAAGTAGATCCACCAATCCACCACCTCCAGTTTTTTTTTGTTTCTGTACTTTTAATAAAAAATGATTTAAATTGAATATGTCTCATAATTTAATCACCTCAATTTATTATATATATTTTTTACATTTCTTCAGTAGCATCTAACATAGAAGACCCTCCAGGGGGTGCTAAACACAAGCATGCACATTTCCATGTGGTCTTTAAGCTAATGAAGCACAATTTCTCACATTTTGTGGGTTTATTTCTTATTTTGAGATCTGCATGATTTGAAGTCTGGTAAATGTAAGTAATTACAGTTTTCAATTTAATAAATACAATATTATTTTGGTATTGTATGTTAACTTTGAAAGGTACTCACATAAATATAAGGTTAAGTGTAACTTTATTGTCCTTTGAATAGATGACAATTTTAGACAGTAAAGGTAATTTCACATACATGAACAGAACAAAGTAAAGAATACAATGATATGAGACAGTGAGTTTAAAGTCAATAAATGATTGTGGGTCAGGTTGGACAGTTGACATTTAAGAAATTCACTTCACATCTCAACATTTTTATTTGCATAAAATCTACAGCATGTTAAGTGATGTTATTAATATGCTTTTTCATTTTTTTCCCCATTGCCTTAGATGCCAAAAAAGCCAGGAGTGGACAAACATACTTTGCTTGCATGTTTCTCTGCATCCAAGGAGTCTGTGGTAATACAGGGCAATGTTGCCAAACCTGATGACAAAATCTGGACAAACCTCAGTTATCAGCTAGGTGAAAGAGTTTCTCCAAAGGGTCTATATACCTTGGTAAAACAGAACAGATATAACTGTTGGACTGTTTTAGGGCTGTGCACTGATGGTGAGTCAGACAGTAGTAGCGAGGACCCTCAGAGCCATCAAGATTGTGGACAAAGTGACACAGACACGGAGGAATCAAATGACAAATCATTTGAGATTTCAGTGCCCTTTAATGAATGGGTGGATTTCATGCCACAGCAGGTCACCTATGCAGACAAAAGAAATGACCAGATATTGAGACCAGGAACTTGGACGCACAGAATTAATGGGCACATTTGGAATGCACTCAAAAGTACCTGTACTTTTGTATTCAAAAGGGCTAAAGTATATCCGACAGCCACCACAATATATGTGGACATAAAGGGCTATTGCAAAGATTGCCAGGGTCAGTTGCACATGCAGTGCAGAGAAAAGCCTGACATTCAACATCCTATGCTTTTCAAGTGCAGCCTGAAAAACAGCGATGCGTCTCTACACACTGGCTCTTCAAAGCGCTCCTTAGCCAAAGACCTGTGTGAGGGTAATTTTGAGCCTCGTGTGGTGGGCTGTGCAAGCAAAAGATATGATGGATTTTGGAGATCCGGAACCGAGCCGTCTTCCGAATTTGGCCACCCTGCGTAAGGCCAAGGAAGAAAAAAACTCAAAAGACTTGCCCAGTAAAAATCCTGTAACATCACTACAAATGTTGAAATATACCCCCCCCAGTGGAAGCATTAAAGATATTGACCTCGACAAGTTCTGTCACTATTGGAGCCAAAACCAAATGCATATGTACAAAACAATTTCCAGGAGATCTCATGCAACTTTGTGTTTTGATGCAACTGGCTCACTTCCCGAGGGAGGCGTCCAGGATAGGACTATAATATAGGACTTTTAAAATAATCTGCTATAACTTTTGAATGAGAAATAATAATACATGAATGAATACCAACTAACCACTAGGTGGCCCTAAAGCTTAACATTCAACCACATGTCACGGAGCGTTCAGATACTTCCACTGAATAGATTAGTTCATTTGATCAAAACTAAAGTCCAGATGGCTACTCGCACAGACCAGCACTTCATTGTATTATGGTTAGAAGTCTAAAGTCTACGGTTAAATGGTGGTTACTTCTGCGAAAAAAAAATCAGCAAAAACAACTTGGAGATTATACAGATGCCTATGTTTTGTACAAGCTTTTTAATTTCTTTTGGACACAGCTTAAAGGGCCTGTAAATGGCCTTGCTAGATGCTCTGCTAGCTTATCGAAACGGCTGAACATAGATCCTGAAGAAACTTTACAGACAGCCGATATCTTTGATGAAATTTAATGGATCCAACTTTTTGAAACTTTAACAATAAACATATACAGTGACATATGACTCTACTGTGCAATATAGCGTAAATGTACATCTCCATATTGTTTTTCATATTGTTTGATAGCTCTACTTGTTTATATTGTATAT